>CM031239.1:1017049848-1017649848 GCA_018340775.1 Taxus wallichiana var. yunnanensis | reverse complement strand
ACCATTTGGTATTAGAGCTTAGGCTATAGTTGTGGGAAGACAACTCAAAGAAGAAGAGCACACTTGCACAAGTTTGTAGCAGAGAAACACAACGATGGGTAGTAGAAAGAGAGTAGCAAGTGAGAGAGAGGCTTGGAGAATCGAGTTGTGAAATGGCCGAGGCGTAAGAGGTGGTGGATTTGGTAAGAGGTTAGAAGTGATTAGATCTATTGCAAATCTAGGGAGAGAAGTGTGAGGAGAGGCGTCCCAGGGAAGAGGGACGTGAAGAAAACACCTAGAGTGTTGAGAAGTGTAGATCTAGGATTACCAGACAAGTAAGGCCGAGATCTTGCTGAGGGAGTAAGAAGACAAGTTGCAGGAAGATAGAAAGAAGAGCGCAAGATGAAGGCAAAAAAAGAGGCAACCATGCAAGAGGAAGGACCGATAGATTGTCGAATGAGAGACAATCAACGCACGTGAAGAAGAGTTGTTGTCGAGAGAGAGCCTAAGTAGAATGCCAAGCGGAGTCAATCAACTGCGCAAGGGATGGCAAGTGTCGATGTGTCCTTAAAGGGAGGCAAAGGTGAACACATAAACAAGAGAATAAAAGTGTAGATGTAACACAAATGTGAGGCAATCTCAAAGACATAGAAAAATAGTGTTGACAAATGGCCAAAAGTGATGTAGATGAACGCCAGTGAGAGCATCGATAGAATGCCGAGACATGCATAATAGTTTGTGCGCAATGGCATAAATAGTCATTATGGAACAAAGTGTCATAGAGCATTGAAGGGAGACAATCACTACGAAGAAGAATGACAAAGAGAAAGGATTGAAGATCGTCGAAGGTAGTCATCGAATGAGAGGCAATCAACATGCAAGAAGAAGAGATGTGCCAAGAGAAAGTTCCTAACAAAGTCTCTAGTGAAGTCAATCACCATGCAAGGGATGGGAAGCGTCAACAAATCGTCGAAGGAGGTAGTCCGAGTGCATAAACAAGAGAAGAGAAGTGTAGACAAAATGTGAATGCTAGAAATCTCGGTGCATAGAAAAGGAGAAGAGTGTGAGGCAATCAAATGCATGGGAGAGCACCGATTGAACATCATACGGGTGACATCATGTGTGCAATGGCATAAATAGTCATTGTAGAACAAAACATGACAAAGTGTTGAAGGAGACAATCACAACGAAGAAGAAAGGAAAAGAGGAAGCATTGACATAACACCAAATGTGAGGCAATTGAGTGCGAAGAGGTAAAGAGCAAAGGAAGCGCTGGAAGACCTCCAAATGTGAGACGATAAATCATAGATAAAGGAGAGAGGACACATTCTTCCAAAAGGAGAGTTGGGTAGAAGGTGTGCAAGAAAGTTGTCCGCCACAATGAGAAAAGAGTGTAGAGGGTGACAAAAGAAGAAAGGAAAGTAAGGATGTTAGTAGATGTTGAATGTGAAGACCTAGGAGTTGTTCTCCATTGCGAGGAGATGGGAAAAGAACAAGTTGCATGAAGGATGCACACAAGGATGCAACAAACAAGGATCACTCGAGTCACACCTCCCAAGAGTGTTGCATGAATTGCACTCGGAGTGGACGTGTGACATAAGAGACCAACATAAGAGAAGAGGGAGGAACACGACATCCCATGGAAGAAGCATAAAGTGGAGTACCCTACAAAGAGAAGGAACTTGTGGAGAGATAAGTTGAGGAGATTGCCTTAGGAGACGAGGCGCATAGGATGTTGCCATGAGTGCAACACAAGGAAGATAGGAATGGAGCAATGATTGAAGAGAGGATCGGTAGATGGAGGTATCATGAGCAAAATATAACAAAAGGAGTGTTATACGATGGTAGGCAAGGGCAACGAAAAGGGAGAAAAAGTGCACCCTTGGGAGATTCTTGGATGAAGGACATAGAAAGGAGCAAGGATGGAGAGCACCAACCAACCGTATAAAGAAAATATTATGTGCGAGGAGAAAAGAGAGGAGGCAAATTTATTGTCTCAAGAGGAGAAGACACATGTAGGAGTGTTATACTTGATGGTAGGCAAAGGCAACGAAAAGGGAGAAAAAGTGCACCCTTGGGAGATTCTTGGATGAAGGACATAGAAAGGAGCAAGGATGGAGAGCACCAACCAACCGTATAAAGAAAATATTATGTGTGAGGAGAAAAGAGAGGAGGCAAATTTATTGTCTCAAGAGGAGAAGACACATGTAGGAGCGGCCTACATCAATGGAGGAGACTTGGGGGTATTAGAGGAGGAATGGAATGCACAAGTGTGTGCGCGCATAAGAATCCAAGAAATTGCTTGGGGATGTCGGTAAAGGGTGAGCCATAATAGATGGGAGGAGCTCAACCAAAGGAAGGAAGTGGACCATGGACCAATCACTAACCATGAGGCAATCCATGTGTTGACAAAAATACGTATGAGGCAATCATAGATGCATGAGAAGTCACTGGTAGAAGCATTGATACGAGGCAACCAAGAAGAGAGATCCATTGGTAGAAGCGCCGATATGAGGCAACCAAGAGGAGATATTTGTTGGCAGAAAGATCAATATAATGTAGCCAATACGAAATTAGATTGGTAGAATTGCCGATACAAAGCAACCAAAAGAAAGAAGCAAGATGGATTGGTCAAAAACTGATATTAGGTAGATAGAAGGAAAAAATGTTCAAGTATGGAGGTGTGTGATAGTCGAGGAGAAGAAGGCTACCAAAGCGAAGGTGCACTATGCAATCAGTGCGAGAAACATTAGCCCGAAGTTGATACAAAGACACAATTTGGTTGTGTACGACGTGTAGAACATCGATAGGTGAAGGAAAGAAGTGAGTCGGACACTAACCAAGAGGCATGACTAAGTGTGGAAGGAAGTTTGCGATGATGGGTAGACATGAGAAAAGCGAGAGGGTGGTGGGAGTACCGTGCCGGGGAAATTGGGCAAGGAGGAAATCAACCCAAAGAAAAGGGGATCAACCTAAAGCAGATGAAGGAAGGACACACACAAGTATGGGTGTGCACATGATGACAACATCAAATCAGAAATGCGATGCGGAGTACAAATTTGGGTGTGCGTGACGTATAAGAGACACTAGAGAAAGGGAAGAAGGAGAGGATGTTAATCAAGTTGTGAGTGTGATTAGTATTGTGCATGGAGGATGTGTAGAGGAAGGTAGGTGAGGAAGAATAGACCGTGAGGGGACCACATGAAGGGAAGAGAAAGGGAAATTAGCTTGGAAGTGATAGAAACTAAGAGGATGTCAAGTGAAGTTGACAAGAGTGTGATTAGTATTGTGCGTGGAGGATGTGTGAGAGGAAGGTAGGTTGAGGAAGAATAGATTGTGAGAGGACCACATGAAGGAGAGGAATAGAAAGGGAAATTAGCTTGAAAGTGATGGCAACTAAGAAGGATTATATTGAGCGGAAGAGAGACGAGCCAAAGTAATGAACCTAGTGTAATGAACTTAGAGAGTGCACGTGTTAGGGAACATTAAGCGGGGAGAAGAGGGAGACAAGTGGGTGTAGATCCACAAGGGAAGGAATGAGTGAGTGCCCCTCAAAGGGTGAGAGGATAAAAGCATGTCAAGGCATAGTAGGCGCGAGGAGCTAAAAATTGCTCGGAAGAATAGTGCCTCCATTCCAATGCATGTGAGCAAGGACTCACAAAATTATGTTACTTGGGTAGGGTGATGCAAGAGCATCCCATGTTTTAGCCAACTTTGGGTTTGCGAAGGAGGTAGAGCGTAAGGGTCACCAGGAGAAGAAAGGGAAAGAGTTTGGCTAAGGCTTGTAGTAGGTGTTGGAGTTGCGCATGGGGAATAGACGTGTGTAGGAAGAGGAGTATGGAAGGATTGTGTTGAGTATATAAGAAGAGGCGCACAAGAGTCGACACGCAAAGGAGGATTACACAGGGTGAAGGAAGCTTGCGTAGAACGCAAGATGAAGAGAATTGTAACTTTCAAACTTGGTAACTTTTGTTCTATCTATGAACCTTCAAGATCGATGACAAGTGTTAATCCCTATGCTATAGACTTCATTTTGACCTTGCCCATGACCCTCCCTCCATACCCTTCATTCGTAGAGATTATAGTTGTCTTCTTTGATGAAAGAAACATGAGTTTCTTATGTCTAGACGTCTTGCTCTCCTCCTTCGTGCCCTCCACCATTCCTCCAAGACCTTTTGGTTCACTCTTTTCTTTAGTAAAACCTCTCGCTTCTAATATCGACCCCAGGTACGGGCCTCTTATGCTGCTCTCTTTATGACATCCTTGACTAGCCAACTCTCATTGTCTCCTCTCCACCACCATCTTCTATTATTTTCTTTGTTAGTACAACTTAGAGGGGTGTTCAAAAGTCATGTACCAACAAGTCAAGAGATCGCGCGATGGTTTACAGGTGAGTCCCTCATATATGATGTGGACTCCTTTGCTTTCCCCATACGCAAAACTTTTTAATGAGTTTGTTTGTCGACTTTTCCTTGTTCTTGGTTCTAGCACTTTATCCATCTCATTCATAAGTCCTGGATAGCTCCAACCCTAACAACTACAAAACCATTATGATTGGGCATATGTTTTCCAAACTTTATGCCACAATGTTAAGACATGTACCTTTCAAAGCACTTAGAGAAAGGTAATCTTAGAGCGCAAAATGTTTGGGTCGACTTAAGGAGAGAATAAGAGACTGTTGACCACATCTTTACACTTCGGGCTATCATTGAGGAGGCTTGTCATTGGTCTTCCAAAGTTTTATGTTCTTTAGTAGACTTTTGAAAGGTCTTTTGCTTGGTTTAGAGACATTTGCTTTTCTAGAAGTTGCGTGACATTGGCATTTCAGATTCTCTCAATATAGTCTCTTGGAGACTCTATGAGACAATTGTCCGAAAGCTACGTATTTCTTGTGGTCTTTCTAGTTTTGTAAAGAAAGAGTACTATTGAGGCTAAGTGGGATGCCCTCTCTCACCGACCCTCTTCAACATTTACATCGATGAGCTAGAGGATTTTCTTTCGACAACATACCCATGTAGATGATGGTTGCATTTTACATGATGTGGTGATAGGCATACTTCTTTTTGCGATTATGTTATTCTCTTCTTTTACTCTGTCGATGGTTTACAAAGACAACTTGATGTTCGTGCTTTTTTCGCAACCTTCATCATCTAATGTTTAACCTTAGCAAAACTAAGGTCATGATTTTTAACACCGCCAAACGTTCTCTTCCCTAGTTCCAATTTGTCTACAAAGGGGAACCTTTGGAGATCACATTGACCTACACTTACGGGTCTATTTTTTTGGACCATCTTTCACCGTGAATCTCGCCTCTTGGTCACACCTTTGTAAGGGATATGCCTCCATTTATGTCTTGGAGTGCCATTGTTTTCAAATCCACTTCTAGGACAACCTTTCAAAGATGCGCCTCTTTGCTACAATCATTAAGCCTATGGTTTTGTATGGATTTGAGATTTGTGAACCTAGTTTGGGGTATGTTGATTAGCCTTGTATTGAGAGGGTCCAAACTTATGATTTAACATATGATCTATCGCAAAACATATTGTTCCCGAGTGCATCATCCAAGTTGAGTTTTCCCCCAACCTCTACACTTTAAGATTGTCTACAAACTTAATTTCTACATTCACAAACTTAACTATGAGAGATTCACCATCAAGTTGTGGGAGGTATCCATATTTAGGTGTATGTTTGTTGGAGAGGATTGCATCACCGGTCCCTAATAAACGTCAATGTTGTTGGTACTCGAGATTAGTTCCCGCCCTAGTCTATCAAAATCTTTATTAATAGATTTATCTTCAAGTCGTGGAGGTATCCATACCTAACACTATGTTCTTTATAGAGGATTGCATCATTGGTCCCTAATAGATGTCAATGTTGTTGGTACTCCGAGATTAGTTCCCTACCCTGGTCATTCAAAATATTTATTAATAGATTACCTCATTTTAGGTACTCTTTAGATGCCCCTACTAGGCTTTTTCCATTAAAGGAGGCCATCACCAAAGCGGTTAGAGAGGTTTTTATAGATAGTACATCTAGGCCACTTGGACCACCCCTCTACAACTGCGTGGCCCCAAGCTTGCCTTTTACATTGAATATGTTTTTGCAAGTGGTGATAGTGTCATTTGTTTACCTAACTATCTATAGCGTCATTGTTCTCGTGGCTTGAGGTTCCCCCTCGTCTAGTTGAGGATATGCTACACCAATTGTGGGTTGAGACTAATCATTATATTCCATGTGGGGATCCGATTTGTCTTCTTTGCCCCCTCCAAGAAGTGGAGACTAAAGAGCACTTCATTTTTAGATGCATATTTATTATGCGATCCAACGAAGATATTGCTATTTTTATAGACTTGAGCAATCCTCCATCAACTTTATTTCAATACCCGGATTAATGGTGACTAACCCTTCTTCTTTGGGAGGTTCTCACCCATTGATGCAAATCCTTGCAAGGAGTCCTATAGTCCCCTAGCTGATCACTTCATTCTTTCAACCCCTCATAGAGGTTGGTGGTGTTAAGCGCCCTTTGATACCGTTGCATCACACACTAAGGGGATTGTTTATGAGGTGGTGCTCATTTTGGCACAAAACTACTCTTAAGGTGCCTTAATGCACCAATTCTCGACGACGAGGATTCGCCCTATTCATTGTCATGGATATGCTCTTTGGTGTCATGGATCTGCTCCTTTGTCATTTGTTTCTTGGGCCACAGGAAAAACACACATTACATATTTCTTCGCTACTTTAGGAGTTTCTTCGGTCGTGGATGTTTGGAGGGATTCAGGGGGTGCTTTGCTGCTTCCTAGGATTACCCAATCTGCCGCATAGCCATAAACATGGTTAGAGATGTTTGGCGAGGTTACCATTTAGTTTCTTTGACTTTCAAAGGGCCCATACTCTTTGAGGGTCCTTATTCTTGCTCTTGCTTCCTCCACACGGCTTCTTATGGCACCCTAACCACACAACTTTTTATCGCACCCTAACCATACGACTTTTTATTGGCACCTTAATCACATGGGTTGGGGCTTTACTTGTGTTGGGTTTACCCTTGTATACTTTAAGTGCTTCTAATATTCTTCTTCTTGTGTAGTTAGTCATTGTTCGTAGGGTCCTTTTATCCTAGCACTTTCTATTGTAATCGGTTGTATTCTCGAGTCCCGTTGACCTATTTTGGTCATCTGTGGACGTTAATATAATTTTTTTCTTTCTTTTGACAAAGAAAACATTGTCAAGGCTTGGGAAGACATCAACATAGTCTTTCCTAAAATTAGTGATGCTCATGTAGTTCAAATTAATTGTGAAATGAGCCATATGTGACTTGTAGATTTGATCGCATTGAAAGCTACCTTGGAAGATTCAAGGACTTGAAGTTGCAGCTAAGTGAAGCGTGTTTAAAGTATGTCAAGCCTAAAAAATAGTACATTCATCTCATTTTGCAAGCTTTACCTTATGATGTTTTTGTCTCGTAGTTACTTTTTTATGTGCAATACTATTTCTACTTGAAATTGAAAAATGTACACTAGAATCTTTTGGAAAATACTTATTCTAGAGCAAGAAAGATTAATCAATATGATTAAGCTTTGTTCTAGTTCTCATGCACGTAGCCAAAGGCAAAAGCTCCTTAAGCAAGGCGGTAGGAATCACAAAAGGAAATGTGCGGCCTAATGATTTGGAATACTCAAAGAAGAGGAGTTGCAACTATTGTGGCAAGCCCGGTCATGATAAGATGTATTGTTTCAAGAAGAGGCCCGGCCTTAATAAGAAAACCAAGAATGTTGGTAAGGGTAATCAATCTCATGCTTTCTCTCGCTACCTCTGTTGCGTTGGATGTTCAATATGTCTAAAGGAATGAATGTGTTTTGGAGTTTGATGCATCAAACCACATAACAATAATGCTTCTATTTTAAAAAAATCTTGATAGTAGAAAAATTTGTAGGGAGAAGTTTATGTTTGATGGGGGTTGGGGATATCGAGGTAGAAAATGGAGCAATTTCTGATGTCTATCATATACCCAGTCTTAGTTCAAAGTTGCTTTGAGTGCACCAAATAACTCAAACATGGAAGAAAGTGGAGTTTTGTTTAGATAAATGTTTAGTCAATGATGTCAACAATTTTGCACTTGGAGCCTTTGGTTATGTTGATCAAGGCACCAAATTGTATTAATCGACAAATATAATTTTGCTTCTTCCTCTTCTCGATTCCCATGCTTATGTAGCACATACTAACTAGGTCAACAAGTTATGATGCATCGCACCACACCGCATGACAACAATGCTTCTATTTTTAAAAATATTTTGATAGTAGCAAAAAAATAGTGGAGAGAAAATCTATGTTGGGCTAGGGATGTTGAGGTAGAAAATGGAGAAATTTTTGATGTCTTATCATATACCTAGTCTTAGTCCAAAGTTGCTTGAGCACATCAAATAACTCAAACATGGAAGAAAGTGAAGTTTTGGTTTGATAAATGTTTAGTTAAAGATGTCAACAATTTTGGAGTTGTAGCCTTGCCTTTGGTTATGTTGATCTAGACACTAAATTGTACAAGTTTGATGAGTCTAATTTTGTGTCTTCCTCTTTTGAATCCCATGATAAGAGAAAACTCAAGATATTAAACATTTTAATATTGATAATAGTAATATATATATATATATATATATATATATATATATATATATATATATATATATATATATATAAGAATTAAGATATTGGAGTTTTATAAATTAAAGTAAAATTAGAAAATTATTTAAATTATCAGAATGAGTTCAAATGATTTCTAAGTTAAAGTAATGTGAACATTTGGTTCATATTTATTGAATAAGATTCTTATACAAGTATCTTTTAGAAATCTTTACAATTTTATATATTTTTAGACTCAAAAGAAAATAATAATAAAGTTTTAATTAAAAAATAATATATAATTGAGTATAAATGTTTTTATTATAAAAACAAATACAACCAATTAAGCAAAATTCATTAATAATGGTAGTAAGGGGTGGGATACAATTGTGTAATCATGTTGATAAACATTTTACAATGACATTAAGAGGTGGGATGTAATGGTATGAATGGGTTCACTTTTTGTTTTTTACTTTAATTTTAACATTTACTATCATATTTTGATAATGAATGTTTGACATAGAAACAAGACGGTGCTTGTGTATTTTATTAATATCAAAATCAAGCATTACAAAACAAATGAGAGAGCTGCAATATTTATAGATATTGGACAACTTCTATCTCATCCACAATATATGGAAACAAATCACCTAATCTGAGCAAATATGCAGAAATAGCATATTGTCCCTAACTGCCCTTATTGCCCTCATGGAAATCATCCGAGAACAAAATATGCAAGATAGAACATGATCCCACAAACATAGGGATGAGAACACTATCACTTAGTTAACTAACAACTAAGGATAACTAATACCTATTGACATAAGTTTAAAGTATTTAAATTAAATACTTTAACTTATTACATTTATTCAAATATCAACTAATGATGAATTAAGCTAAGTTTTATTCCTAACATTCCCCCTTAATTCAGCATGGTCTCAAGTGAACAGGAGAGAAATTCTCTAAAACCCTCAAATTTACCTCGAGCAAGTGACTTTGTGAAGACATCTGCATGTTGCATATTTGTTGGGCAATATTGGAGCTGGATGTTGTTTTTCTGAACATGTTCGCGAATGAAATGTACCTGCACCTCAATGTGTTTGGTGCGCTCATGAAAAATTGGATTCCGAACAAGTTTTACTACTCCTTCGTTATCAACATGTAGGATAGTTGGATCTTTTTGTGGTATTCCCAATCCTTCAAGTATACATCGGAGCCATATCACTTCACAGACAACTCCACCTGTTGCACGATATTCTGATTTTGTGGAGGATCTTGAAACACAAGTTTGCTTCTTACTCCCCCATGATATCGGTCTAGATCCCAAAAAGAATATAAATCTTGAAGTGGATTTCCTATCATCTATGTTTCCTGCATGATCTGAATTTGAATATCCTGTCAAGAAGAAGTTATTATTCTTCTTGTATTCTAGGCCATAGTCCATAGTTCCTCTGATGTACCTTAGTATCCGCTTTGCTGCTTTCCAGTGAAAAATCCTTGGTTCTTGCATGAATCGTGAAAGATAGCTAACTGCATAGCTTATATCCGGCCTAGTGTTAGTCAAGTAGATGAGACTTCCGATCAAGTGTCGATAGAGAGTTACATTTACTTGTGGTGATGGATCTGTTCGAGACAGTTGAAGTCTTGTCTCCATAGGTGTGGAAAATGGCTTACAATCCATCATATTGAATTTCTCGAGCGTTGTCTTGGCGTATTTCAATTGTGACACAAAGATATGATTTTCTCTTTGCCAAACTTCAAGTCCAAGACAATAATGTAGAAGCCCAAGATCGGTCATGTCGAATGATTGTGTTAGATCTTTCTTTGTTGACTCAATCATCCTCACTGATCCTCCAGTGATGACTAGATCATCGACATATACTACAACGATCACTATCTCCCCCTTGCTTTTTGAGATAGAGATTAGGATCGTATGGACTCTTGTTGAATCCATGTTGAATGAGATGCTCATCAATTTTTATGTACCATGCCTTGAGAGACTACTTTAAACCATATAGTGATTTTATTATTATACACACCTTTTCCTCTTTACCTGGTATGACAAAACCTTCTGGTTGAGTCATGTAAACTTTTTCTTGTAAATCACCATTAAGAAAGGCACTTTTCACATCCATTTGGTGTATTTTCCAACCAAATTGTGCAACTAGAGCAAATATTAAGTGAAAGTTTTTATCTTAGCTATGGGAGCAAAAGTCTCCTCATAATCAATGCCTTTTTTTTGAGCATATCCCTTAGCAACTAGTCTAGCCTTGTGTTTATCAATTTTGCCGTCTGCTTTGTACTTCGTTTTAAAGATCCATCTGCATCCAATCGACTTTTTCCCTGGTGGAAGATCTGTAAGTTGCCATGTATTATTTTTCATAAGTGACTTATATTTTGCATCCATAGCATCTTTCCAAGGTTTAGACTATAGGGCTTCTGAAACTATGGATGGCTCAGTAGTTTCAACAACTTTACCCATTAAGGTCAAATTGACCTCATTTCGAGCCATACTGCGAGCCCTCATTCTAGTATTAAATGTTTCGGGGACACTATCCAATTTTGCATCTCTAATCATACTTGTATACCATTTAGGCATACTTTTTGTGGTTCTTGTGGGAGGTTGAATTTCATCATCTTCCCCATCATTACTGTTGTCATCAAAGTGATTACCATCCTCTGTTTTCACTGTAGGGATGATTTTTTCATCATGTGAGTGTATGGAGGGAACATCTCGCTTCTTTCTTCTCAAAGAACTCAACATCTCGACTAGTGTATAGCATTCTTGTTCTTGGATCCATAAGTCTATAGCTAAGCGCTTCATCATTGTATCCCAAGAAGATAAGTTTTTCTGATTTCATATCAAGCTTAGTTATTTGTTTCTTAGGAATGTGCATACTCGCTTTACATCCAAAAACTCTAAGGTGTGAAATAGATGGCTTATTCCTTGACCATGCTTCTGTGGTGTTACTCCATCAAGAGCTGTAGTGGGAACTTTGTTTAGTAAATAGATTCATGTTTTAGCCGCTCGCCCAAAATGTTTTTGATAAACTTGCATCATCAATCATACATCGCACCATATCCATGATAGTACGATTTCGCCTTTCAACAACACCATTTTGTTGCGGTGTGTGAGGAGGAGCCATTTGACGACGAATGCCATGTGTTTCCAAAAAATCGTTGAACTCATTGTTGGTGTATTCTCCCCCTCGATTTGAGCAGAGTGTTTTTATTTTCCTACCAGACTCTGTTTCAACAAGGGCTTTGAACTTCTTGAAAGTTTCAAAAGCTTGGTCTTTTGTAGAAAGACAATATATCCACATTTTTCTTGAAAAATCATCAACAAAGAGCATGAAATATTGAAACCCAGAGTGGCTAGGTCTCATTGGTCCGCACAGATCGTATGCACCAAGTCAAGTTTTTCCTTAGCCCGAAATGTACTAGGTTTGAATGGTGCTCTATCTTGTTTTCCTGCCAAACAATGTTGACATTTATTTATACCCTTTTTATAAGTGACAAACCCCTAACCATGTTGTATTAACGAAGTGTGTCAAGATAGCCAAAACTGACATGTCCAAGTCTTCGATGCCATAGTTGAGTTGATGATGTATCCTTGGCTACAAGTGCTTGATCATTTCGTTGAACAAAATCCAACTGAAACATTCTTCCCACATTCGAAGCTTTTGCAACAATGATTGAACTTCATGACTTATCTCGAATTAGGCACATCTTTTTACCGCCTTTACAATCAAAGTCAATTTTGAGATTGTGATCTAATAATTTTCTCATGGATGACAAATTTTTTGTTAAACCAGGGATGTAAAGAACATCAAAGAACATCTGTAATTTTACAATTATGTTGCCCAAGTGGTAGTGAAATGGAACCAATGCCTTCAACATTGTATGATGTATCATCACCCAAAGAGACATGATTTTTGGTGGGTGTTTTACTCATTGTGAAGAACCAATCTTTCTTTCCTATCATGTGTCGAGTTGCACCTGAGTCGACATACCAAATTTGATTTGTAGAATTGGATACTTCATTTGACATCGCGTAAAATAGGAAATCATCATCAATTTGATCTTCCTGTTCGGCTACATTTCCTTGTTGAGTTGGTTTTTTCTTCCACTTTTGATTGTTTTGTCCCTGTTTACTCGTTGTTGGCTTTGATTTTGTTTATTGGTAATTAATCTTTTTACCACTTGATGATCCTTGTTGGAATGTGTTGTACCAACAATTTTTTAACTCACGTCCTTTTTGATCACAAATAAGACATTTTTGTTGGCCCTTTTGTCCTTGTTGAGTATGACCTTGCTTCGAGGCTGTTTACTAGACTTAGCCTGCTTTTTTTTTTTTTTGATTAGAAGCAAGTGCTTGCTCTTCGATTGTAGTAGTTGAGTGAATAACTTCCTCTCTGTTGTAGCATGTTCACTAACTCTTCAAAAGATGTTGTTTGACCAAATATGTTTAACGTGGTCACAAAAATCCTATAAGGAGGAAGAGCTCTCAATATTATAGTGCACGAGTGATGTGTCATTACTTCTTCCGAGCTTAAAGTGATGCATGCAAAGTTGTTACTCTTCTCAAAAACATTTCAACTTTCTTAGTTGGTTGCATTTTCAAGTTCAATAGTTGACTCTGGAGATGAAGTATTGTGTTCTTATTTTTGGACTCATATATTATTTTCAACTTGTCCCAAGATTCTTTTGCTATTGTGGCCTCACAAATATGAGGTTGTACCTCATCTGAAACACTAAACAATATTATTAACTTTGCTTTTTGATTTGCACGATCAAATGTAGCTTGTTGTGTAACATCTGTTGCAGATCTTGTTAATGTACCAGAAACAACGGACCATAGATTTTCAAAATCAAGTTGTGCGCGAATTTTTGTTTTCCATGCTGGATAATTATCAAAACGCAAAAGTTGAGAATCTAGCAAAAATAATTTTGGTGTCGTAATTGCGGCCATTGTGAAGACTAATAAACAATAGAAGAAAAAATTGAACACTTTTCCCCCTTAAAGCATGCACACCCCCCCAAAAATAATATTTTATTCAGTTTGGGCTCCTTTTCGGCTGTGTACAATGAATTTTTGGCACTATTGGCCCTATTACAAATTTGACTCTATGGCCAATTTAATATATATATATATATATATATATATATATATATATATATATATATATATATATATTTGGACTCTTTGGCCTCTTTTCAAATACAAAAATCTAATTTTTGCAATTTTTACAAAACAAATCTTATTAAAAACTGGACCAAGACGTAGAGATCGAAAAACCATACACTTTAAAAAAAATGACACCTCAATCCGAGGTACCAATTGAAAGTTCTGATTTTTTTAACTTGCGGTTTCAATATCTTTCCTGGGCCCCTTTCCAAAAATAGAATTTCTTTTTCTATACTTTTATTTTTTTCACAAAATCCAAAAAAGGAAAGTTTTTTTAAAAAACAATTTTCCTTAAAAACGCCGCCCTTACCTTTTAAAAACTGATGTGGTTGCATGCATAGGAGCCACGTGGCGAGAGTTGGTGCGTTTAGGTTTAGTTTTATCCCTAAACGCATATGCATAAGTAAATGTGTTTCATTTTTTTTACACACTTCCTTTGGCCGCTTGTTTGTTTTCTTCTTTGTATTTGACTTTTCTCAATACAGGTAGAGAAAAAAACATTCCAAATTTGCGGAGTTTCATGAATTTTATCATGGGTCGCTTTGAGAACCTTGGCCACCGTGTGAAATCTTTTCTTCTTGCAGCTGATCTCTAATCTCGTTGCTCCTCCTCAATTGTTGCAGGCTTAGACGCTTTGGACAGAGATCTTCTTACAGACATGTACAATTCTCTTGTCGATATATGAAAAGACAAAGCACAGAGAACAGAAGGAGAAGTTATGTGGGGAGCTTGAAAAGCTCGGGTCCCCACAATACAAAAATATTGTATATATATATTTTAAAATGCTTCCAATTTAATTTTTTTTTATGAGTACAGGTTAAATTTAAAAAAAAATACCAGAGAATGAAACAATGTCACCTTTTGCAACAGAGTTGCATCCAGGTCTGCAAGGGCCTGTGATTGCACTCCAGGTGTTCTTCAACTGCAAATCAACCATGAACTGAGGTGTGGATTAGAGTAGGGGCTGTGAAATGGCTGGGGGCATCTATGGCTCCTCCTAACTCTGTAATATCTCCAGATCTCCCTAAACTTCCCTAAAACTTCCTACACTCTCTCTGGATCAAAATACTGCTTTGATACCAAATCTTGATAATGAATACTTGAAAATAATATTTGACACAAAAACAAGACGGTGCTTGTGTATTTTATTAATATCAAAATCAAGCATTACAAAACAAATGAGAGAGCTACAATATTTATAGATATTGGACAACTTCTATCTCATCCACAATATATGGAAACAAATCACCTAATCTGAGAAAATATGCAGAAATAACATATTGCCCCTAATTGCCCTTATTGCCCCTCATGGAAATCATCCGGGAACAAAATATGCAAGATAGAACATGATCCCACAAACATAGGGATGATAACACTATCACTTAGTTAACTAACAACTAAGGATAACTAATACCTATTGACATAAGTTTAAAGTATTTAAATTAAATACTTTAACTTATTACATTTATTCAAATATCAACTAATGATGAAGCTAAGTTTTATTCCTAACATCATAGAGCAATTTCATTCTTACATTTGATGTTCATTTAACTATCACTTAATATATAAATATTTGTCGGAGATATCAATAAAAAATTGTAAAATAGTAATCTCAAGTGACCTTATAGTAAAATTTGACGCTGATTATTATTATTCATAGATTTAATCAGTTTTTCTGTAGATTTTCAACCTCTCGATCTTTAACCTACTTCAAATTAACTTTTCTATTTTAATTTTACTAAATTTCTAATTAATCATCAAAGAGATAATATTTGGTTGAAATTTCATGTCATGTATGGACAAAATTTTGTCAATTGTATATTGTATAAGGTAATATGAGTTACTGGTCATTTTGTAGGTCCCATCAAAGAGAAATACTAATTTGAGATATGAATCGATAACTGTCCACAACAACCAAACAAATAAAGAATTTAAGTAAAAATAAAAACACTGCAAACAACCTTAAAAGCCTTGTTCCAATGTTTTTGAAGGACTAATATGCATTTTTATGGCGGTACAACAAAGAGAAATACTAATTTGAGATATGAATCGATAACTGTCCACAACAACCAAACAAATAAAGAATTTAAGTAAAAATAAAAACACTGCAAACAACCTTAAAAGCCTTGTTCCAATGTTTTTGAAGGACTAATATGCATTTTTATGGGGGTACAACAAAGAGTCGAAAGCATATCTGTTGTATGATCCAAAGTCGCAACAAATAATTATTTGGAGGGATGTGAAGGTTGAAGAGAATCAGTCACCTTTTCAGGAGCCATCTCATACCAGGCCAAGTGAATCATCTTATGATGTTCCTTGTGTGGTACTTGATGATGTTCTATCACACTTAGATGAAGAGACATACTCTGCTCCTCCTATCCTTGGTTATAAACTTTATAGTCTTTCTACTGCAAGTGGATTTTGTCTTCCATTATGGGCTTGCCAAACCCTTCAAGATGTTGATGATGTGGCTGATGCTAGGAAGACTCGGGGACAAAAGTTTGCCAGTTTCATTTGCATGGCATGGGTTATGGTCAATTGTTATCCCCAAACCTATTTGCAATCTCAAGGTAATCAAGAGTAGGAGAATGCTATGCAAGATGAATTCAACTCAGTGAAAAATGAGACTTGCGTGTTGGTTACTCTTCTTCCAGGGTAGAATCTTGTAGGTTACAAATGGGTCTACAAGACACAAAGTTTATGTTTGACGGTGAGATCGAGAAACACAAGGTTTGTCTTGTTGTAAAATACTAAAAGGATTATCTCAACAAGAAGGTATTGCTTACAATGAAACTTTTGCTTCAGTTGCTAAGCTTGATACCATTTGGATTGTTATTTCTATTGCTGCTACATTTAGATGGGAATGGCATCAGCGGCATCAGCTGGATGTCAAGACTGCTTTTCTTCTTGTTGATTTAAATGAAGAAATATATATGAAGCAACCCCTTGGGTTTCTTAACTTTGGACATGATCATCTTGTTTGCAGATTGAAGAAGTCTTTATATGGTCTCAAACAATCTTTATAGCTTGGTATGAGAAAATTAACCGATTCTTTCACAAGGATAGTGTTGTTAGTTGAAGTTTTGATTCAATCATCACCGGCGCAATCGGTTTTGTACATGCTACCAAGTAGAGTTTGAGGAGTAATTTTGACATGGCAGACTTGGAACTTTTACATTTCTTTCTCGTGGAATGTAGGTATGACAGTTAAAAGAGGTGATTTTCATTTCTTAGACAATGAATGGCCTAGACCTCATGAAAAGTAGGCTGAGCATTGGGATGTTGAGATGGCCACAGGGGTCAAGTACTCCATAAGATCTCTTGCGAATTTCCATATGAAGGATTGTAAGCCAACTTTTATTCCTTTTCAAATAGGGGTCAAGTTGACTCTCCACTGCGATGAAGAAAAACTTGATGCAACTTAGTATCGACAATTGGCTTGTAGCCTATTCTCCCCGACTCATCGGCCCCAATATTGCTTATGTTGTCGGTCCTAATCACCATGTTCATGCCAGATGCCAAGAAACCTCATTGGATGGCATAACAATGTATTCGAGGTATGTTAAGGATATTTACTCTTTTGATTGCTTGGATACTATAGTATAGAGTACTGACTTAGATTGGACAAGAAATATTGATGACATAAAGTCCACTTATGGATTTGGCTATTATCTTGGCTCGAGTGTGGTTCTTTAGGCGTAAGAAGAAGCAATCAACAAGCGCCGTTTCCACTATTGAAACAAAGTATATAGAAGTGTTGCTAATGCTACGCAAAAAGAAGTTGGATTCACCAAATTCTTGAAGAGTTGGGGTTGTGTCAACAACCCATTATTCTTAGATGCAACAATTAAAGTGCTATCTAACTAGCTAAAATTCCTTTGTTTCGCACGGACCAAGCATATTGAGGCCCATAATCTTTATATACGGAAATTGATTCATTGTCAAATAATTCACCTTGAATTTTGAAGGACAAAAGATCAAATTGCTGACATCTTTACAAAAACTTTGATGAAATCCAAATTCGTCAAGTTTGGAGACATGCTCCAACTCAAAGGAGTTGTCATTGGGGGTGGTCGTGTAATAGCACTCTCCCACAATGTTGCTAAATGTTTTCTTTCCCTAAATAAACATTATGGGGGTGTTGGTGATTATTTACTTAGTATTGTGTATGTGTACCTTATTTGTGTAGAGAATCTCTTTTTGCACTCATATTGAGGAATCTTCCACATGTTTTTATGTTTTTGCTCGTGCTTTACATGCTTTGTTGAATCTTCTACTTGTAAGTTGCATGCTTTAACTTGTGCTTTGCATGCTTTGTGGAATCTTTCACTTATAACTTGCATGCTTATTAAATCCGCCACTTGTACCGGTGTATCGTTTATGTGCAAGTCTATATAATGAGAACTCACCCTCTTATTGTGGTGATTTGGATTCATTTGTTGTAACTTTATACTATGGTGGATTATTCGAGTGTTTGGATACAATTGGTATCCACCATTTTTGAGCGTCCTACTTGTGTCTATGCCATTTTTATGAAAATGTATTTTCACTTTGTAATAGTGCATTTAATTTCTACCATGCCCTTTAACTCTTCATAAATGTCCTTTTATGAAGTGCCGTCCTTGAAATTGTCATCAACATTGCATATGTTCTCTTTCTCCTTGTTCTTTTGAATCTTCGCGAGTATTGATTATGAAGTGCCCTACAAAATAAAAAAGAGAAATAAGATAGTAGCCATTTGTATTGTATGAATGCACAAGAAATGAGACTAGATATTCTTTATATAGAGTGAATGCTTCTGGATAAAACTTTGTAAGTGGTTTTGATCCCTTACACAGTTTTATCCAATAGTATTTACTCTAATCATATGGATTGTGTAAGTATTTGCTCCCTTATGTCATTTGCATATTTGAACATGGTGGAAATGAAGGTAGCCAAGTTGTTTTGATTCTTGTAGGAAAAGAGATTTTGGAGAGTAGTTGAGTTACAAAATTGGGTGAAGTTACTTCTCACTCTTTAAGGGTGGGGTGGATTAAAAGAAAATGCCAATGGTGCTCATCCTCAATTTCAAGAAGTATCACCAATTTTAGAAATTGGATTTAATCATTAAAACTAGATGAATACAATAGTATTTCATATCAAAAATTTCATTGTCGTTTCAGCTATTTTCTTTGAACTTTGTAGAGATGTAAGACTCAATATTACTAACATTATTGATTAGATTATCAATTTCTGTTTTTCAATTGCCTTAGTGTCTGCAGCACAACCTTCCTTTAGTTTGTGATGGCTTCTCATACTAGAAGCGACAACAAGGAGTCTATCTTTTAAGCAGATTGTTTTTATATTTTAAGTATTTGTATCTCATGGCTTTAGATTCTGGAGAAGTACAGACAGCTTCAATCAAGAGAGTGTGTCATGAAGTATTACATTTTATCTCAAAATTGTAGGTTATAAAATGCTTTTGCATTTGATCAATTCTGTTCAAAGTCTCAAGCGAGACGCAACTGTAAAAAATGATTGGAATGACTTAAGTGTTGAAAAGTTTTTTTGCTTATCTCAATGTCAGAGTTAAGCATTTATTAATATGTTTTCAAGACTTTGATAAGCTTTCCAGCCACTGATGATTCCTTTTCGACACTTTTGTTCCAGTTTAAATGACAATTGAAATGAATACCTAAGTATTTATAAGTTTGGACCTTTTCTAGGCAGATTTATTATGAATTAAAAAAACTTATGAAACAGGGAATGACGAGTAAGAGGAACATGTGTGAATGAAAATAATAAAAGACTGCAAAGGCCGCAATTAATAATAATATTAGTTTATATAATGAAATGGTTTCATGAACCAGCCTTAGAATGGTCATAGGCTGTGTAAAATTCATTGCACTCAATTATATGAGCTGCACTTTTGTGAGCTTTTTTAATCGGTATAGGAACATTGGTTGCCTGTGTTTAAAGGCTATAAACTTGTTTAAAATGTTGTAGTGAATAGCTAGGGCTCCATTCAAACTTTCATGAATAATATCCTTGGGTCTGTTTTGATTTGAATGGCTATTGAAATCAATGCCCAAGTATATGTAAAGTTGGACCTTTTGTAGGCAGAATTTATTATGAATAAAAAAAATAATGAAACAGGGAATGATGAATACATGTCAATAAAAATAAAAATGATTGCAAAGGCTGTAATGAATAACAGTATTAGATTTTATGATGAAATGGTTTCATGGACAAGCCTTATAATGGCCGCAGATTGTGGTGTGTAAGCTCTGTTGACAAGGCTTCCTTGAGTTGGTCCTGGATGGAAAATCCATTGAACTCAATTAATTGAGCTGTACTTTTAACAAAAAAAGATTGCAAAGGGTGTAATTAATAAAATATTAGAGTTCTAGATTTGTTTGTTTGGACCTTTTCTAGGCAGAATTTATTATGAATAAAAAATTTAACGAAACAGGGAATAATGAATAATATGAACATGTGTGTGAATAGAAATAAAAAAATGACTGCAAAGGCTATAATTAATAATAATATTATATTTTATGATGTAATGGTTTCATGGATAAACCTTAGATTGGCCATAGGTTGTGGTGTGTAAACTCTATTGACAATACTTTCTTGAGTTGATACATGATAGAAAATTTATTGCACTGTATTATCTGAGCTGCTCTTTTTGCGTGCTTTTTAATTGGTATAGGAACATAGGATGTCTGTGGTTAAAGGCTATTGGATTATTTAAACTCTTGTAGTGAATAGCAAGGGTCCCATCTAAACTTTTGTGATTAAGAGCTGTGGGCCTGTTTTGATTTACTTACTTTTATCAAACAAGTTTTATAATTGGTAGAATTCTCCATGCGGACAATAATTATTTTACGCAGTTGTCTCCAGAAGAGTTCTACCAAATATTACACTGCAGCGAAACCAACTCAAAACAGAAAGTCTTATAATGATGTCATAGATGCTTTTAATGATGTCATAATGGGTTACAGTGATGCAATAGGTGATGTCACTCTTTTCTCTTTTCCAAATTTTGATTCTTTATATTTCTTTGTCATACTATCTCCTCCTTTTGTTTGACTTTGAACATGCAGTTGATGGCTTAATATTGTAGCGTAGGCCTTCCCTGGTCTCTAATAACATGAATCTATCTACAGACTCCTTAGTATAGCCAAGGTAATATATCTCACACGGTGGTTTTTAGATCTAGCTCATTGTTAGCGATTACTGTGGTGATTATATCCAATGGTCTGGGAGCTGAATTAAGGGAACTGACTTCCACTCAGCAACCAGTATGGCAATACCTCAACCCTTATCCATCAGGTTAATATCCAACTTCCGTGTTACTACTGCTTCCGTTATGTAATTCAGCAAGTGCTGAATGCTGAAAGAACATAGATGCCATGCCATTTGGAGTTACAGTAGTTTTGTATTTATCTATGTATTTGTGAAATATAATAGTTTCATTAATAGAATAAGTAATGTAAGAAACCAAATTGCAGTTTTATTTCTTTAAAAGGGTTAGTTATTATGGGCTGCTCTTGGATGCTTGTTGATGATTCTCATCACCTTTCTGTATGGAGCCCATTTATTCCAACCAGCGATTTTGTATGAATTTTTCACCACATATCTGAGGGCCCATATCATAATATAAGAGGACGAGCTACTCACATAATTCATTGCAGTTCATTATGTGCACAGTGCAATGCTTTAATAGGTACATTTTGTTCTAAGAAGTTGATGTAATTGGACTGCAAATCTGAATATAATATTTCCTTTATTCTGTCTTATGCTATTCTGATTGCAACCTGGAGCAAGAAAACAACCCTCTACAAAATTAATGAATTGCAAGAGGTAGTCACTATAACTTCTGAAAACCACCTTTCAATATAAACTAAGAAAAAAATTTAATTTGAAAGTTATCTGCAATCTGAGCTCTTGTAAATACCAGTGTTGCATGGAGACGCGTCTCCCGTCACTTGGGACGCGTTTCGGGTACGGGCACACGTTTCGGGTATGGGAGACGCGTACGGAGACGCCTCCCGTACGCGGGAACTTTTGTTCAACGTCTCCCCGCGTTTCTTGTTGAAAAAAAAATGCGTCTCTGTCTAAAAACCCTAAAAACATTGTTCGAAACCCTAAAACGCGGCATTTTTCGCGTTAAATATGTTGTACAGGCATGTTTCAGTGATTCATTCGCTGCCAAGTCTGCATTTGCGATTTGAGGACTGCATTCACCATTGAAAGAGGTCTGCCATTAAAGGAGGTCGATTTAGTGTTGCTGCTGAAGCCAGGTATTTATCTATGCTCTGCAAAATTAATATTTTAATATTTGTTTAGTGCTAAACACTGCTGCCGTTGCCACCTTTATACCTGCATTTGTTTTTAATGGCGAAGCCCTCTGCCGAACCCTGCTGCAGCCATGTCGCGTAGCCCTGCCCCTCGCCGTCCAAAGTTTTACATGATCGCAGCTTTTAAAGTTTTAAGTTTTTAGACTTTAGGTTTCTTTAAATTTATAAGTTTATCTTTTTCTTTTTTTACTTTTAAATTTTAGCTTTGTCTTATACGGTTATAAATTTTAATTTTTACTTTAATCTTTTAGACTTTACTTTTAGATATAATTTTCTATTTTTTAATCATGATATGAATATTGAATTCGTATTTTTTAATATCACTTTTAATGTTTTACCTTTTTAATTTTGTCTTTTAGTTTTAAATTTTATCTTTATGTTTTTTAATTTTAATTCTTACTTTAGTTTTTAATTGATGTATTCATATTTTTTAATATTACTTTTAAATTCTAACTTTTTAGGATTTAGCTAAAAAGGTTTTAATGTTTTTAACTTTATTTGTATAAATCGTATATTTAGATTTAGACTATAATAATTAAAAGTTTTATTGTTTTAATGTTTAAAGTTTAAATTTTAATTATATAATTTAATAATTATGATATAATTTTTTTATCTTTTATATATTTTTAAATAATAAATTAATAAATTGATATTATTTAATTTTAAAATAATTTAAAGTTTATTTTTTTAATTTAAAATATTATTTCAATTCGATTTCTAATTTTTTAATTTTGTTTTCAGTCAGGATGTCAGGGGGAGGGAAAGGACTTAAACCACTTTGGAAGTACTCAGTAGCGTTCGTAAAGGGACTGGCAATACCACAGATATCACCTGTAATATTTGTGGGAAGTGCTTTCAAGGCACTTACACAAGAGTGAAGGCCCATTTTTTTCGTATACCAGGGAAAGGGGTTGATCCTTGTATGAATGAAGTAGAGCGGTATGAAGCTATGAGGGCGCAAGAATGTGCTGAAGGAAAAGTGACTTCCTTAAGCTCTCACGCTTCGACCACAGATCGCACGCAGAGTCATCCTATCAGAGGTTTCGGGCCAGAAACAGAATCAAAGATAGGTGTGTCTTTTGGACATGTCACAGAGGGTGAGGGGTCTTCTCGTAAGAGACTACACATGGGTGGTTCAAGCCCCATTGGAAACATGTTCGATGTGCAAGGTCGAGATGCAGTTGATGCAGCGATTGCACGATTTTTCTATGCAAATGGAATACCATTCAATGTTGCTCGCTCACCCTATTATGAGGAGATGGTTCGTGCAATCAACAAAGGGCCAACAGGTTATAAACCACCTGGATATGAGAAGCTTTGCACGAATCTTATTGACAAAGAGAAAACAAGGATAGAGCAACAAATCGCACTAGTCAAAAGAGTGTGGTCTACAGAAGGATGCAACATAGTGATGGACGGTTGGACTGATACTAGAAACCGTCCACTTTTGAACATTATGGTAACTTGCTCTAAAGGCCCTTATTTTTGAAGGCAATCGATTGTTCGGGTCAAGAGAAAAATGCAGAGTTCCTTGAGAAGCAACTATGTGATGCAATCGAGGAGGTGGGGGCATCACATGTTGTCCAGTTATTACAGACGCTGCCCGGTCTGCAAAGCAGCTGGTTTGTTGGTACAAAAAAAATACAAACATGTATTTTGGACACCATGTTGTGTGCATGCATTGAACAATGCGCTCAAAGACATTGGTAGGTTTCAGTGGGTATCTGAGCTTATTGAAAAGGGTAGAAAAATACAAATGTTCATTTGCAATCATCACCAAACGCAAGCTATTTATCGGAGATATGCAAAGGTTGAGCTTCTCAAACCTGCAGACACACGATTTGCATCTTTCTTCATACTTCTTGATCGCCTTTATGCTGTCAAAGGGGCCTTATGTTCTATTGTTGTTAGTGATGCATGGGCAGCTTGGAGACAATCTACATCAGAGACTACAGTTGAGGTGAGGAAGATGGTCCTTGATGAGCTTTTTTGGGCTGATGTGAAATTTGTTGTTGACTTCATTCAACCCATTTGTGAGGTAATCTGCTTTGCTGATTCAGACAAGCCATGTTTGGGTGAAGTTTATGAAGAAATTGACTCTATGTGTGAAAAAATAAGAAAAATCACAGATTCAAAGGATCCTTCTTTATATCCTTTGATTAAGGAAAAGGTACATGGAAGATGGAATAAGCTTAACACACCTCTACATTGTGCTTTGCTTATGCCTTAAATCCAAAGTGGTATGATATAGAAGTCACCAATAAAAGGGCTCCATATGAGGACAAGAAGTGATGAAAGAATTTTGGGTTGCAGTGAAAAAGATTTATGGTTGAGGAGAGGAAGCTTCTACTATCAGGACTCAGTGGAATATGTTTTCACGTGGTCGTGGTCAATTTTCTACAGTGGAAGCTCTCTATGATATGCGTGCGAAGAAGGACCCAATAGAGTGGTGGTGGAACCATGGCAGTGAAGCACCTGAATTGCAATCATTTGCAATAAGATTACTCTCACAAGTAGCTAGTTCTTCATCTTGTGAGAGGAATTGGAGTACTTATGGTTTCATTCATTCATTGAAGAGGAACCGACTAGGGTCAAAGAAGGCAGAGAACCTAGTCTACATTCATAGCACACTTCGTCTTCTTACTCGTGTAGACCTAGGGTATAAAGAAGGTCCTTCAGCAAAATGGGACCAAATTCCACTTGATGCAGCAGTAGATGTAGAGGATGATGTGCTTGAGGCGAATGGCCTGAATGATTTGCCCCCTGTTATATTGCTCAGCAGAGGAGCCACAACTTGAGAGTGATGAGTATCTTGAGAGCATCTTAGCAGAGGATCTAGAGGACATAATTAATGTGACAGTTGACCCCTTTGTATCAGATGAGATATGATTCTGGTTCACATTAGTGATTTTTGTTTTTAGTCTATGTTTGTCAGCATTTTGGTGTTATAATGTACTCTTTCCTCAATATGTGAGATATCAAATATCAATATAATATCTCATCTTTTGTCGACATTTGATTTCCTTACTTCAAAAAAGTATAGTTATTTTTAAATTTATGTATTTTAATTCTAAATAAATTAATAATATATATATATATATATATATATATGCCGTCTCCCCGTACCCGTCTCCTAAATTTCTGAAAAATGGTGTACCCGCACTGCACCCGCACTCCGTCTCCCGGCAACTATGGTAAATACATAATAAAATGAATACTAGGTGAAAGGGAATTTAAAATATACAGTTAAAACTTATAAGTGACCTGGAGATGGTGACTTGGGGACATTTTATTGTGATTCTAGGTAGCGAGTATACAAAGAAAGAGACTTTTAGCTAGCGGGTGACTATCCAAAGCATTTCGACAAGGTTGCTCTGTGACTCGTAGTACATAAAATGTTATTAAATATGAAACATAGCTCCTTACAAGCTGTCATTCAGGTATAAGATCTCAGGACTTTTATTGATAGCTTGATCACTGAAAACTGTTGATTGATACCGTCTATTGGCATTAGCATTATTGGGCAATTCCAGTAATTTTCATCCACCAATATGTAACCGCCAAAACTTGCCAGGTGGTGGACACTGACAGCTTCATGGTATCTAGCTTGTTCCTTTTAATCCTACATTGAGTCCACCTGACAGGTTTTCGCTGGCATTTAGGCAGCCCTGGGTGTTGAATGCATGTTTGCAGCAAGTTACAGTAGTGTGTGTGTAAGGATGAATTCCATGTTTCATGATGCTCTGTATTTGCATGCTTGCTTGTCTTATTTGGAGATTCGAATGGACAGTTCTCTAACATAGCTTTAATATGGAATAATAAAAGCTACTTGCAGCAAGTATGGTTTCCAATGGTCCATACTCTATAACACCAGACATTTTAAAATGTAAATTGCAGTGTAGTGCAACATAAAAAAATGGAATCGGGATATAAAATAATATGAATGCTAACAGTCACGAGAAGGCTCAATAATTTACCTTGGAGAAACCCAAAACCAGAAAAAGCTTCAGCATTCAAATGGACACCTCTTATTGCTTTAAAAGGATTCCTTACAAGAATAAATTGCTCAATATCAAAGTTGCCCCCTCTCAGCTTCCTTCTGATTTCCTTATACACTCAGCTGTATGCAAACCTCCTACCAGATAAATATTTATGGAATCATGTGTTTTTCTGGCTTTCCATATTCTCAAAATTTGTGACTGAAATCTGAGCACATGAAGAGATATTTTGTTTTTATTTCTATAGTACCAATTGGTGCTGATTAATGATCCATTATCATTCATGCATGATTCCATTTCATGCATTGTATCCCTATATTCTTAGTAGCTCAGTACAGTTGAATTTGTAGAGAATGAATAGTGTGATTTTGATGCTATTTATGCTATTTATTTCTTTGTGAATTGATTAATTTTAATCACGTTTGTCTGGTTTTTGGCTTACAAAAGATTTGTTTTATCTCACGGATATCCCTAATGCAATGTATTGGTGATACATGATGCATTTAGCAAATTTATTGGCCAAACTGTTTTTAATCATGTTTGTCTGGTTTTTGGCTTACAAAAGGATTTTTTTATCTCATGGATATCGCTAATGCAATGCATTGGTGATACATGATGCATTTAGCAAATTTATTGGCCAAACTGTTTTTAATCATGTTTGTCTGTTTTTTGGCTTACAAAAGGATTTTTTTATCTCACAGATATCGCTAATGCAATGTATTGGTGATACAGGATGCATTTAGCAAATTTATTGGCCTCACTGTTTCTAGTGCATGCTCAAGTAGAACTGTAAGTTCGGTTTCTCCCATAAAACACCTGTGAAGTGCTTGCATTATACTTTTTATAATATTTTAGCTACTGTGGAAGGTTTGCTTAGTGTTTGATTGTAATCCCAATACAAATATTGTTTGAATTTTTAAGAGTTTTACTCAAATGGTTGAATGCTTTTCTTTTAGCTATATAAAGCTTTTCTCATCCCCAAACCATGGTGGCTATTGCTAGAACAAACTTTTCCTAACAGCCTCAACATGTACAATACTTAAATCGAGAATGCGGCATTATTTGGTTTAATGAAAGGAGTGCATAGGGTAGGGATAATTTCTTTTTCTTAGTGGCTGCATTTGTTATAATTCAGATCTTTACATGCACTAGGAACTAGTTACAATGACACTTTAACCTTCTATGAGATACATTTGGGCCCATCTATCTATACTAGTCGAGGGCATCGGCCCCCCTACCCCCCTATATTAATAGGCATAGGCCCCTGCTCTATCTATATACTAAGAAACAGGATGGGGGTGATGTCCGGGTGAGCGATAGCGAACCCATATCTAGATAGGGGGACCGCCCAGATCTCTATCTCTATCTCTATCTCTATCTCTATAGAATAGATGGTATTGGGGCCCTATCTATAACTAGAGTTCGGGGTGGGGGGACCCCCTCTATATATATGGGGCCCATTAATATAGGGGGCGGCTATAGAGACACTCCCCCGACCCTCCCCCGACGGCAGACCCTATCTATATATGGGGGATAGGGGCCATCTCTATATATTTGGCTCGAAACAGATAGGAAGGATCTCGACCCCCGGCCCATCTCCCCTACCCCCTACATCTATAGACTCTCCCACCCCCCGATGAGCCGACCGGAAGTTTGGGCTCCCCCATAGATAGAGACAGAGAGGGGCCCGAGCCTCCAGATATGGAAAACGCATATATCTATATCTCACTCCCCTATATAGAGAACTGCCCCCTCACCCCATGATCAGATAGAGAGGAGACTCCAGATACCATTGATTCCACTCCGCACCCACACTTTGGGCATATCAGCTCTACGCCCCCATCATCACCACAGAGTAGAGAGTAACATCTCATGGCTATTCAGAACGAATTAAATCAGATGGTTCTATTTAGATTCTTTTTGACCAGAACCGAAGTCAAAAAATAAGTAATTTTTATTTACCATAGGAACCGCTGAGTAAGGATTCTTCGAAAAGTTAAGGATTAGTTATTCTTTCTATTGATTGAATAGATTCAGTCTTATACCTACACGAGGAAGGTAATAAAAAAAAAAAAAAATAATAATAAAACGATTAGGTTCTTCTTTTTTATCACTTAGGAGCCGTGCGAGAAGAAAGTCTCATGCACGGTTCTGAATGAGAGAAAGGAGGGAAGAATCCTCTTTTCGACTCTAACTCTCCCACCCCAGTCGTTGCTTTTCTTTCTGTTACTTCAAAAGTAGCTGCTTCAGCTTTAGCTACTAGAATTTTCGATATTGTTTTCTATTTTTCATTGAACGAATGGCATATTATTTTGGAAATATTAGCTATTATTAGCATGATACTAGGAAATTTAATTGCTATTACTCAAACAAGCATAAAACGTATGCTTGCATATTCAAGCATAGGTCAAATTGGATATATCCTTATCGGGATCATTGATAGAGACTCAAATAATGGATATGCAAGCATGATCACTTACATGCTATTCTATATCTTCATGAATATAGGAACTTTTTCTTGTATTGTATTATTTAGTCTACGTACAGGAACAGATAACATTCGAGATTATGCAGGATTATATATGAAAGACCCTTTTTCGGCTAGGTATTGTCAGTACCGCACCGGTGCATGCACTGGACCTATCTTTATGGATGGGATAGGCCTATCCCCATTCCCATCCTCACCCCCTCCCTTCTCAACCCACCCCTCCCCCCTCTATAGATTCTATCGGGCCTCCGTCTGGGGGAAGCTTAGAGATCGGGTTGTGGGGCTTGTCCTTTGGGGGCCGCCCCGCCCCTCACCCTTAAGCTCCGAGCAGGCCCCCTTGACTCGGCCCGTAGAATCCTACCTCTACTTTATGGATAGGAGTCCAATCCTATCTATCTCTCGGGAAGAAGCCCTCCTAGAGATAGCTAGCCCCCCTCCCCCCCCCCCCCCTTGCCCCTCCCCATCATCCATCTATTCTATCGGCCGTGATACGACTGATGACTGGTTGTATCACGTATATAACGGATAGATGGATGCATCCATGGCCCCCCTCTCTCTATAGAATATGGCCGGGCCACTCATGTTACGTATGTATATAGTCCGGACTGCATCACTATAGTCTAGTCTGGACTAGACTCGGCCATAGAGAGATAGATCGTGTCGTATCTCCTTCCCCACAGCTACCTACACAAGCCGGGATAGACACGATCTATCTCTCTCTCTATCTATCTCTCTCTATATGGCCGGGGAGTCGCCGGCCGATTCCCCACATCTACCTACACAAGCCCGATCAGGGGATAAATGAGATGTACTCCAATTTAAGCTCGGTGATAATGCACCCGTTCCTTTCCATTGAGGGGGAGTCGAATTGAGGGGACAGAGACATGACACAACGATTTTCCATTCTCAAACAACCCATATTCTCCACACTGAACCAGCATTTGATAGATCATCCGACCCCGAGCAATCTGAGTCATTGGTGGGGGTTTGGTCCGTTAGCTGGTATTCGTCCAGCCATTCAGATAGTGACCGGCGTTTTTCCAGCTATGCATTACACACCTCATGCGAGCTGCAATTACAACATGAGTTTTGTTGCTGTTATGTAGCTGAGGGTTTTGATGCTGTGCTTGAAATTTACTTTTTTAAACACTTAAGCCTTGAATATATGAATTGAGATTATGACTTTGTCATGTCATTTTATGAGCATTATTAGACAGGCTCAAACATCTCAAAGAAACAAAGATGATATCCCGGGATACTTGCTCATAAACGTTGATGATATGGGATTTATGGGGTCATATTATATTCTTGTATGGGGTCATATTATATTCTAAGTTCACTAGTTACCCTATGTGTTTCATCCTTTGTGAGAACGCGCACACTTACGCTTATGACTGGTCAGTAGCTGGTTAGGATGATATTAGATTGGGTGCAGATTTTATGAGTTTCCCTTCATTTGGGATGTATTATTCAACTTCCATTCCTCACGTTGGAATTCCCAACAAAGGTTTAAGTGAGAATCTCTAATTTGTTGAATAGTTACTTATCCCCTATAAGCTTATTTAAATGGATCCATTTATAAATGTAATTCAGTTGGGACTTTTCACATCTCATTCCACATTCAAGCTTGTAGTATTGTTTGCAGGGATTTGTGGTCGCACGCATGCTTTGTGTAGACACCCTAGCTACTACGCATCTTTCTCCTTGAGAGGATCGATTGCTCATTCGAGTTCTCGATCCTTATCATTGGTATCAGAGCAATTCCGCTTCAAGGGACCTCAGAATCTAGGTAGTTTCAATTTGCAAGTCGCAGATTGCTACCATAGCCTGTCAAGCTTCATGTTAACCCTTGTCTCCATGCCGATCAGGTGCGGTATCATTTTTTGATCTGTATTGGTTACAGGAGCATGTTCAGAAATTTTACTTTGGAAGCCTCCTAGTTAATATATGACGATGTCAGTGCGTCAGGGGTATCGAATTTAGTGGGATAGCCTTTTGTTTCATTGAAAAAGACCACCCTGGCTGTGAGATATGGAAAATTTACATTTCAGGGTCTCACAGAATAGTTGCAGGTGTGCACATAGGTTTGGTTATGATTTTTGCTTTTTGAAAAAATTAAGGTATTAATTGACTTGGAATAGTTGCAGGTGTGTGCATAGGTTTGATTTTTTTGCAAAAATTAAGGTATTAATTTGACTTAAAAAATTGTGAGGGCTGACAAGCCCCACAGGCATGTTAGCCCTCACGTGGGTTCTCGCACTTTCCACCCTCATCGCCATGGGATGGATCTGTTTTGCATTGTTTGCCATGTATTGCCTGACATTTGTGTGCATATAACCACCGGTGCTATCTACCACACCTGCCATATCCCAGGGGACAACACGATCTGCCAGGCTTGCTGCCTCTGTCTCTATCAACCAGATTTGACTGGCTGTCCTAGTTCTTGACGCATATGTGGAGGATCTTCACCACAAGGGATGGCCACGGATCATGCTCTCTATCTTCCCGATCTCTATGCTTGGTCTCTGCTCTGTCAATGCTTTGGAAACAACCTCATGGCTCCTCTGCAGTTTCCACCACCCTATGTGGCCTCCATCCTCTGCTAAGTGCAGCCCCAATAGTTCTGTCCCCAACGACATGTCCTTTCCGCATTCATGTGGGTTTGCTATGTCTCTATGCACCCCATGCTCCAACAATTCTGCTGTTTTGTTCAACTGGAGCTGACAGTCCATCCACCTTCTTGTTGCCTTTGGCAACAAGAAGGTGCCACCTCTGCAGTTTTCGTGCAACCTGCCATTTGTCTGCCTGTCGTGCGAGGACCTGCACCCAGCCGCTATGGTGACCACATTGGGTAACCCATGTCCCCATATCTTCGTTCGTGCACACATTTGCAGACTCCATGTGCTCTGCTGACGAGTGCAGCATGCTGGGTAAACATTTTAGTAAGGTTTTCCTTTTATTAAAGTTACATTAATTAAAACACTTTATAATGTTGTAGCATTAATATATAGTTTTTAAAGATTTAAAGATTTAATTATTATAATAATAGTATAAATAAAAAAGTGCGAACAAGAAAAATTTAGAAGTATAATCCATTTTGTTTTGGGGTGTTGCCCGAAACCTGATCCCACAAGGAATAAAAAAGGTGGCCTTCGACTCACCTACAACATCAATAAATTCTTTTCAACATTCCCCTTCAGCCACCAATTCTGAAAAAACCTCATCAGAATGATTCTTTTCTTCACAACGACTACCTTGGCCCTTGCAATCAGCCTGATCCTGTACACATGGCCTGTTCAAGTTCTTCTGCGATCTCAGGCTTGGATTAGGATTTATGTTCTGATCCACTTGTCTATTGGATTTTGGAATTTCACCGTTTTATAAGAACTCCTTATCAGGAGTCGTAATGCTTTTCCAAAATCTTCTGCTGGTTTTTCTGCAAGGCCAATTCTATTTCCAATTTCAGGGCCTTATTTTGCTTGTGAATTCTGCTTAAATGCAACCTCCTTGGATCAATGTCAATTTTGGATTGTAATTTATCCCCACATATTTTCACCGACTCTGTTGGCAACACAATTACAGTTCACAACTGCTGTTTTCTGTTCATTCGGACTTGTATCTTATTCTTTGTAGAGATTCTATTTGTTACACAGGATGGTGTCAACCTCGGACTTGGTATAATCCCGATTCTGGGATAGACATTTTGCTTTGTTGTTTCAGTTCCGATTGGGTTTTTCTTCTTTGATAGGCTGACTCTTCATCAACATTATTCTAGTTTCTTGTTGTCACTACTCATTTCTCTCCTGGTTCTTCTCTTTTGTATGCTTTGGAGGCCAAAGCTAACATTGTGGGCATGAATGATATGGGATGTATAGGGTAGTATTATATCCCAAGTTCACTTTGTAAAAACATGAACAATTACGTTTACACCTAGTCAGTAGTTGATTGGGCAATGATTTTGTAAGAAATTCCTTATTCATTTGGGATGTATTATTCCACTTCCCTTTCTCATGTTGGAATTGCCAACAACGGGATAAGTGAGAATTCCTAGTTTTTAGTATAGTTATCTCCTGTAAGCCTATTTGAAGGCATCCATTTGTAAATACAATTCAGCAGGGACTTTGCACATGTCATTTTGCATTCAAGCTTGTAGTGTTCTTTGCAAGGATTTGTGGTCGCATGCTCCGTAAAAACATGAACAATTACATAGACACCTAGTCAGTAGTTGATTGGGCAGAGATTTTGTAAGAAATTCCTTATTCATTTGGGATGTATTATTCCACTTCTCTTTCTCACGTTGGAATTCCCAACAACGGGATAAGTGAGAATTCCTAGTTTTTAGGATAGTTATCTCGTTTAAGCCTATTTGAAGGCATCCATTTGTAAATACAATTCAGTAGGGACTTTGCACATGTCATTTTGCATTCAAGCTTTGCAAGGATTTGTGGTCGCCTGCTCCATGTAGACACCTTGACTACTATACATCTTTCTTCTTGAGAGGATCAGTCACTCATTCAAGTTTTCGATCCTCACCAATTGATGAGCTAGAGAAACACCTTATAATTTTTTTGCTTTAATGACGGTCTAATACTCTTTGTAATTTTCATTGCCATTATGGCATCACTTATAATTTTTCCATTGGAAGTTTCTATTAGTAGTCAAAGTAACACAAGACTTGGCAAGCCAAAGTACTTGGCAAACATTTGACAAATGCTCAATTTTTGACAAAAGGAGATGGATTCATCCGTGACAACAATTGCCTAGACATCAAAATAGACTGTTCATATTAATAACCAAATAAGACTTGAAGATTTTTTTGCATATTGATGGTAGATAGTTTGCAATATTTGATTTCATAATACTAAAGCTCAAATTACAAATCACATGGTGCATATTATATGACACAAAACGAATAGGATTAAAACAGTTGACACCAGACAAACTGAACTTAGGATTGGAAATTTGAAATCCAATCTAGTTCCCTATTCGTGCTATTGGCTCTGAGCTCTGTCTTACTAGCTGAGCTCTCCATCTATAAATTTGGTGTTCTTCAATTTCCACACTCTAATTCGAGAATATTTCAATGCCATCCAAATTGATGGCTTTATTACCATTTCCCCTTCCAAACTATTTGTATTTAAGTCGAATAGTATGGTTTAAGCAATATTAAATCATTCCTCCATTTTTGAGCCACTTGACCATCGTTTGGTGTATGTGATAAAATATGTTCCAACAATGTTTGTAACCAAAATCCTTCAAGGTTGGCTCATTACATGAATATCAAACTTCTAGAGATTAAGAGTATGACACCAACATTTCACCACAACATGCTAATAAATATTAAGTCAAATATTGTAGCTCAAGAAATACTAAATCATTCTCAAGCTCTATGTCAACTTTGTTTTCAAAAAAGCCTCTTAATAAAAGAATATGGGTTGCATGGAAGCATGCTTTGGGAAATGTCAAAGACCACTGAGCTCAAAGAGTTACATTAAAATGTGAATGCTGAAACTCCGAACTATCAAATTATATGATACAACTATAAAAGCAATTCTGAAAACAAGGAGGTGCAACTATTTTCATTAAATGTCCAGAAAATCCTGAGAGAATAATTATGTCCAAGATTCTTCCTTTTTTAAACGATAAAGTGCTATATAGAAAACCTCTATATAAAAAAATATGGATGTCGATGTTATGAAAGCATGCTCCTGGCAGATGTCAGAGGTTACTAATACAGAAAGGATAGCATAACAACTTAATTGCTAACATCATGCTCCTGGCAGATGTCAGAGGTTACTAATACAGAAAGGATAGCATAACAACTTAATTGCTAAAAGTCCAACTGTTAAAATTGGTTGATACAACTATAAAAGCAAATATGAAAGCAAAAAGGTTCAACCATTGCCATTCGTTGTCCACAAAATTCTAAGGGAATAATGATGTCTGAATGCTCCCTAAGTTGAGGTGGTTCACAATAGTAAAAATAAAAAGAGGCCACGAAGCTTCCAAAGGCACAAGCTCTGTTTTAGAAGGATATTGATCATTCTTTTTGTTAATGCCTCAACTGTTACCTTGCAGTTCAGGCTCAGGTGCATCAATTTGCCATCAATCATTATTACCAGCCTACCAGGTATGCACAAGCAAATAGACTGGCAAGTGCTGACGAGAGCCTCTGCGCTGACGGGTGTGAGTTAACATGCTTATACGACTCCCTCGCCTTCTTTTGGCTTCTAGGAATAGGATCACCTTGTGGAGTTCTCGAGTTGGACTTGGTTAACTATGCACGAGGCACTTCCCCAACGAGCTATATCTCAAGCTCAATGTCAACTTTCTTAGTTTGGCATTGAATTTGCGAAGACAGATTGGCAATCACTGAATTAGGTATGAAAAATCTCAATGCATGATTGATCATGAAAAGATCATAATTTCTTTGCTTCCATTGCAGTTACACAATTTCGAGTCCAAGCATTCGCGAAGACCAAGGAAATTCAGAAGGCTAGCATCCCTTAGAAAATTCATTTTCCAAGTGTTATTAACTGCGACTTGAAACAAAAGTTCGACCTGTAACTAGGATGATTTAGCTTTTGCCCAAGCCCAAAAGCGGTTTCCGCCTGTTTTAACTCAACCAAAAAGAACACATAGGGCTGGAAATCAATAAATGTTGTAGTTTGGATACCAGGTGATCCCTGATTAATCAAAGACCATGCAAACATGCCTTCTTATGCTCGCTCAGGCTCTTCCAGGTATCGGAAATTTTAACGAGCTAAGTAGATAACCTAGATTGGAAATTTCATCAGCCGTTGAGATTTTTCCCAATATCAAGCGATTATGACATCCATTCATATGCGTTTCCAATTTTGTTTATTCTCTGCCTGAAGTTTGACCATTATGGGTAAAGAGGTTTTGACAGTACGCTTAAAAAAGAGAGTCTGGAATTAGCTACTGAATTATGTCAATAGTAGTCCTGTTTGTTATGAGATTGAAGTCGACCATTAACTCTTGACATGAATTTATATCGTATAGTTAAGAGAAAATCTCGTGGGCAGTTTTGATTACTTTCTTTAGAAGTGAAAGACAGAAAACAATTATCCTCTGCTAGCGGCTTGTTATCGTGCAACAGAATGGGCAACCACCAAGTGATTGTTGAAGGAAACTCTAGTATGAAATTGATCTCATTCCATCTAAAACGAGGTTTGAGAACATCTTACCATATGCTTTGGCCATGAGGGTTTTAGCAATTTTCTCATCCTTGTTTTCCATTAGGAGCCTGGGCAAAAGTCCTGTGTCACAGAAGCCGCATCTAGGCTTCATTAGTCTCAGATGGCCTGCTAACCTAGTTGGATATAAGGTGAGGCCCCTGCACACACCTTTTAGCACAGCAGATATTCTAGGCAACATAGTACACATCTGGCATTAGGCTTTCTTGTTTTCGTTTTTAGAATATGTACATAATTTTAAATATGCTTATTTGTATAAATTTCAATTGTCTTTGGAGTTTATATCTTTCTTGTGGCTTTTAAAATCATGTGAATCTTTACTTGATATCAATTACTACTTTTACTTTTTTAGATCTAATTATTTTTTTAATTATGTAGGATGCAGGAGTACATGCATTAGCAAATGTATGCCATGTTGATGTTGAGCGCATCAGTAAACGAAAGCCTGGTGAAGTGGTAGTTTTAGAGCTAATGCTCTTTCTTTCCTTATGTTATTGCCTTCACATGCAAAGCTTCTCTCATATTAGAGTTTTATTAGTGCTTTACTTTTGACTTTGACCAGTCTTCCAATATTCCAAACAAAATTCACAGGTGGGAAATAAAGCCCACCAAACTATTTTTATAAACTTTGTTGTCAATTGTTTCACTTATTAACATTTTCTATTCGATGTGTCATGTTACATGATCAAGATGTCAGATGATTTAAAATTTTAATAAAGAAAACTACCCTAGGTTCTCATGACCAGTTCCTTTGTCTATCTCTAATATGCATTCATTTTACTGTCATTATTGCTCTGTTGCCTTAAGTGATTACTGTGCAGGCCATGGTCCATTTCAAATTGTCCATTCTATTTGTCTTTCTCAGGCATAAAAGCGATTGATGTTTATCAAAAATAGTTTTTGACCTTCGATAAGAACTAGTTTTAAAAAAATCCAAGTATTACGGTTGAGAACAAGGCTTCTGTGTAGGATATGCTGGACATTGAAACTTCATTATTGCTACTGAACTGACACTTAGTTTTACTCTTTTAGATAATTCGAGATTCATAATGTAATGTAAGGTGTGACTGCCAAAAATTGAAGAACAAAAGCTTCTAGATAAAAAGCGTCAAAATTGTGCTTACAATCACAAACTTATATTATCATCTTGACTTTGTATTCTAGTCATCTTCATATATTGCTGCAAATAAGGGTTTCCTCTTTTGGAAATTTCTAATGCTATGGTTAAATCACAATGTTAGAATTATTAAATCACATGAGTCGAAAGGAACAACAATTGTGCAAATTGAATGAAGGATCCTCATCTACCTTGATTTTCAGTAAGTAAATTGATTTGATCTTGAATCTGCCTGTTAATAACTGAGATTTTAGCAAAGTTTATCTTGTCCACCAACTAGGGTATCTATGCTAATCATTGCTTTTTAATAGGAGGTCTTTACCTTTAGATTTTCTAGCCATTTTGTGCAAACCTTACTTGGTATGCAGATTCATTATCCTTACTTGGATAGAAGGATGCCATATTCTTTGTTTAAATCTATATCCTACAGCACCAATGTTGTGTCCGTGGTCGCCTTTGACCACGTTATGTTACAATGGCATCATGTTCTAGTTCTCAGGGCCAAGGGGCAAGACCTGCCTTCAAAATCGACCCCTATTAGCTTCTTTGGAAATATTCAACGATGTTAGAGCGAATTTCCAGAGAGGTGCTTATGCCTGGATATGCTCATGCTTGGATATGCTCCGAGTGCAGAAACCCAGATGCATGAACACATATAGTTGGGGTAAAGTCCGTTATTCTTGAAGTGGGAATTAAGCTTCTGTTGGACTGAGTGGTTCGTGGTTTCCTAAAGCCTAAATTGTGTAATTTATAAAAGAGCAAGAGGAAGCAATATGCAATGGCTACAGAGCTTGCTCCTATTCCCATCCTTTGTCAAGGAAATCCTCGAGCATCCCACTTTTAACTTTAGGTGCTAGCTCAAACACAACCACGACATCCCTTTTTGTAGATAGCACCTTCATCAGTGGATATCCTGCACTCACGTAAAAACAAATGACTCAAGGTCATTGGAAAGTCTTTCAGTAATTAATCGAGGATATAGCTGATGAGCTGATTGGTAAATGTATTTATGCGAATGGGTGTTCACTCAACCTTGTAAAGTCACCATGCTCACGATATTACCCACAATATCATAAGGGTATCAATGCAATTTTAAAAGGGAACATAGGGCTTGGTTATGTGAAGGGTTGAGCCACATTTTAGATGAAGGAAAAGTAAACGTTGAGAATGCCTTGTAGTCTGTTAGAGATTCGTGGAATGAAACACAGGTGTGCATTTTATATGGATGAAAAGACTGTAAAAACAAATGCTTAGTAAGTGTAATTGCAATGTGTCCTAATGGGGCAATCATTGAAGGCAATTGACCGTGAGTGGAAAGTGAAGGTGGGTGCTTCGTTGGCAACATCCTCATACATCATTGAGTCTATTGAACTTGAGAAGGTTGTCTACGCCATCACAAACAATGCAAAAATTGTAAAGCTGCGGGATTGTTAGTGGAGTCGAGATACGAGCATGGATTTTGGACATCTTGGCATCATCCATTTTCCCAACTTGATAATGCAAGAGTTGAGACAAATCCCATCAACTGCATAGTTATTACATATCCCATGCCAAATGTATATCATTCTTCAAGTTAGGAGCTGTTGAAGGCAAGTGAATTGATATTTCTTACTATTTTTAAGATTTATATCTAGTAATTGAAAAAGATTTATAGTAATTTTAATTTACATTATCCACTTCTTGCTTTAAATCTAAAATTTTAAAAACAAAGTGGATGATGTGGTAGATTCTTTTTAATAATTTGATTATTTCAATTCTTTAGAATTTTTGAGTTTAGGTTGTTGAGACTAGATCATGTTAACACAATTGTTTTGAGTTGACTTGTGAAGGTGAAAAAACATTGAGCAACGTGGTAATAAGTAACCTTTGCAGTGTGTAGAGGTAGCCAAACTCAAATAGAGCCCAAAATGAAAGGGCACACCCTAAATGATAAGTGTGGGGACGAGGTTGATTATTTTCTTAGTTAGATTGAACATATCATAAATATAATCCAATTTAGAGATACGACCAGTTATGCTTGGCTGAAACTTATGATAGCATTGACTCAATCCTCGAAAAATGGGCATTATAGGAAATAAATGACAAGATCTTTGTACATCCATTTTTTTGATCATTGAGTTGATGCCATCATAATTTCACCCAAACATTGTTGGTCCGAACTAGTGAATTGGATTGCGCTCATTTCATTTAGGATCAACCCTTTCAGTTTTTGGATTTTGTGTTTGATGGCCTCCGCACACTCCAAAGGGTTATACTAATTATCATGTTGCCCAATGTTTCTTTCACTTTCACAATTTGTCTCAAGAAGATTTGTGTGCGAGATGAATCTAGTTTTAACAAATTAAAATTGAAAATAATCTAAATAATAATAAAAAAATTAGTTTCAAAATAATAAGAATTTGACATTTCTTGATAGGTAAAACATGGGTTTCTATTTGGGCCCACACTCATGTTTTTTGAAAAGAAAAACATAATAAAAAAATTAAGAGAGAGAAGAGAGAACCCCGGTTAAGGAGAGAGATAAGGATAAACACTAACTTCAAAAAAACATAATAAGAAAATTAAGGGAGAAAAGAGAGAACCCCGAGTAAGGAGAGAGAGAAGGATGAGCAACAACTTACAAAAATTTAGATGTATTTAACCAGCTAGATCAGACTTGATACTCTTCAAAGAACAAATCTTTTCAGCTTTCTTCGTGGATGTCAATCTCATCTCGCTGAAAAATAGGCCTTACTCTTTTTAACTTTCATCCAAACCTGATCACAAGCAGTCTACATCAAGTCTTTGAGAATGCAAGGCACAATGATGACAAGAAAATAGGCGAGCTTGACTACAATGCATCTTCAAAGGGAAAATAGGAAGCTCTTGAAGCGCTTTTTGGAAACATGGGGAGGTGAAACCACTGATTGGGAAGTTAGAGGATCCTTGAGAACATGCTTTTGAGGAGGAACGGAGATTGAAATGTTGGTTGAGATAGGGATACCTACGGCTAGGGGGTAAAATCTATCCGAAAAGGAGGGGTAGAATGAATTTCCTTATGCTCGGGAGGCAAGTTTCGACTTCCCCATGGAGGATGATGATGCTACTCAACACCACACCACCACTTAGGAGATGTTTCATGGTATTTTTCACACCACTTGGGCAAATTGCTTCAACAACATGCTTCTTTTGACACTTCGCAACAAAGTGTTCACATGAGAAGCAAACAGAAACTTGAAGGCCACATGCTCTAGACCATATCACTCATTTTGAGCCAAATCTCCTTAGGGAGACCATATACGAAATCAGCCGCCACACGTAGACTAGAAAAGGTAGTGAAATACTTGTTAGCAGTTTCAGAGACAAAAATGGAACAACCCAAGTCATTCCTAATTGAAGAGAAAGTTGAAGGAGACCAAAAGTGTAGAGGAAGATTCAAAAGTCTTACCTAGAGGGGGCAAAATATATGACATACAAAAAGGCTAAAACTTAAAAGAATACCATGGCTTAATGCACATACAAACTCCCTTCTAGAACCAAGGCCCCCGCTTTGAAAATGATGTCTCTGTCATCTCGCATCTTCTCATTCAACAATAAAGAAGCCCCGTGCTCGGGATGAATAGAAATCTCTTGGGAAATCAAGCATTTCCAAGAAGAGGATATCCACCGGTGAAGATTTTCCAATTTGGGCTATTGCCCATCAAACTTGCAGATGAGCCCATTATTCAAATAATATTTTTTGAAGAGAAAGTTGGAGGAGACCAAAAGTGTAGAGGAAGATTCAAAAGTCTCACCTAGAGGGGGCAACATATATGACATCCAAAGAAGGCTAAAAGAATACCATGATTTAATGCACATACATACTCCCTTCCAAAACCAAGGCTTTTGCTTTGAAAATGTTGTCTTTGTCATCTTCATCTTCTTATTCAATAATAAAGAAGCCCCCCTTGAGGGATGAATAGAAATCCGATATCTATATGGGGGCATCGGATCGCTCCCAACCTTACGACCTTCCGACAAATCTAGATAGAAAGGCATCCTTCCGTCTAGTCTCTCTAACCCTTCCGTCCACCCTCCACCTTCCATTCCATATTAGAGGGAGAGGGGGGATCCCCCGGGATCCATCCGTCTCTACGTCTATCGAGCCGGCTAGACTCTATAGAATAGTAGGCGTAGGCCCGGCGGGGCCATATCTAGAGAGTGGGGCCCTATTTGAGACTCTCTATCCAGTTGGGAAATCAAACATTTCCAAGAGGATATCCATTGGTGAAGATCTGCCATTTGGGCCATCATTGCCTATCAAATTTTGCGAGATGAGCCCATGATTCAAATCATATTTTTTTGTTCATAGGCCTCCACCCCTATAAAAAGAATGGGGAAACTGCTTTGTAGGGTAGAGGAGGGCCAAAGGGAGAGTTGGGTTGACAATGGAGGAAGAGGGAAAGAGGTGGCACAAGTCATGCAGGGTGATGAGGAGTCATTTGGAATCGTCACGAGAGTAGTGCTTGAAAAAGCAATAGGGTGGTTAATAGAAGCTTTGAAAAAGAGTACTCCAGATTTGCCAAACAGGCCAGCAAAGTGAGGAAGGGGTGGGACGGATGCTTACACAACACACTCGGGGGAGGAGAAGGGGCGGGTGAAAAAGCTACGTCTTTAATGGAGTTGGCTGTTCGTAAAACCAACATAAAGTTTGAAAGAGGATCAAACCAGCCAAACTAGGTTTGAGTAGATCGTAGAAAAGGATTGGAGAGAATTCACACATTGTGCTCTCGAGGAAGGAGGAGAAGAGGGCACAATGACAACGGTAGGAACAAAGCATGGAGGGCATAGGGTGACATGAGTCATGACAGTGTGATAAGATAAGATAAAGATAAATATATTAATGTCCAACGAATGACCACAAAGGTAGGTCAATGGGACCGCAGCCCAAACAATATACAAAGTGTGAGCGGTGACAACTCAAAACGAGTTCCCAAAAACAAGAAAGGAGAAAAGACCAAGCGAGAAGGAAACCCGAAGCCAATACTCCCACAAAGCGGGGCAATGTCAGAGAGGGTTGTTGAGTGGAAATGTCATGCGAGAAGGTTGTTGAGTGGATGAGTCATAATTAGACAATAATAAGAATATGAAATATTAAAAATTGTAAATTATTTTAGAATAGCATTTATTTTGTTTCAAAAAATTTAGATTTAAAAAACAAAGTTGAGAATGTAAGTCAAAATTACTAAAAATAAAATCTAAAAAATAAAAAAATAAAGCAATTCATCTACCTTCAACAACACTTTGACAATGTTTAGAAGATGGCTTGCAAAGTAAGTGATAATTAGTCATGAACATCCGAATTTCACCGGAATCTTCAAAAATCTTATTTATTCGTGATATTTGCCCAAATTTTACAAAGATCAAGTTGAGCAAATAGAGGACACAAGGTTTCCAAAATATATGCTCATATTTATTTTTCACTAACAATCTTGCAGCTTTACAATTTTTGTAGTGTCTATAGTGACTTGGACGATGTTCTCAAATCCCACAAACTCAATGGGTATCTATGAGGATGTCTTCACTCGCCCTTTAGGGACTAAAGCAATTATATTTATGAAGGGTTTGTTTTTACAATCTTTCCATCCATTTAAAATGGTGGGCAACTTGATAGAAAATGTGCACAAAGAAGGGATGAAGATAAACTAGAATGCACACATTATTCATTGTGTGCTTGTCATTTTATCACGTGAGAAAGAAAGAAAGAAATTATATTAATGTCCACAAATGACCAAAGTAGGTCGATTGGATCAAGGATATAACCACTAAAGAAGTAAAGTACAAAGACAAAATAAAGCAGTGTGCCACTAACACAAGTGGCAAAGAAACCACTATGATTAGTAATGAGGTGCGGATAAAAGCCCCAAAGGCAAGTGCCAAGGAGGGTGGAGGCAAATCTCATCGAATGTCTTTGTCTCGTGCCCAAAATGCAGGAATCATCCGAGCTATTATCAATCACGGTGAGAGATCTAATAATGTTGCTTGGTGAATATATAGGGTTAGGAGCCGAGGTTGGGGATCCTAGGAGGAAGCAAGAAACTTCCTCTAGAATCTCTCCTAACATCCAAGGTCGGTGTAACTCTAGTAGTAGAAAAGAAACTTGTAATATCAATTTGCCGCTATGGTTTGGGGGCAAGTGGTAAGTAGTAGATGCATGTCGTCGGAGAGGGGTAGAGCCATGCCGATGAAGTGGACCCGATTCATGACGCCGAGAGATATCAGGTTTAGAGATTTGAGTAATTTGAGTAATAGTGATGCGCTGAGAGAAGCACCGCTAATTGATGTATGAACTCGATGTGTGATGTATCGATGTCCAAAGGACGCTTAATGCTGCCAATCACCTAAATGGGCCGAAATGATCAATATGGGAGCTTTAGAGCGTACTCTTGTAGGGATTTGCGTCAGAGGGTGACAACCTTACAAACATAAAGAGCCGTACACCACCGGTCCGTATTTTTGAAGAAAGTAGCTAGAGTGTTGCTTGAGTCTCCATAGAGGTAGTGATATTTTCCCCTGATCTCATAATAAATGGGGCATCTAAAAATGAAGTGGTCCTCAGTCTCCACCTCTTAGAGGGGTAAAGACGATAGATCCGGTCCTGACGAAGATTGTGACGGTTTGTTTCAACTCATAACTGGTGGGAACAAACAAGGGATACCTCAAGCCGTGAGATCAATGACGTTGGAGATAGTGAGGATGACAAATAGTACCGTTCACCACTCGCAAGAAGTGATCGACATAGAAAACAAGCTTGGGACTGGGCGGCCCATGGGGGGAGATCCAAGTGGTCTAGATATATTGTTTGTAGATATCCTCTCTGGCAGCCCTAGTGATGACGTCCTTACTGAGAAGGATCTCGGGAGGAGTGTTAAGGGAATACATGAAAGGGGGTACCTTGTTAGTAAAGATGCCAATAGAATGGAGTTGCCTAGTCTCAAAGTACCAACAGTGCCGACGTTTGGTTGGGACCAGTGAAGCAATCCTCTCTCGAAGAGCAAAGTGCTAAGTAGGGATATGGTCTCTCACGACCCGTAAGTTGAGTCCCTCGGGATATGAGTCTGTGGATGTAGAAAGTAAGCTTGAAGATAGTCTTAAGGCATAGTGGGTGGTTGGACTATCCGCAGAATGGATCATGCGCTGCTGCACATGATAGTCTAGACCTTCGAATATGGGCCCAATCAATGGATCCTAGGCTAGGTCCACAAACCTTTGAACCGTGCAAAATTGTGGGCATGATGATAGTATCAAGCAAGCATAACTTGGAAGGGGTGTCCTAGAAGTGGATATAGAAACTCTAACATTCCAGTTAGAAAGAGAGACATACCCTTACTGAAAGGTGTTGTTGAAAGCAACGAACTTTATGTTAAAGCATAGTCCAAAAAATTAGACCCCTAAATAAGTGTAGGTTGATGTGATTTCAAGGAGTTCCCCTCTGAAAAAAAATTAGAATTTGGACAAAGAGCGCTTGGACAAGTTGGAGTTCGCAGAAGTGGGCAAGGGCATGAAGTTGTTCTGTAAGCCTTCTGCAAAGTGTGAGAGGAGAACAACATCATCAACAAAAAGGAGGATGGCTATAATTACCTCATGCAAAAGACAACAAGCATCCATGTAGGTTTGTTGTTGAAGAAACTCCTCAAACTCATCAATGTATATGTTGAAGAGAGTCAAGAGAGAGATGACATCCTTATTTGACCCCAATAGTACTTTTCACAAAGTCAGACAAACCGTGAGAGGTACGAAGCTACCCGATGGTTGTCTCATAAAGCCTCCAAGTTGTGGTAATCAGAGAATGAAAGATGTTGATATCTCTCAACTTCTGGAAAAGCAGTGTCTTGGAATCGAGTCAAAGGCTTTATTGAATTCAATAAAGCAACAAAGAACTATGGAAGACCTGTGACGAGTTTCTTCAATGATAGCCTAGAGTGTAAAGATGTGGTCAATAGTTTGGCGAGTCCCTTTTAAAGCCCGCCTACCCTCGAGGTCTGATATTGTTCTTTTCCAAGTATTTTGACAGTTGCATGGGTAACAATGGCATAAAGTTTGGCAAATGTATGCCCAATCATAACGGTCATGTAGTTGTCAGGGATTGAGGGATCACTAGATTTCTGAATAGGGTAGATGATGTGTTGGGATCAAGGCTGAGGGAAGCCTAAAGACACCACCTGATTAAAAAGCGTGGCAAGGGGAAAGGAAAGAGAATCCACTCCATAATTGATGAACTCGGCTTTGAGACCTTCACAATCCGCATGTTTGTTGGTGTGTAATTTCAAAATAACTCTTTTGATAGAGGAAGTGGAGAAAATAAAGGAGGATGGTGGAGTTGGGGCAATGATAGTAGGATGGGCTCGCAAATCATAGAGGGAACTAGCATAGGAGACCCAAGCTTTGGGTGTGATGTCGGAAATGGTGGTTTCTCTCGGGAGAAGAGTACGCCAAAAAGTCTTGGGAGAGTGGTGGAGATCAGCAAGGAGTGAAAGTCATCTAGACGCAAGAAACTTTCGTTTCTTACGTCGAAGAAGACAATGATACTCCCTACGAAGGGTGGGTATGGAGGTAGGGTCATGGGTTAGGGAAAACTGAAGTCTTTGGTGAAGGGATTTACATTCATTATCGTACCACTGGTTCATGGGGCAAGTTCCGTGACAAGTAGGGGATTTAGAGTAATGAATAGTGTGGGTACATGAATCGTTTGGTGTAAAAACGCATACATGGAATCAGTGGTGGGAAGAGGGAGGGAGTAAAACCCAGACATAAGAAGGGAGAGACGGGCAACATAATCAATGGTGTAATCATCATCAAAATGGATTGTGGTGTGTCAAGTGTTGGGAGGGTGTGGTGGAAGGGTTAGAACCAATATGTAGGGTGAATGCCAAGATGGCATGGTCGGTAAGGGGGCGTTGAGGTGAGATAAGGAAGCCACATATATGAGGGATGATGGATTTGCTGGTGAGAACATAGTCCATGACGCTTGCACCACCACCGTGAGGGAAACAAGTGAATCTACCTAGAGCCGGAGAAGTGAGGAAGCTTGTTGAGGATGTGGAGGCTATGAGATTCACCCAATCGGAGGAGATTCCTCCCATAAGTCAGAATCGTAGCATTCTTGTCAAAAAATATCTCGAAAATTGAACTCCTCAAGATCTAGCTCATGAAGGCATAACTCATCTTGAGCAAGGTCATGAATAGGCATCTGTAGGTTCCCTATATGGGCATTAAAATTACCCAAAAGAATGATATCACCAATAGTGGAGTATCGAGAGATCTCTGGATAGAGGTCAAGGTACGGGTCCCCATCAACATGAATGGCGAATGAAGATGTGGTGGGGGGAAGTAGCAAACAACTATGAAGACATCCCGAAAAGAAGGTGGATTTCTCTTAATCTGAAGCCATATGTATTTGGAGTGGACATCAGAAGCCACAAGTGAAACTCTAGACCTGACACTGTCCCGAATGAGGCAGGCCACACCACCTGAACCACGAACACTACTTGATTCGTGTGTCCTATTATGAAAGGCCGAAACTCACCAAGACTCGTGATCGGAGGGGAGTGCCTGCTTGGGGCTCTCATGGGTCTTAGTGAAGAAGATGAGATCTCGGAAGCAATAACATCTTGGAAGGTACTTGGAGAAGACCATAAAGCATTGTTGCAGCCCAAGAAGCAATGGAGATGTCATCACCACCCACCGAGACCCGAGATCGTCATCATGTTGACGGTCCAGGGCATGACCACCCAGGTGGGGAGAGTCACGAATGACAGCCCTACAGTCTCTAATAACAACCCACTTGTTCTCCTTCCTGGCAGCTACTACCTGAATACGAGCTTTCCGAAGCTCTTCCACCTGGAGTCGTGTGAGATCGACATCTACATAATTTTTTTGGGAGGGAAAAGAGCTTCTTTTTTGCCTTGAGAGCTTGCAAACACTCTTCTACAATTTGGAATTGGATAACAAGGGTGTTGTCCGACAATGTCCAAGCTTTGTTAAGGGAGATATCTTTCAAGTCCAAAGATTCACGCAAGAACGCATAACTTGCCTATAAGGGATCAACTGGTTTAGGGAGGCCACAAACACGGAGGTTGAGTGCCTTGGCTTGACGTGCCTTTTCTTCTTCAAATTTTGCTTGGACAACCATTTCTACCATCGGAGGTGCTTTCTTCCCCTTAACCACTTGTACCCACGAATTTTGTTCCTCAACCTATTTTTGGATAGATTGTTGTTGGGCTGTGGTTTCTTTTTTAAGGTGTTCGTGCTGAATGATTATCTTGGATTGCTTGTTTTGAATTTCTGAAACCACTTCATTAAGTTGTAGGCATGGAGAATCTGCGGGGGTGGCTTGGGTTTGTTCAAGTTTAGTGATTCTAGCTTGCAAATCAGCAATAATTCCATCTTTCTCCTGCAACTGTGTTTGGAACAGCGACAAAAGATCTCGGAGTTCTGAACCTAGGCTTTCAATTCCATATATCTGGCTGCAAATGCTAGTGTACTTAAATTTTGGGGTCAAGACCTTGTGGTGTAAAGGAGTTTTAAACTCCTGTGTTAGATGGAGATCCATTATGTTCATTGTATGACCCTCACAAGAATGGAAAGGTCACTAACATTCTTCACACAACAATTTTTTTGTCGTAGAGCTGAATGCTTGTGCTCTGGCATGATGATATGCAACTGAAATACTGTGTTTTTCTCCCAGCTTCGACTTCAAAACACTGTCAATTTTCCTCAGTGCACATGAAGAGTGCCCTAACACATAAAATCATGACTCAAAATATTTGCGACTGGTTTGTGCCTTTTCGATCTACATCTTTGTCTTCATGTTTAGACTGGAATCTCTCTTGTAGTCGTGTATATATGTGTCGTCTCCTGATGTTTGCATGAATTTGTGAGTCACATGTTTCACTCTTGTGCAATCATAATTTGTTTGGACTTTTGTACATGAAAATACTTGATTTTTGATCATGATTTCCCTGCAAATCTTATCTTCCTTGCCATTGATCTAGTTTGGCCCTCACGAAAATCCTAATTCACGATTCAAAAGTTTCATGACTGGTCTGTATCTTTGTCTTTGATCCATGTCTTGATTCGCAACTGGTTTGGTAGAGACACTTGTTCCAGTAGAGTCTGTACAACGGCAGGCAAAAAAAGCCGTTGATTCTTCACCAAATGAAACAAAAAGAAGCTCAAAACAACTCCTCTCGTGACTGGTCTGTATCGAGGGAGGAATCGCGAGCTAAAACGTATCTTGTAGCCACATGTTGACTCCTAAAGTTTTATGTGCATGAAGGATGGTTACAAAAATGGTTGAAGTGGCTTCAACTGTTAATTAGTTAATACTTAACTGATATTGACTTAATACTAAATTGTAAGCCTTATATTCTAATACTCCCTCTTAAGGCTTACACTATAGAAAAAAATACAAACACATTGAAAGAAGATTAAAGTAACAAAATCAAACACAACCACACATTTTTATAAGCTTTTCCCTTTGAAAACAATTCTTTGACCAAGTAGAGCTTCATCAAGCTACCTCATAATCTTCATAAAGGTGTAATTCTCGAGTTGAATTCCCAAGTTCCTTGATTCCTCCTCCCCAAACTCTCAAATCACGAATCTCCCGAATTATTGGACAACTATTCATATCAAACAACATCCACAATGCTCTATCAAGTTGTCTAAGGACCCTTGTACGGGTATAACTCCCAAGATTCATAGACTTCTGAATGAAAAGGGCAACAATCCATGCGAGCTTCATCTACATTAGATCCTTTCTTGTCTTCAAAGTGTGGGGCTTCTTTAAGATGTGTATTTGTCATTAGCATATTCTTCATCATTTTTAGCATCTGGTGGATCTTCAACAATGGCTACATTAACTTCATTTGGTATGCGTTTGAGTTTTCCTTTGAGAACATCGTTGACTCGAATGATACAGTTCCATGTTGTGTGACCTCGTTTTTTGCAGTAGTAACATTTAATTTCCCTTGTCTTTATCTTAATCTTTTATGATTATTTCTTGAGTATAATGCCATCTCAGGTTGAGGATCATCTTCTGTATCTCTTGCAATTGTTCTCTTTTCTTCAGCTAAGAGAGCTGAAATCATATCTTCTAGACTTTGAGAAGGCAGTTGACTAAGAGTAAAAATCACATTACCGAATTTAGAAGGCAGACCGTTTAACAAAAGGCTTTGACATCCTCGTCATCTACTGCGACATTAACTTCTCGCTAACTTTCTCCGAGGAGAGATCTCAAATTGCTTATGTGGCTGGACATAATGACTCTGTTAACCATCTTGAATCTAAAAAGTTGAAGTTTTAGCGAAAATTTTGCATCAACTACTGTCGCTCAAACAATTTGTTTAGAGTTTCCCAAATTTCCTTAGGCAATTTTTCTAGGTCTACATCATGTATCTCGAGTTAGAGAGAGCAAGGCCAGTAGTGGCTTTGGCTTTATAATCTTTACTCTGCCAATCTAGTAAGGCCTGTAGTGGCTTTCGCTTTATAATCTTTGCTTTGCCAATCTAGTAAGGCCTTGAGAGGGATTTGGCTTTATAATCTTTGCTCTGCCAATCTAGTAAGGCTAGTAGTGGCTTTGGCTTTATAATCTTTGCTTTGCCAATCTAGTAAGGCCAAGTAGTGGTTTTGGCTTTATAATCTTTGCTCGCCAATCTAGTAATTTAGTTGCATTTGTACGTGATTGCACTTTCCCACCAACTATTCCCCATATATTTTTTATTCATTAATTGCATTTTTATTTTTAACTTTCCTAGTGCGAAAGTTGAAGCCAAAATATTTTTCTATTGAGATTTCCATTTTGAAATATTTATTAAAACCTAAATATAAGTGAATACACATAAATATGAATACCCGGACTGTGCCCTAGATCACTTCAAATGTCCTTGAATCTGACTGGTATGAAGTATTAAAATGTTTGAGACACTCTGAAATCCATTTGCGAATTCATACAACCTTTGAAATAGTCTGAAATTTGTATGTAGAGTTTGTCCCATGCTTTAGCAGAGATTCACGATTGTGGTATTAATGGGGGTAATGGAGTGTATTTACCTTCATGACTTGATTTGCGACTGAGTTTGTGTGCCCTAGTTCGCAGGTAGGATTTGTGCAACAATGTGTTATTTTCGAGAAATGTGGTATTTCAGTTTGCTGGCTTCCGTGACCTCGTTTATGAGCTTTATCCCTCGTGATCAGTTTTGAGGCCCTCACAACCACCTTTACGAGTTTATCCTCTCTTTCCCTCATACACAACACTCAATACATGGATATACAAACTTTCGTATCTGAATCATCCCTTAAGCTATCCTTGATTTGCACGCGGAATTGAGTCACTTGGAAATGACACAAATTGCTTGAAAATGGATCTGCATTAACGAGATGCTAAGTCACAAGCTACGCCGCATTTTATGAAAAAAATCAAAATTCGGCGAACTTTATGCGGAGACGAAAAATGTGTTGAAGTTCAAGGCAGTTTGATATAGTCCTCGTGGAAACCGAGTTGAGCGGAAAAACAAAACCAGCCACCTGTAGAAGGAACTCGCTAGGGTTTTGGGCGAGTCGAGTGTCTTTTGTTTTTCTCCCACAAGTCTCCCTTGCATCAATTGTTTGGTAGCAAAGAAGCGCGACCTTTGCAGTGAGGACTCATGTGGCTATGGCAGGAGTGGCGTGCTTGCGAGTTCGTTCGGGAGCAGCGGTTAGTGATGTTAGGTTAAAGAAATATCATTCGCTTTGTTCTAATGTGTTTCCTTTTGTTTTTATTTTACTTTGTTTTTTATTCTTTTTATTATTCGATTAAATGTTGTTTTGTTTTTTAATTATAATTGGTTTGTTTTATTTTTTATTATTCTTTTATTCATTTTATTTATCTTTTTATAATTATTAAAGTATTGATTTTTTAAGAACCTTTATGTTAATTTAATATTGAATTTTCTTAGTATTTTATTATATATATATATATATATATATATATATCTATATATTTAATATGCATATTAATTTTATTTAAATGTTAAACTCAATTATGAGTTTAAAATTTAAATAAAATTAATATGCATATTAATTGAATTTAATGGGGATTTTTTTTTGAACTTTATCCATTGGGTGAACTTGAACCGAATTTTATCCTCGTTGAACTTAAACTCGAACTCGAACCTTGTGACTATGACGAGATGTACTTTTGACTTTGGATTCCAAGCAAATAATTGATAGACTTCGTTCTGAGGCTTAACTTTTGGATGGAAGAAATGTCACAAGAACACTCATTCAGCTTATTCTAAATTTTGATTTTTTTTAATAAGTTTATTATTGTGAGGCACATTTGATTACACATGACTATAACCTTGTTTTATAGTCGGTTTATTTTTATTTATTTTTGATAGTTTAACGCTTTTAGCTGGAGCTTAGAACCGGGGATTGATGGGTTCCTACCTGCTTACAACCAAACAACAAACGGACCTAACAACCAAACCTGGCCAACAAAACTCACAAAGGTCTACAGATCAGAGAAGAAGATACAAAGAACTCTGTCTAGTACTATTCTGCATGCGCCGAATAGTAATCATGCAGGTTCACATGGCGCCCTTCTTTCCTTTTTTCTTCTTGACCTCTTGCCAAATACTTTGGTCAAAAGCAACAACCAACATGATATTGTTAGAGGAATCTGGGTGCTGCTCCTGATCTGATTCCGATTTATCTGATTTATCCGATTCGTGACCCCATTTAACTCCACCAACAACTGACTTATTAAGATCACCCCTGTTCAAGGGGGCTGTGAAGGCCGTGCTCTTAGAACCTTTCCTTAAGTTCGCTGAGGATGGCTCGCCCTGAGCCTTTGTGTGCTCCTCCTTACTCGCCGTGTTCGGAAATGGACTGCTCCATCCTCCTTTGTTTGGTGGATTCTTTCTTCGTAGATTCTTCTTGCCTTGGGGGCAATCAACCTGTAAGTGACCTGGAGTTCAACATGACCGGCACCTAAATGTTGTATTTTCATAGTCCAAGATTTGGACATGTTGATACTTCCCGTTTTCAATAGGATCTTATCAGGAAGCCCCTTGCTAAGATCAATTTCTGCGCAGAGTCTGGCATAAGATTGAAGACCTGCCTCCTCCCTTGATGTATCCACCTTTAGGAATCTGCCCAAAGCATTTCCTATATCTTCAAGAGCACTCCAAAGATGCAGTGGGAGGTTTGGAAGATGAACCCACACTGGCATTTTAGAAACGATGAGAGTATTCGGGTCGAACTCAGGAAACCACGACGAAAGGAATAAGCCGGCATTGCCCCAAAACCATGGACCATCCGAAAGACATTTATGGTAATCTTCTGCCTCCTCAAAATGTACCACGAAGAAACCCTTGGAGCAAAAGGAGATTTCACAATTTTTGGACCAGTTATCGGAGACCCATTGGGATAGGGCAGAGGAAGCCGACCACAATCCGTTGAATCTACCGATGACCGCTAACTGCGACAGAGATAAAAGATGGGCACACACATCCGGTTTATTCAGACTCAACATCGGCATCTCCTCTACAAGATCCACTATGTATGCTTGTGTGCTAGTCGGATTCAAATCTTTTTGCTGCACTGCTGCCTTAAAGGAAGCGAATCTGGGTGCAGCTGTCTTAGAGGGTAACCCCGCTTTGCCTTTCTCACTGTATTCTTCCTTACCCCCAGCTGCGTCTGCCACACTCGAGCCGCCAATCGTATCAGGGAGCTTTCCATTGCTACCTGCAGCGCCGGATTCCGAGCAAGGACCACCGCTAGGGTTTCGACCGCCTTCGCTGCCATCCATCCCGTATGCTCTTGCACAATCTTTATAGTCAGTTTATTATGTTCTGTGTTCTGATGCCTTTATTTTATGAGTCATAAATGTCATTAGATTATTTCTGAAGTGAACTAAAATCTCTCAAATGGTGTAACATTTTTTTCGGGATTCAATTGTGCAATTTCGAGTCAATATACATTGACCATATTTCATGGGTAGTGGTTCATAATGATCCATCTTTCATGAGCATGAACAGTCCTTGGCACTCATTGCATCTCAGTGATGCTCACAATGTTGAAGCACTGGGACTACTTGGGAGGTCACCCATCCCAGTACCGCTCTGGCTTGAGTGCTCTTAACCACGGAGTTCCCCCATTTGCAAAACATTCAGCAAGTGTTGTGCCTTACAAAACCTTCATTATGGAGCTCCCTAGCTTATCCACATATGCAAGTGGTGTTTCTGCAGCGGATTAAATTGTTTGATGTTTTTTTGGGATTTAACATGGAGTTTCGAGTCAATCTACATTGACCCATATTTCATGAGTAGTGGGTTCACAATAACTCCTCTCTCATGAGCGTGAATGGTCCACTCGGCATTCATTGCATCTAGGCGATTTTCATTTGGGTGAAGCACTGGGATTTCCTGGAGGTTAGCCATCTCAGTACTACTCCAGCTCAAGTGTGCTTAACTATGGAGTTCCCCCTGTAGTCAAACCCACTTAGCTTGCTAGCCATTTGTCAAACACTTCAGAAAGTGTCATGCCTTATGAACCATTCATTACAGAGCTCCCTAGCTCATCCATTTATACAGGTAGTGATTCCATCCATTAAATTGTTTTCTCAACTTGTTCATTTAAAGATGAATGCTGGAAAATCAAATATATTGTCTTCGTTAGAATGAATGATGTTTTAAAAGGAATTAATTTCTGTAGTGTTCTGTTAAGTTCATAATTAACTGCTGTAAACATTTTATTTTGCAGCTACTTATGTTTGTTAAGCTTTTGTGACAAGTGTTTAATTGTAATCCTAGCAAATTCTGTCTATGTTTGTTGCTCACCAACAATTGACAGAAATTGAACATGAAATAAAAAGGTGCCAGTATTTATTTTTTAATGAAATTTGATAAGACGATACTTGTTGGATGCAGTTACCTCCACATGAACCTGGAGTTGTGAAAAGCGCTGTCAACCATTTTTTACAGGTATGTCAATTATGGTTGCTCTGGCTAAGAATCTTCCATTCTTGGTAAATGCTAAAAAAGACCAAGAGTGCAGTTGTTGTGTGCAGCTTAAAGGTGGTCTACTTAAAAGGCACATGTCTTTTAAATGGCTTGTACCATGACTACAGTCCATTATATATTGCTTAAGCGAGGATGTTTCTCAATCTTGGAAAGAGTTACCATTCAACTAACTTGTCCTGCCATGTCCCTTCCAAACAAAGGGTCGGAAATGAAAAAGACGTCCACAAACACTATTCTACATTATATTTTTAAAAAGTCAGAACAAAGAGAATAATTCACCTCTGCCGTTAAATCATGACTTGTATAATTACTATAAGTGCAGTGTTCTTGGGAGACTATGATCTGCCGTTAAATCATGACTTATATAATTACTATTAGTGCGGTGTTCGTGGGAGACTCTGTATTGAAGAACTGAGTGACAGAGACATTGATGGATATGAACAGACATTTTTATTAACTCTCTTTGATTTTGAGCTTAGTACATGATATTTTTTCATATATTCTAAATTTAGTGGGGTTGTTCAACCATCTGAATCAGTTGTCTGACATGCACATGGTCAATTAATTGTTGACATGCATAAATATTGCATAACATGTGTTTACTCCAACACCCTGCTGACAAAAGCTCCAATTGAACCATAGATAAGATAACCATGTAGCTGACCCAGTCAGCTAGGGACCCAAAAAATGCAAATCCACGACAACTGAGTAGGAGACACCTATCGACTACCGGTATAACCTCACAAAATGTAGGAAGTAAATTGACAGGAGAAACTAAGAATGGACATACAAAAGGCAGCAGAGAGTGATAGCTGCCAAAACTATTTATGTACACTCTTCATTAGCAGGATATTCTAAGACGAGGATGTTTGCAGGCTGGATAAAGCCAAGAACATGGAAACAGTTCTGGAACTGGGGCATGCAGAATCACCTCAGTCTAACCTACATGCAGTCGGTGAGGCTCCATTGTAGTGAAATCGAGCTTGGTTGGACATGCAGTTAGCAAGACTCTAGTGAAGTGGAATCCTCCTCAGTTATTCTAACTTACATGTAGTCAGCAAGTCTCCAATGTAGTGAAATCAATCCCAATTAATCTCGTTTAAATGCAGTCAGTGAGACTCTAGTGAAGTGGAGTCCTCCTCAGTTAATCCAACTTACATGCAGTCAGTGAGGATCAGTTGTAGTGAAAACCACCTTAGTTAATCTCTCTTATGTGCACTCAGTGAGACTTTAGCGAAGTAGAATCCTCCTTAGTTAATCTAATGTACATGTTGTCAATGAGGCTCTAGTGAATCATGTCGAGCGTGTGTGAGATAATTACAATCATACTGATATTTACAAGTGAGGATATCATTACGAGAGTTATTCCCATCATTTCCTCTATGCTTATGCTTAGAGGAGGTTGTCTCCAATTCTATGGCAAATCAGAACCTCTGCATAGCTGCCAAGATGAGCCAAGAGAAAATCGAAGGTGGTGGAGTATGAAGTGTACATGGACCACGAATAATGGAGTGTCTAGATGGATAAAATTTAGAACATGGAACATTTAGGAATGAAATATGTTAGAGAATAAAATGCATTGTTGATGCCCAAAGAACCATCAAATGAAGATTTAAGCCCCAGAAATTGATGAACTGCATGGAAGAAATTCTTCATACTTAGGAGATAGTATTGCAGTGTTGTGCAGGCTGGATCTAAGGCATGAAAAGTTGTCATATGTGGAGAATTCATTGAATGCACAAATGTTGTGTGTCCTCATTACTTAAGAATGGAACCTATTGACCTATTGAAGATACTGAAGTAAGAGGAGGAGATGCCAATGCTGAAGTTATGCTATAAACTAAGGAAGTTCTCTCAAAATTATGCCATGCTAAACTAAGGAAGAGGATGAGCAATGACAGACACATTGAGGTCATCATTGATCTTCTTGAATGTTAGTTTTCTTGATGAAGAAGAGTGGATTGTAGTTGGAGAGAGAAGAACACACTCGATATGGTGTAGACGGTCCTATACTATGGATATAACCTACGTTGCACGGATACGCCCAAGACCCCCTCGAATCCCCTTTGATACGTATCGGATACGGATACAATACAAATACGTCACGGATACGCATGCACGTATCCGTGACGTATCCCGCACGTATCGTGCACGCACGTATCCCGCAAAGAAATACATCTTTTTAAGTTTTATTTCATTTTTTTTAATTTTTGACTTTTCTACTCCCTAAAACTGAACCCTAAACACTAAATGAATAAAATAATACACCCTCTCCTATATCATATGTATGGCAGCCACATGAACAATGAAATGTAAAATCTTAAGTATATTGTATGTTTTGAAAATTTGAACATGGATCCTAGTATATTTTTCAAATTTCAAGTTTTGTTCATATTCATGTTGACATGATATTCGTATATCATATGTATGGCAGCCACATGATCAATAAAAATGCAAAGTCTCAAGTATATTGAATGTTTTGAACATTGATTCAAGTTTTGTATTACTATTTCAATTTTTTATGGACTAAAAAATGAGTAAAATGAGCAGATGTACATAAAAAACTTTAAAATACATACATACATATATATTTTAATTTTTTAATATATATGTACGGACGTATCCAAGGGTTTTTTAAAATTGCCGTATTTGCATATCGTATCCGTATCCAAACCGATACTTGTATCCGTACCACTCTCAACATAGGATATAACCATAATCGATCTATTTGGCAAGATCCTAAGTACTTGCCAGCTTTTCTTCCAGAGTTGAGTATTTTTTTGCCCAAACTTGCGAGTGAAGTTCCTGTGCAGCTGACTTATGGCGAGTTTTTGACAATACTTGCCGCAAGTTCTAACAAGTCTAAGTCTGCGACATGGTTCGATGCTGGAATGCGGTTTGGACATTGATAAAACATGGTTTTGATGTTGAAATGCCGTTTGGACATTGATAAAACATGGCTTTAACATTGAAATGCGGTTTGACATTAATGTTGATGCTGAAAAAATGGTTTTCCTTCGTTTTAAGCCCCACACGCCCATGCATTTTCATCATACAATAGTTAAGAATCCTTTGAGCGAATTGGAGGTAGTTTGCAGTGTATTTATAGAGAAGATTTGAGGAATTTCGGGTTTCCAAGTGAGTTTTTTTCTCTTTTTTCAAGCACGTATTTTTTTTTCTAAATTGTCAATATTAGGTTTCTAAACATGATTTACTATTTTACATGCATTCCATTTAATGTTTGTTAGTTTTATTAGTGATTTGCACTAGTTTTTCATAATTTATGAACACAATTATTGATTTTTTCCTTGTATATAGGGTCTACGCCATATTGTTTAGGTTTTTTTTTAAACGCTGTTTTTTTGTATTTGAACATGTTGCAGAGTCGACATACAATGATATCTAATTCTAGATCTCGCTCAACATCGTGGAGTTGACGCCATCCCGTTGAAGTCAGAACACCCACAAAGAAAACTACTCTCAATCAAAATAGAAACTAATAATTTAATAGTCAAATTTACGGTAATTTTTTAAAAAAAAGAGGTTTGCAAGGTTAGACATTATCCACAATTAATAAATTTTCCGATTAAGGTTTCCACACGACCTTGCGGAAGTTGGAATTAAATTAATAATTAAATATTATTAATTTACTTCCTAAAAATATTTACGGTTTAAAACATCTACTAAGTTCCATTAGTTTAATTAATTATCATGCACCAAGATTACTTTATTTTCTAACACAAAAGTTTATTATTTTGTCTAGCCACTAAGTGGCCCCATTCACCCCATTACCCATGCACTTTTTAATTAAATTTCATTCCCACAAAAATACCTTCCACTTAAGTGAGGTAGGGTTTAATCTGGGCCATTAGATTGAATCTATCCTAGCCCTTAGATTTGGGTTGCCCTAAATATCCTTATGGGTTTCTTTTTATTTCTATTTGCCCCAAATCAACCTCATTTGTTCATTCTTGTTTTGCAAGTTTGGAAGAGAAGAAGTCATGAAAGCAAGAAGTGCAACTATGGAGAAATCTCCTTAGTTTAAGTTGTAAATAGAGAAATCTTCTTCCATTCTTCTCTTCATAGTTTAGTTTAGGCAAGGGTTTACTATTGTAAGGTTTCTCATTTGCTTAATGTAGAGATCCCACCGTGGATTTGTTTTTGTTATTTAATGTAAACATTCTTTGAGTTCAACAATTGGGGAAAAACCCCATTTTAATCTATGAAATTTTACACATTTGGATGCCCATAAGAGGATTGATAAGCTTAAACAATTAAATTTGATCAATTACTAGTTGTTGGTAGTTTCATTTTGAAGGTTTAAAGCTTAGATTTCAATTAAAATTCAATCTGGGTTTTTCATAGTCGGGATTTTATTTTTCTGTCAAAAGTGACGAAACCGCCGCCCTCTACGCAGATCGGCGATCCCCGTGACCGCCGCTCGCCTCGAGGGTGGTTCATCGACCGCTGCCTGCTTCCGGTGGTGGTTTTGAAACCGCCGTTGTGCATGGGCGGCGGTTCTGTTTCCCGAAAACAGAACTTTAAATACATGTATTTTGAAACAATTTTCTACTTAGGTTGGTGTTTAATGCAATATTAATTTTAATTAAGGTGTCTACAATTCTTTAGTTGATAGATTGATAACATATCTTAGTTTCATAACTCAAAATTTCCAAATGCATAGCTTTTCCATTCAAACATACAACCTTCAACAATATGAAATGTAAGTTTTCTTTTATTGAACATACTTTGGAATTTCTCTTTTCAACCATACAATATAAATATGATAACTACAAGTTGCAATAACATTCTTTTGCAATACAAGAACTTCTAATCCATTTCTTTCAATAAAACTAGTCCTTTCCAACAAGGTATACAACAAAAGTTCTTTCTACATTCACTAAATCACTACAACTTGGAATAAATGAAATATACAAAACTTTCTTTCAAACATACAAAAGTTACAATCTTCCACTCTAAGTGGGAACAATAATATGATTTACAACATGGAGAATTCTTCCAACAAGGTCAAAACACAAGTCTTCTTTCCAAGTCATCTCCCAACTTCATAGCTTTCAACTTGCATCCTTTAACTCTTCAAAACTTGAATCACAATACAAATAAAGGGGTATAGGCGACGCTCTCCACCCAACCTATAATCCAATAAGAGGAGAAGCCATCCCCTTATTGGCCCTCGAGCCCCAACCAAAGAACAATGAGGGGTATTGAGCAACATTTGACAACTTTTACAAGAGACTTCCACAACAAACATTCCATAATAACACAATCAAATAACACATTCAACACTCCATTCAAAAAAATAACAATATCCCCAACAAGCACAAAGGCTTGACTACAAGCCAACAAGGAGCAATGGAATATGGGCACCACCTCCTTTTGTCTCCCAAGTGAAGTAGGAGTTCCACCCAAAAGCCTCCATGTGCACAACTCAAAACATAAATCAATCCTTATTTCTACACTTGCAAAATGCAAAATATAACCATGTTATCCTTTTCACTCCCCATAGGTGGAACTCAAACTCACACTCCCTCCAAAATGCATGCCTCATATCTCCCTTTTCCCCCCATATGGTCCCATAAATCCATCTCCCACACACAACTTAAGGCAAGCTACCCATTTACAAACAACATAACCACAACACTCATACAATAAAACAAACAACACCATTTCTACATCAAATACAATAATACAAAGATGCAAAAAGAGGAGAGCCTACCTCTCCATCAAGCTTCAAATTACTTTTCTCAAACATGTCTTTGGATCCCTCACCCAAACTCAATCCAAGATGCAACTCCCAAAAGAAAAATTTCCAAATATGAAAGCCAAGACCCAAATTTCAAAAGTGCAAGAGAAGCAAATAAGATAAATAAACCCAAAATCCATCAAAATCATCCAATAAATAGAAAAAGGATGTGAGGATGATGAGGTGGCTCCATGTAGGATGCCACTTCATCATCCCTCCATTCTAACACACAAGTCAAACACCAAGCCCAAAACAATTAAATGCACATGTAAGACTTATGACATGCCCACATGACACTCCAACTTGCACACCATGCTTATCAAGGACAAACTTAAATGTGGTAAGTAACAAGTGCAATTATTTACCCTTTTACACTCCAAAATGCATAATTAAGCCTAAAATTAACTCCCCATACCATATGTATGGTTGTTGGATGAATTTAAGAGGCATGAGACAAGCTTAGCTTGTCCCACAAGCCTCCCAAGTCAAAATCTGAATTTTGAAGTTGGGAAAGAGTACACAACACAAAACCCAACACAAATCTAATTTACATCCACAAGATTTCAAGGACCATCTACCCAATTTATTGCCCACATGTCAAATCTTCCTTTTTAATTCAAATTTAAGCTAAACTAGTTAATTAAGACACATTAGCAAGTGTTAATAAAGTGACAATATTTCCTAAATAATTAAACACATGCACAACAAATTAAAACAAACAAAATTTAAAGGAAAAAAACACATTACACCCATGGCCACATAAATGAGGTTACCCCCATGGGAACCTCCTAACAAAGCATGCAACAACACAACATAACATTATACACAAGTTGTCAAATTTTGGCCATGTTACACAACACCCGACATCCTTCCGTGGTTGGTCCCCTATCCCCTTTCGATGTATGTGATAAAATATTCCTGCAACACAAATAAAATATTTTTCTGCCTTACGGCCGTATCAACAACATCAAGAATAATATACATATAGAAATCAATAATCATCATCCAAAATTAACAATTATATCATCTATCATCCTACAATTTAATTCGATTTTAACATCCATAACATCATAATTCTACTCAAAATATCCAACATAAGCTATGCATCCATAATATGACATGTTAGTATAAAATCGTAGAAAGTGCAAATCAACATATATATCTCTCATCATCGTTATCTAGTACATCATAATCAAAATGTAAATCACGTGTCAATAGTGCAATAACTACATAGTCTATCATCTACTGATCAAGATATAATAATCAAAATGTCTAAGTATCAATCCAACAGTAATATCATCAAAATGAAAATAGTCTCAAAGAGGAGTGGGCATTACGAAGCTTTGACTCCACTTGGAAATATGCTATATATGGATTGTTCTTCGGGATTCTGCTTGCAAATCCTATTGGAAGGAGGTTTATGGAGGCAAGATTTCCTTCGAGAACCATATCACATGCATTCGTTGCCACGACATCATGCTTTGTCCTAATGCCACGAAAAGAGGTAACACAAGAGATACATGCAAGACTTGAAGTGTCGGATGATGTAGTGCCCACTCCTCTTCGACACTATTTTTATTATGATGATATTAATTTGGATTGATACTTAGACATTTTGATTATTATATATTGATCAATAGATGTTAGACTATGCAAATATTTGGACTATTGACATGTTGTGATTCACATTTTGATTATGATACACTAGATGACATTGGTAAACAATTTGATATATGTTGATTTGCATTATTTGGATTTTATAATGACACGTTATACTCTGGATGTTCTGAGTAGAATTATGATCTCATGGATGTTAGAATCGAATTATTTGATATGTTGATAGATGATAAAATTACTTAATTTTAGATGACGATTATTGATTCTATGTAAATATTATTTCTCGATGTTGATGCGGCCGTGAGGCCAGAGAGGTATTTTTGTTTGTGTTTGTAGGGACATTATATCATACATCGAAAGGGGATAGGGGACCAACCATAGAATAATGTTGGGTGTTTTGCAACATGGCCAAATTTGACAACTTGTGTCTAATGTTTATGTTGTGTTATTGCATACCTAGCTAGGAGGTTTCCCATGGGGGTAACCTCACATGTGTGGCCATAAGATGTAATGTTTTTCCCTTCTTTTAATTTTGTGTGTTTTATTTTGTGTTATATGTATTTAATTATTGAGAAATTTTAGTCACTTTATTAACAATTATTAATGTGTCTTAATTAGCTAATCCAACTTAATTTGTTAACTAAAATAAGGATGTGAAAATTGAATAATTATCGAGGGTAGAGGGTTCTTGAAATCTTGTGGATGTAAATTAGATTTGTGTTGAGTTTTGTGTTGTGTACTACTTCTCAACTTCAAAATTCAGATTTTGACTTGGGAGACTTTTTTTGAGGCTTGTCCCATGCCTCTTAAATTCATCCAACAATCATACCTATGGTATGAGGAGTTAAATTTAGGCTTAATTATGCATTTTGGAGTGTAAAAATGTAATTAATTACAATTGTCACCACAATTAATTTGTCCTTGATAGACATGGTGTGTAAGTTGAAGTGTCATGTGAAAATGTCATAAGTTTTACATGTGCATTTAATTGCTTTGGGTTGGTGTTTGACTTGTATGTTGAAATGAAGGAATGATGAAGTGGCATCCTATATGGAGCCACCTCATCATCCTCATATCTCATTTCTATTTATTGATTGAATTTGAAGGATTTTGGGTTACTTGTTTTATTCTCTTCTCTTGCACTTTTGAAATTTGGTCTTGAGTTGCATGCTTGGAGCTTGTTGGAGTTGCATTTTGGATTGTGCTTGGGCTTGAAGGTGTAAAACAAACTTGTTGGAGTGAAGACTCTTGGAAGCTTGATGGAGAGGTAGGCTCTCCACTTGTCATTATTTTATTTATGCATTTAGATGTAAAAATTGTGCTTGTTTGAATATTGTATGAGTGTTGTGAATGTGGTTTATTGTGGTTGGGTAGTTTGCCTTAAGAAGGGTGTGGGAGATGGAAGTATGAGACCATTGGGGAGGGAAAAGGGAGATGTGAGGCATGCATTTTGGAGGGAGTGTGATTGAGAGTTTCACCTATGGGGAGTGAAAAGAAAACATGGACATATTTTTGCATATTTGTAAGGGGAGATAAGGATGTATTTGATTGTTTGTATTGTGCACATGGAGGCTTTTGGGTGAAACTCCTACTTCACTTGGGAGGCAAAAGAGGTGGTTCCCATATTCCTTGCTCCTTTTGGCTTGATGTCAAGCTTGTGTTATTAGGAAGTTGTAAATATTGTTGAGTATGTCTAGTTGAATGTGTTGTATATTTTTGTGGAAGCCATTTTTGTAAAGGTTGTCAAATGTTGCTCAAGACCCCTCATTGTTCTTTGGTTGGGGCTCGGGGACAATAAGGGGATGGCTTATCCTCTTATTGGATTAAAAGTTGGGCGAGAGCGCCCCTATCCCCCTTTCTTTGTATTGTGATCCAAGTTTTTGAAAAATTGAAGAATGCAAGATTAAAGCTAAAAGTTGGGAGAAGACATTGAAATGAAGATTTGTGTTTGAACCATTGGAAGAATCTCTATGTTGTAATTTGTCCATATTGTTCCCACTTAGAGTGGAAGTTTGTAAATCTTGTATTATCAAAAGAAGGCTTTGTATATTTCATTTATTCAAATTTGTAATGTTATAGTGAAAGGAGAAAGCTTAAGTTGTATATTTGCTTGAAATGAAACTCTCCTAAATTTGTATGTTATTCAAAGTTACAATATATATATATATATATTTGGAAAAGAAAGATGTTATTGAAAGGAAGTGTTGTTGAGTTCTTTGTTGTTTTGTTGGCAAAATTGAATATGTGAAAGAGAATGAATTGTAGTTGATGTTATACTCAAATTTTACATTTTATTGCAAAAGAAAGAATAGAGAAATGAGTTGATGTTTATGTAATTTTGAGTTATGAAACTAGATATATTATCAATCTAGCAACCAATGAATGGAAGACACCTTAATTAAAATTAATATTGCATTGAACACCAACTTAAGTTGAAAAGCTCATGAAAAATACATTTATCAAGGTTCTGCTGAAATAGAACCGCTACGCTATGCAGAGCGATAGTTTGAACCGCCGCCCGATCATAGTGGCGGTCGATGAACCGACCCTAGACAGGGCGGCGGTCACAGACCGCCGGATCAGTAGGGCGGCGATTGGCCATTTTGACGGAAAAATAAAATTCGACTGCAAAACCTAGATTGAAATTTAATTGAAATCTAAGCTTTAAACCATCAAAATGAAACTACCAACAACTAGTAATTAATTAAATTTAATTGTTTAAGCCTTTCAATCCCTTTTATGGGCACCCAAATGTGTAAAATTCATAGATTTAATGAAATGAGGTTTTCCCCAATTGTTGAACTCAAAGAATGTTTACATTAAATAACAAAAACAGATCCATGGTGGGATCTCTACATTAAGCAATGAGAATCTTACAATAGTAAAACCTTTACAACTAAAACCAAGAAAATTTCTCCATGGTTGCACTTATTTCTCTCATGGCTTCTCCTCTTCCAAAACCTGCAAAACAAAAATGAACAAATGAGGTTGTTTTGGGGCAAATAGAAATAAAAAGAAACCCATAAGGATATTTAGGGCAACCCAAATCTAAGGGCTATGATAGATTCAATCCAATGACCCAAATTAAACCCTACCTCACTTAAGTGGAAGGTATTTTTGTAGGAATGAAATTTAATATAAAAGAAAAGTGCATGGGTAATGGGGTGAATGGGGCCACTTAGTGGCTAGACAAAACAATTAAACCTTTGTGTTAGAAAATAAAAGAATCTTGGTGCATGATAATTAATTAAACTTATGGAACTTGGTAAATGTATTGTTTTAAACCATAAATATATCTTAGGAAGTAAATTAATAATATTTAATTATTAATTTAATTTCAACTTTCACAAGCTTGTGTAGAAAGACTTTAACCAAGAAATTTATTAATTGTGGAAAATGCCTAACCTTGTAAACCCCCTTTTAAAACAAAAAAATTTATTACCATAAACTTGACTATTAATTTATTAGTTCTATTTTGTTTTGAGAGTAGAAATTTGTGGGCATTACGGATGAGAAGAAACTACGAGGGCAATTGTATATGCAGCTATAGTAGTAGCCATTAATACCGACTTGGCAACCAAAATAGAGGTAGATATGGCAAAGATTGTGGGTTGTTGTCATGGTCTATGCTTATGAGACACATCAACCTCAGCCAGTTCGAACAAAGCTCAGGCACATTGATTTTTGGAACCTAGAAACATGCCCGGAACATAATATTTGTTGCAAGGTACAAGGTGGAACAAGGAGGTACCCTAGGAGGCATGTGCAAAGTTTCCATATTACAACCACCTTCCCTTGACATGGTGAAGAGTTTGTATTATGAGTATTTGGTGATGTCATTGATAGTTGCGAGAAAAAGGGTATAAAGCGCCCTCTCAAAAAGACTTGAGTGGGAGGTTACTTTAGAATGTTGTTGCAGATGCAAAATCAGTTTTAGAACAAAAAATAGTGGTAAAAGTTTGGATGCACCGTCGTTTTAGATGGGTGGATGGATTGGAGGAATCACAACCTCATTAATTTTTATTGGCTTCAAATGGTGAGATGGTTTTGTTGAAATTAATTGACGCCTCTAAGAAATGAAGAATGCACAAAAACTTTGAGCTTTGATGTTGGAGGAGGTTTTCTTAGAGGTGGGCGTAAAAAATGTTGTGCAAGTTGTCACTAACATTACAACATATGTGGTAACTGGGTGAGTGTTTCAAGAGAGACATTCATCACTCTTTTGAACCCCTTATGCGGCCCATTGTCTTGACCTTCTTTTGAAGAACATAGGCAAATAAGATTGGATGAGACCAGTTGTAGAAGATGCGAGAAACATCACAAAATACTTTCATAATCACCCTTGGGTTCTCAGCTTGATGAGAGATTACACCAAGGGGAAATATCTTGTGTGAGCGAGTGTCACAAGGTTGGTAATTAACTTCCAAACAAAGTCAAAGTATTTGTAGTTTTCGACACTATCTTGAAGTAGATCTTTGTGAATCAAGCATGACTAGAATCAAAATATTCAAAGAAAGTTGATAAAGAGAGGACCACAAAGACAATTTTTGATGATGCCTTTGTGAAGAGAACTATAAGATAAGATAAGATAAATATATTAATGTCCAACGAATGACCACAAAAGTAGGTCAATGGGATTGCAGCCCAAACAATATACCAAGTGCGAGCGGGGACACCTCAAAATGAGTTCCCAAAAACATAAAAGAAGAGAAAAGACAACAAAAAGGAAACCCGAAGCCAATACCCCCACATGCGGGGGCAATGGAGCAAGCGGGGGAGAAAAACGAGGGAAGCAAAGAAGGGAAAGAAGGGGGACAAACGAGGACCCATGGTCTAATCAGGAATGGTAGCCACACCCCTCCTAACATTAGAGACCAACGAAAAGAAGCTCCTGATGGACTCGTAACCTGACGAGGAGGGCGAAAACCTCCTTCCCTGCTGAGATCTAAGACTCGACGCGATAAATGAGGACCCATGGTCTAATCGGGAATGGTAGCCACACACCTCCTAACATTAGAGGTTAATGAAAAGAAGCTCCCGATGGACTCAAGAACTCCGACGAGGAGGGCGAAAACCTCCTTTCTCCGCCGAGATCCGAGACCGACGCAACGGCCGGGGGACGAATGGAGTTGGACTACCCTCTGGTACGTGTGTGCATCCGAGTCTGCTGCGGTGATCAAGAGAAGTGTGAAGGTCCAACTAGGGACGAACTGATCTATGCACTGTATCTGGGTCAGAAAGGCTCTGTCGTTTAGTACCTCCACCAGTGGGTAGAACCGGAAAGAAGGTTGTAATCCGTCTCGTGGGGACGACTCTCGGAGGGGGATGAAGAATCTGGTCTCGTAACAACAAAGACTCATGGATGTAGAGGGCAAGGCACCGCTGGTCGATATATCTGAAGAAGACCGGAGAGTCTGAATCCCTCTGAAGAGACAGTGAAATCGTCCTCTGATCTCATAGTATATGGGGCAGCGGAAGATGAAATGAGTCTCTGTCTCCACCTCATGAAGGCTACAGAGCCTACAAAGTCTATCCTCCCGATCAATGTGGTGATCAGTCTCGCACCGAAGTCTGTGGGAGCCGACTCGAAACTGACCCAGAGGTATATGGAGGGCATGCACCCAGTGACGAGAGGTGTATTGAGGGCGGATGATGAGTCCATCTCTGATTTCAAGAAAGTGCTCTGCATAAAAGGACATCTTAGGGCGCAAACCCCGGGGGTTCACCCAAGTAGTCTGAATGAAGCTCCTGTAGATATCCTCCTGGATGGACCTGTTCAACACTTGCTTGGTGGGCAAGAGATGACTGGGAGCATTCAAAGAATACTGGAAGGGGGGAGACGATCAATCTAGATACCAACTGAGTCCAACAAGGCAGAAGTCTCGACAAACCAACAACGACCCCCAACTTGGGCAATACTCACAGAGGAACAATAGGTGAGATATGGATACCTGTCCTGCTCATCGGAGAGATCACCAAACCTCTTGATACGGTGAAGAAAGGATGATATGTCAAATACAGTCTCCAGACGGAAAGGTTGGGCTCCGAACTCTGCCAAAATAATATGCTTTGGGGACTGTCTGCATTTGCATCGATGAAACGGTGAAGGAGGAGAGTCTCGAATCCTCTCGGCGAAGCCAAATCTTTGTCTAAAGGGGAGGGCCCCCAGACAATGCACCCATAGAAAACAAAGTGGGCGGATGAGGGAGTTCATAAGAAACATCTTAGAGGAGATGTCCTGGAAGTGGTGCCGAAAACACTGTCTCTCGAGAATGGCAAGAGACCCATACCCTTTATTCACCCTCGGCTGAAGAGCATGCCTCATACTGAATCTAGGCCCTAAGAACTGGACTCCCAGGTAGGTGTATGTATTAGTAATTTCAACCTCCTGCCCCTTGAAGAAGAAATGGAGGTGTGATGTTCTCAAACTGTAAAGATCATGACCTTGGTCTTACCTAGATTGACCGTCAAATGCCGAAGATCACAGAATAAAGCAAGTGCATCAAGTTGTCTCTGAAGCCCCTCAGGAGAAGAGGCAAGTAAAACAATATCGTCGGCAAATAGGAGAATAGAAATCAAGACGTGGTGAAAAGGCAACCATCCTCTTCCTGAATGTGATCCTGAAGAAAAGATTCTAGCTCATCAATGTAAATGCCAAAGAGGGTAGGAGACAAGGGGCACCCCTATTTAACCCCAATGGTGCTCCTGATGAGATCAAACAATCCGTGTGCAGTACGAAGACGACAAAGGATGGACTCATAGAGGTGCATGATGGCAATAACAAGAGTCTCGTAAATACGATGTCTCTGAGTCATTTGGAAGAGGGCCACGCGAGGTATGAAGTCAAAGCTTTTCGAAAGTCTACAAACAACAATAGACTTTCGAAGAGCGGTGACTTCAAACTTCAAACTTCAATTCAAATTTTAAGTCCTTTATTTCAATTTTTAAAAGTATTAACTTTAATTGTAAGTTTATAACTTTCATCCGTTTGTAGGTGTTGGAGCCTTTGGTGAGGATTTTGCACTTCTTGGAAGGGGAGAAAAATGCGATGGGATACATTTATGAGTCCAAAGAGACCATTCAAAACTAACGAAGGGGATAGAGATAAATTTGATCCCATTTTGAAGTTAATTAATTGAGGTGGAACAACCAACTTCATCAACCTATTCATGTAATAGGTCCGACCTCAATTCCAAGTTTTTCTTCTCTCGATGGTTGTACATATGTTATTGTGGAGGTTATGAAGGGCCTCTCAAAGCATGCGTTGAGATAATCACACTTGAGGTTGAGGTGAGGGACATCATTATTTTAGGGATGTAGAGTTACAAGTAGGCTAGGGGAGGTTCTATTCTTCGCCACTAGTTATCCGAGGAGATTGACTCGGACACCAAGTACAAAAATTGGAGTCTTTGCTTATATCTTACAAGTTATAAATTTACAAACTTTGAAATATCTTGTTTGCAAGTTTTTGGTGGGAAGAGTGGGTAGAAGTACCTCAAATCATCAAAAGCTAGCCTTCAAAATTTTATCTCAACCTTTTAGTTCTTCAAGATGTGAGTGCAATTTGGAGTTACAAGCCAGCTAGGTGGAGGTTCTATTCTTCGCCACCAGCTATCCGAGGGAGATCTACTTGGACACAAGTAACAAAAATTGGAGTCTTTGCTTATGTCTTACAAGTTACAAATTTACAACTTCGAATATCTTGTTTATAAGTTCTTCGTAGGAAGATAGGGTGGAAATACCCCAAATCTTCAAAAGCTAGCCATCCAAATTTTATCTCGACCTTGTAGCACTTCTAGATGTGAGCACAACTGGAATTTATTTGAGGCCATTCACATGAAGAAGCACAATAAGTTGACTCAATGATGCCTCAACGACCTAGTTTTTGTGCAATACAATATTTGGCTTTGCAAAAGAAAGGTGGACACATCACAAGATCCAATTGATTCCTATAGTGATTGGACCATGCAGGATGAGGAGACTCCCTTGTTTACAAAGGCTGAGTTTGTTGCTTTGAGACACAAGCTATGGAGGGTGTAGGTATTGTAGAAGCAATAGAGATTGGATTGACGACATCATTGTAGATGATGTCGAACATGAGGTAGAGAAGTCATTACCATCTATTACTAGGGTGGAGTCAGTAGGTGCAACCTTTTAGGAGGAGCAAGGAGTTGCAACCTAAGTGCAAGGACTAGAGTCACTAGACTCTCTCCCGATTTTTCACTAGAATGAGGAAGGGGAAATTGTATTTTTTTGTAATTTGTAACTTGCATGGATATGCAATTTATGATGATGATTTTCAACAAGATCATCATAAATTCAAAACAATTATCGGTTGACTATCATATTCGCATGATGATGCAATTTTGTATCTTATTTGTATTTAAATCTAATAGAAAACACTTCCCCAACATTTGATGGACTCATTTGATACATTTTGTAACAATATTATGTATAAAATTTATGTTTTGTAAAGAAATGAAAGTATTTTTAAGCTATATTTTTATTGAGTCAATTTTTTTTTTGGTTTTATGAGTTTGAGTATTGGAACTATGGATATAACCACTAGAGGGGATGTATGGCGTTGGTAAAAGAATTGCTCACAAGTGGAACTTGTTGCAAAAGAGATGTAGTATTTGAACCATATGTGGAGTGCTTAATGACCTATAGTTATGAAGGCAATGATCTTGTAGAGGAAGGCAATTTTTTGGTTTTTTTGTAATTGCTATTAAGATCTAGTGGCTTTCTGCAATTAACTAGTCTTATGCTCTCACCTTGCCCTCTCATGGGATCCGGGTTGATTAGATTGGTGAAAGTGGCTGGCTACTTGGGGTTTATATCCGGGTATTTTGTTAACATGCCTAGTTAGAACTGTTTTTAGCGGTTTAAAACTTCGTGGAGTTATTGTTACGAGCAAAGTGGTTAGTAGTTTTACTTAAGCCGTGGTGTGAATGGTATTGCCCCAATACTCAAGCTTTTAGACAACACCATGTACAAATTTTACTTGCATGCACCTCACGGTATATAAGAAGTGCCTAGATTTTTTTCTTTTTGCGGAAACACACCCTTTCGGTCATTTATTTCTATGGTGCACTAGTAAGCAGTAAACCCCAATAAGTTATTCTCTACATACGTCAAAGATGGGTTAGTGCAGCTACAAGAATGATGAAATCTTCCGTAGTTAGTGGATTGAAACATTGGTCAGGTTTACTATTTACAAATGAGATATGTATATTAGAGAGCTTACAGAACAAACACTCGCTTGCCACTGGTGAATCCCTTGGGCTTATCTTACAAACACAATATTTTTCAGATTTGGTGTTAAAATTGCAGCCTTGGTCCATTTTTTTGTAAATATCTCATTTGTAAAAGTCGTTCTCTCTAAATATAAAACCTTGTTCAGACACAATACATATTTTTGTTTCAGTTTAGATCCTCTATTTAGCTACAATAAATATTCTATCACGCTTTCGGTCAAGAATTTTGTTTAGGGAAAGTTGAGTTTTTTTGGCAAAACCCTAGTTCTAGCGCATGGAAAAGTATTTTTTTACAATAGTAGATAAGATAAGATAATACTATTAATGCCCAACACATGACCACGAAAGTAGGTCAATGGGACCGAGTACAAAGCAAACAAACCCAAAGAGAGGACCCAAATGGGTCGCCCAAAAATAATGAGAGAAGGAGAGGAAGAGAAAGAAACAACAGAGGTTGAGAGACCATAAACGAAGAAGAAAGAGATGACGGTGGGGGGGGGGAGTGGAAGGAGCAACACCCCAAACAACATCACCTAACATTCAAGGCCGGATGGGAGTAACTCGTAGAGGCGTTGATGACCGTGAAGGTTTAGATTGTAGAATGCTTGGGGAGCCGGCGTCCGGGAGGAAGGTGGTGCCTCTTAGTAAGTCTGGTGGGTCGTTGTTTGTGGAGGGGCCCTAGGACATGCCTGAGATAGGGAGCCTCGGGTGGAAGAAACAGAGTCTCGAGACCTGACGGATCTGGACTGGGGGTCCAAACACGTGACTAAGTGCCGCTTGGCACCCCTCATTGGGGAGAGCACCAAGAAGAAAGAAGTGATCAGTCTAGTAGCCATCCTGTCTGGGGTAGGATGGACGAGCTTGTCTCGAAGCCTGAGGGCCTCCTGAAGGTAGAGAGCAAGACATCTCTGATCATAGTATTTGAAGAAAGTTGTGAAGGAAGGAAGCTCACGGACAGCAATGGAATCGCCCACGAATCTCATAGTAAACAGGACACTTGAAAAATGAGGTGTTCTTCGGCAACCTCCTGGAGAGAGCAAAGAAGGCAAGTCCGCTCTGAGCGGTCTAAGTGATGATGAGTCTCAACACAAATACGATGTGAGTCCACTCTAAACTGACCCAGAGAGATACGAAGGGCTTGTAACCAATGCCGGAGATGTACATGGGTCTGGAAATGATCCCATCACGGATCTCAAAGAAAGTGTGCTTTGCGTAGAGTGACATCTTCGGATCAACCCCAGGGGTTGGTCCAGGTGTGCTGGATGAACTGTCTGTAGATATCATCTCTGATTATCCTATGAAGGTCTTGTTGGTTGGGAAAGAGATGGGCAGGGGCATCCAGAGAATAGCTGAAGGGTGGGAGACGGTCCATCTGGATGTCAATGGACTCGAAGAGGTGTGAAATGCAGGCATACCAGCAACGAGATCATCTACTGTGATCTGAGGATGCAATAGCTTCAGAGGAGCAGTAGGCAAGATAAATGTACCTGTCCCTATTAACAGAAGAGCTAGAAAACCCCGGATATAGTGCAACAACAACACAAGATTGAAGATGGTCTCCAAAGGAAAAGGGCGAGCCCCAAACTCAGTAAGAATAATGTTGTGAGGAACAAATTCTTTGCTCCTGATAATACGTATGAGCATGAGGATCTGAACATGCTCGATAGTGGCCCAATCTGAGTCCAAAAGAGAGGGACCCCAAACTTCCAAACCATACATAACCGTGGGCCTAACTAGTGAATCGAGAGAGGGACATCTTGGAAGGAATGTCCTGAAAGTGGTGGCGGAAACACTGTCTCTCAAGAATCGCCAAAGAACCATACCCCTTATTAACCCGGGGTTGGAGAGCAGACGGAGGCTAAAACGAGGTCCAGAGAAAAGAATCCCTAGGTAGGTATAAGAGCAAGTGATCTCAATCACCACACCCTTAAAGAAGAAGTGGAGGTCTGAAGTCTTCAGACAATTGAAAACCATAACTTTGGTTTTCCCAAGATTCATAAACTCTGCCTATGATCACAAAAAAGGGCTAAGGCATCCAACTGCCTCTGGAGACCCTCTGCAGAAGATGCAATGAGAACTACGTCATCTACAAAGAGGAGGATGTAAATCGAACTCCAGTGCAAGGCACCCATCACCTTCTGTATGTGATCCCTGAGAAAGTCCTCAAGCTCATCGATGTAGATCCCAAATAAGGCAAGAGAGAGGGGGCAGTCCTGTTTGACACCAATGGTACTCCTGATGAAGTTGGACAAGCCAACAGAGGTGTGAAGGTGGCCAAGGACCTCCTCATAAAGGCGCATGATGGCTGTAAGAAGAATCTCGGAAATGCCTATATCTTTGAGCCTGCGGAAAAGGGCTTCCCGTGGAACAAAATCAAAAGCTTTCCGAAAATCCACGAAACAACAAAAACTCTGGAAGAGTGGTGGCGAGCCTCTTCGATGATAGCCCAAAGAGTGAGGATGTGGTCGGTAGTTTGGTAAGTTGGTTGGAAGCCCGCCGCCCCTAGCTCTTCAATGGTACTGATCGAGGAACTCGCTCACTTGCGAATGAAAACAATAACATAGAGCTTGGAGAATGTGTGACCCACCATGATAGTCCTGTAATTGTTGGGGTCGGAAGTGGGCCCCGACTTGTGTATGGGGTGGATGATGTGGTGGGACCAAGAACCGGGAAACTTGTACAAACCACCTGATTGAAGAGGTCCACAAGATAACTGAGGAGTGTCTTCCGACCATACTTGAAGAGTTCCGCATGGAACCCTTCCTCATCCCCTGCTTTATTGCAACTCATAGCAAGAATGGCATTCCTCACGTTGGTGTGGGTGAAAATATGGCAAAGGGAGGGAGGGGAATGAACCTGGATGTGGGGCTGGCTTAGGAAGTCATAAAGAGTGGAGGTGTGAGTGAACATGGAATTGAGATCAAGGTCCAGGGGTAAAGGCGGATGACGGGGAAGAATGGTGCGCGTAAATGTTTAGGAGAGTGGATAAGTGACAGACGAAGCTCATGACGCTTATGAAAAATAAATGTGTGTTTCTTATGTTGAAGGAGACGACGATAGGTTGACTTCGGGAGGGGGCGAGAGGGAAGGGCATGCAGGAAAGCAAAGCGTTGTTTTTGATGGAAGGCTTTGCATTCCTTGTCATACCATTTGTTCATAGGGCATGTACCATGGCGCAGGGTGGAGTGGTGACGTGGGGGGGGAAGGAACTCGTGGTTGGCTCTACGAATAACACATGAGAGGGTATTAAACATCTGGTCCGAGGTAAGAGCGGTGAAATGGGAATGGGGAGAAGCAGACGAAGGCAGGAGGAAAAGGTGTTGGGATCCCTTGTGTCAAATTTCCAAATAGTATGTGATATACAAGGGGAGGGGGTGGGGTCATGGGGGATAGCTTTGAAGGGAAAAGGAGAGGGTCGTATGGTCAGTAAGAGGGATGGGGGAGACACATAAGTGGTGTATGTAAGGAATCAAGTCGGGGTAGTCACGACGTAGTCAACTACACTAGCCCCACCACAAAAGGGTCTGCAGGTGAAGAATCGGGATTCAGGAAAGCGAGGAATGCCATTCAAGATCAGTAGGTCATGAGATTCCCCTAATTGGAGAAGATGTCAACCATAGGAAGTCAGGGGCCCTGTCGTGTCTTCAAAATCTCGTTGGAAGCCAAGCAACTTTGGATCCACCTCAAAAGTGCAAAGTACATCGTCGGTCTATCGCACTCGGAATTTGCATATTTTTGGTATGGGCATTAAAGTCCCCAAGATGATGACCTCCTAGAGCTTGAGAACTGAGATATACCAACATAAAGGTCAAAGAAGGGGTCTCCATCTCGGGTTTTGTTGTGGATGGCAAATGAAAGAGGACGCTGGATGGAAGTAACAGCCGCAATAAAGATGTCTCTCAGGAGGGGAGAATTACGTTTGATCCGAACCCAAAGAAAGCGGGTAGACTCATCCTCAACGGCAATAGAAATCCTGCTCCGAAGGGTGTCCTTGACTAAACAAGCAACCCCGCCGATCCTCGACGCCGCCATGACTCTGAGTCTCCTGTCTACAAACAAAAAGCTAGGAGTAACCATTGATGTCCGGGAGAGGGCGAATCGGGCTCGCATGTGTCTCCATAACAAAGAGAAGGTCAGAAAGACCTAAAGCATCATGCAAGAGGCCAGGAGAAGACCAGAAGGACCCATTTCCATTCCAACATGCAACGGAGATGCCCTGCTTCCAAGCCTTCTCCTGCTGGAACCGTCATATGGAATTAGAGCTGGATCCAGGAGCCCAACCAGGGGGGAAGGAATCCCGAACCACTGGCCTGAGGTTATGAATATCCACCCATTTCCACTTTCGTTCACATGACAATTTCCCTAGATTTCTCGAGTTCGGCAACTTGTTCTCTAGTAAAATCTTTGTCAAGAAAGGCGTTCTGGGTAGAGAAAAAGTTTCGCTTGGCTCTCGAGAGCCTTAAATGCCCCATGGTGTAGTAAATGCCCTTTATATGTTGATCTTCTTCAACAATACGTATTTGATTGTAACCAGAGAATCCATCCATTAAGGAGAGCATTTGATGGCCTGCCGTATAATCAACAATCATGTCTATATTTGGCAAGGGAAAGTCATCTTTGGGACAAGCCTTGTTGATGTCACGGAAGTCTGTGCATATTCCGATGCCGGGAGTTTTCCTCATGACACGATTCCTTCAATCTTCTCCCCGTATTCACTCTATCTTCCTTTCCTCTCCCCTAATTTTTACATTTCTTCCCCGACCACTTCTCCTTTTCTCTACCACCCCTACCTTTCGCTCTTCGTTCGGTATCCGCTTTCTCTTCTTTTCTCTTTTCTTTTCACACTTTCCTCGCCTCTCATAGTCTTTTTTTTTTCTCCGTTCTACTTCTTTCGTCTTTTCCATTTTTATCCATTTCACCCCCTACTCCCACCTCGTTTTCTCCTTATTTATCCTTTCCCGTTTCTGTTTTTTCTCACCCATCATTTCTTTTACTTTCACGCATCCCTCTTTACTATCTCTGTGCTTCCTTCATTTTGCACATCTCTCTATTTTAGCCCTTCACCCTCTACTCTTGTCATTGTCCTATTTTTGCCTTGTTTGTCCTTCATCATTCCCTTTTTCCCCTATCATCCCTCTCTCTTATTTTTACCTATTTCATTCCTTTTTTTCCCCTCCCCTATCTCCCTTACTCTTCTCATAATCAACCCCAATCCTATCCATACCCTTTTCTCTTTCCCACACACCCTCACACCTAAAGCATTCAAGGCCGATTGAATCCTTTCTCCATTTGCGTCGTGCGGTCATTCCATCTCTTCCACTCCATTATCGTCCTCTTCTCCGCACTGAGAATTCGTTTCCTTATTTTCGAGAGTTACTGCGTATATTCCATTCTCGTCACCTCCTCTCGAGGGGACATCATCACATCTATCCATAATCACATCTTCTCACGACATTTTTGTCTTGAGGATACTTATGACATCTGTCACTCACCGCTTCTATTCTCCCAACAAACATTTGCTCTACCTTTTGCTTAAAAAAAAAGTAGATTGAATTCTTCCTCCATCCCGTCTACTTTCTTTGAAAGAAACTACTTTCATAAGTACCCTTCTAAATAGGGGCAAATGTAGACACTCTAATTTCACATCTGTCATAAATCAATTAATTCCCCTTCCTCATTTCTCACAAAAATACACTTCAAATTAATCAAATATAATTTGATTATCCATTTGAAAATAAAATAAAAACCCAATCTTCACCACATGTCATTATTCTCCATGCTTTTCTACTATTGAATTAAAGATTCAAATTCAAATCCTTACCCACCTTTCGTGGTCCCCACTCACCTAAAATCCTCCACTTATGGATTAAAAATATAATTCAAATCCTCACCCATTCTTCGTGGCTCCCACTCATCTAACCTTGCCCGCATTTTCAAACCACTCACCTAATCTTGCCCACATTTTCAAACCACTCATTTAATCTTGTCCACATTTTCAAACCATGATTACTTAAATTACTCTAAGTTAATTACTCCTCAGCTATAAATACAACCTTACCCCTCCTCTCTAAACACACAGAGAATAAGTTTGAATACCATATCTAAGTTCTTGCATCCTTTGAGCAAAAACATTCTTTTTTACCTCGTCCTAATGCCCAAATAGCCTCATAATCTTTTTTTCCCATCTCACGTGCAAAGTAAGAGGATTGTTGTTGCGGGAAGGTCTTGCTCCGTCTTGAAGAAAATCACCTACATATCACACAATCAGGGGCTCAATCCAAGTTTCTTAGCCCATTCTGAGGTTTGCTTTATGGAACGCGAAGGAGGTATGATTATTGATATTTTACTTCTTTGTTAGTAGTGTATTTTTCCTAGCTTACATTCTCAAGACGCCCACATTACTTTCGATCTGCATTACCATTAATTTCTCAATTAGTGGTTTTATCTGCTTTTATTTATTATTGTTTGTTATTATTTCCTTTTCTTTCTTTATATGCCTTCTTTTGTTAACCTTCACGCTTTGGGTAGTGTGTTTGTTGTGTGGTGTCTTGTGGTGTATCTCGCGAGTTATAACAACAATGAAACTATGAAGCTCATCCTGTCTTTGATCTTCTCGGTGCTTGGTGTTTAGTTCTCGCCTCGAATTTGCTATTCACTTGTAATCTATAAAACACATGAACTAGTCATTAGTTTATCATCTTCTTTGTACATGACAAACAATCCGGAAAATGTATTTATTTATTTACTTTTGCTAAAATAAGCGCTTTGTAGGAAGTTAATCGCTTTTATTTCTTTTATTTTAGTCAATCATTTTGTGATCTAACATTTTCTTCCCGTTTATTGTTCTTTTTAACTCATTGTCAAATTTTAGTTTCTCGGTGAAATACGAAGTTAGAAAATAAAAAAACCAAATTCTCCTGGATGTTTTTCTCTCGTTCAAAATTTTCATTCAGAGTGCTAGTAGTCCATCTTCCGTAAAACCATAACTTTTACTCCCGAACTCGGAATGACTTCATTTTGTTTTAACGGAAAGGTATCGAAAAGATCTATGTAATAAAAAAATAATTTTTAGATTTAGACTTACAGAAAAATTTTGGTTTCATTTCTTCTAACACTTGTCTTTTTAACTAAAAACAACAAAATTATAGTTTTATTTTTTTATTTCACGTAACAATCTCACATGTATGCTCTTTCCTCGCACTTCTAAAGTGATCTTGGAAATCATAAACGTGAGGCCACCCGACTTTGCCAGAAACAATTTTTTTTTAAATTTTTAAATTTTTTGCCTTACATTTCAATTTTCCACAACACTTATAGGTAACATTTTCACTCTTCTTTCATCGTTTTTTTTTTGTGAAAATAATCATTATCGCTATTTCGCAATTATAATTAATTGCGATAATTATTAACATTTAAAAAAATAAAAAAATCTATTTCACATGTATCCGCGTATGCTCTTTTCTTGTGCCTTGAGCGATCTGGAAAATCGAAACAGTCACAATTTTTAATTTTTTATTTTTGTTCTAACATTGCGGATCCTCTAGCTTTGTTATCCAATCGTTATTTCAATAATTATTTTCCTTTGTCATATTATTAATATTTGTTTGGTCGTTGGTTGTGTATGCTCTTTTCCTGCGCCTTCAAGCGATCTAGAAAATAAAAACAACCATGATCACTTTTCTAACATTTCGTTTACAGGATAACTACTAATTTGTTTTCTGTAGAATCGTGTTGCTGGAATATTGTCAAAAACAAAAACAACAAAAATCCCTCAAAAATACCACCATTCAAAAAAATTGCTGAAACCAAAAAAAAAAAGTACGCTCAGGTACGTAATTATTTTTTGCTAGTGATTTATTTCAAGTTGGAAAGAACCTTGCGTTTAATCACTTTATCATTTTGTTTTTTGCACGTAGATGAGATGGACTTCATCACCACCAAAGCTACACCGGTGACGTGGACTTGATTACCACGCACCAACATCATTTGCATCTGCATTGCACTTTGAGACCTAGTCTCATCACAGCGTTCGGTATTTACTTCACCACTGCTCTTCACTTATAGGTAATGCTGTCGTGCAGCGCATGCGAGTCATGCCTAAATAGCTGTGACAACAAAGCCTAGGCATCGTCCTTGTAAATTTTTGGGGAGTTACAAGGACACCATACACATTCATCACTCCATCACCTTCCTCCTTTTCACAAGACCTGTTCTGGACGTGGTGATTCACTCCGAAACAGGTAAGTAAGAATTGGTCTCCAGTGCTCTAACGGTTCCTCGTACAAAATTAGGTATATCAGGACTAGGGTATATCGGAGGACGCATCTTCTTGGAGTAATAAGAGTTTAAGATCCACCATTTTACAACATATACTGTATGATTGCATTTAAACAATGATCATTCCCGAAAAAGTTACCTCATAAGCCAAAACAATTGAATCCACATGATTGTTTGTTTGAAAACAAAATAGTTTAAGCACTTTTATCATAAAACTTGGTGATATGAATGTGTTCATTGTAAAAGTTCGACCACTTGTGTTCCACAAAAAAATCGATTTCACCAATTCAATACCAAGCGAAAACATCCAAACAATCCAACAACACAAACCAAAATATCACACCAATTTCATTAGCTTGCCTCATCCAACAATACATCTCACATGCAGTTTGTCTTCGGCTATATCCAATCGATATTGAGTGATTAACATTCACTCCCATATCATCAATGTCAAACATCCTTTATAGCTTGTTTCCAAATATATCAAACTAATATTGGGTGACTTGTTTGAGTTCACTCATTATTCTCGTCCACCATCGCGTTTATCCAAATCATAGCCAACACAAATCCTTTCATAACTCATTTTGACTTATATCACAACCATATTGCGATTAACTTATTCGAGTTACTCTCCCCGTCGATAGTTGAGCTTGCATTTAAGCCAAATCTACACAACGCGCAACAAATCCTCTAATAACTCGCCTCGAAGTTACATCATCATCATATTGAGATAACTTGTTTGAGTTACTCTCCTTATCAATCATCACGAGCTTATTCGTGATAAATCTAAAGTAATCGAGTTCTCATTTCCTCACACTTGTTCAAAATTCCTACCCACTTTTCAAACAGAATCGATGATACATTTCATCATGGTATTCACTCGCATGTGAATCATGAAAATGACGACGAAGGAGTCGCACAACTAGAACTCACCAATGAAGAACAAGAACAAGTCAATAGGGTGATAGAACAAAACAAAAATGAATATTTTTTACGCATCCTAGCCATGGGGGTAAAACTACCCCCTGACTTCGGATGGAAAATTTAAACAAACTCATCGACAATGGTGAATCAAGTTATCACAACGAAATACCAAGCAATCAAATGGTTCTTGGCCAAAGAGTTATTCACTAAAATCCAAAGACTTAACAAAGAAACTTGAGGAAGCGTATTTAGAGAGTGAAAGATTAAAAGACCTCAATCTAGATTCCAATACTCACGACATGTTTGATAAACCCTCCCCGCTTCTCCATTCGCACAAGAATGGAAACTTATGAAAGACACCATTTAGGGACTACAAAAACAATCAAAACATTGAACTTTGAAGAATTGTGTCCTTATTCATTTGATACGAGAGATATCACGATTACCATTTACGTCATCCTTCGAAATCCCTAAGTTCGATAAATATAAAAGCAAAGGTGACCCCGTGAACATGTCGAGGAATTTTACATGTAATGTCGAAGTTGCTATCGAGACACGTATCTTTTACGATTATTCCCTCAAAGTTTAGGGACAGGCTTTAGGCTGGTTTTCCATCTTGCCCAAAAGGATCGGTTCTGAACATTTGCAGACTTATCGGATAAATTTGTCAAACATTTTTCCTATAACCTGCAGACTCGAAATATCCATGCTTGATCTCTCTCAACACTAGCAAAGGCCAAACGAAACTTTTGCCTCTTTTTACAACGATGGCGCGGAATGCAGTCGATTTCCTTCGCTCAATGCTGAGAGGCACAACTAGTTAGCATTTTTGTTCTAATCTCAATGCCGAATTATCATTCCACATGCAAATGCATTGTCTCAATAGTTTCGAAGAAGTCATCGAAAAGGGAAACAAATCGAAAAAGCTCTCATTTCTAAGGGCTTACTTAAAGCACCCTTTAGAGACCAACCTTATCGAGACACTCCTCAGAACAAGGACAAATCTAAATTCTTTAACCGGAATCGAAATATCGTCAACGATGGCATTACTGATTCCCGCCATGTCCAAAACCATTCCACCAACACATTAAAATCTAAACAACCCATCATTATCCCTAGAAAGGAAGTTCCTTCTCGGGATCGACGAAGAGAGTTCACTCCTCTCGGAGAAAGTCTATCTAGTGTCTTTCGTCATTTGACAAATGCTAATATGATTACATATCCCATTGTCGAGATCCTTCAAGACAACCCAAATTAAATTGGTATAAAGACAACGAATATTGTGATTACCATCGCATAAAAGAGCACTCCACGATCGATGCGTAATTCTCGCCATTACGTCCAAGCACTGATTAAACGTGGAGACATAGAAGTTGAAAATACTTTTGAGACAAAAACACCTAATGAAAAACTTCACATGTTCAAAAATCCGTTCCTAACCATGATAACAATTGAAAAGATAAGGTCAATCATCAAGTAATGTCGAGTATGACTCGACATCTCCATAGATTATGACCAAGACTTAAGGCAACTATAAAGATCGAATTGATTGTGCGATCACCACTAGGCGAATGATGAGCCCTCGCTTCTCACTAAAGTAGCGTGGGGCAAGCGGTGAGGTTTTGACTATGGGAAATCTTTTTTGCGCTTTTGATCCAAATTTTTTGAGGGGTGAAGGATATGAATATTTTCTCTCTATTCGCCAAAATAGGTGATTCATTTAAATTGATTTCAAATCCTTTTCTATGGTCGGAAGTAGGGATTTGGTCGCGAGTTCTAAGGAGTTCTTCGATGGCTTTATCATTTTGGAACATGTCCATGGCGCGTGATGATGGTTGGTCAGGCCATGGTCTATGAGACTTTCGGATGTGTAGGCTCAAAATTGATGACATTAATAGATAAATGTTCAAAGGAAAGATGTGTTTCAAAGAAGGTCCTCAAAAAGACTACATGGAGACCTGATGTTATTATCGAGAACTAGTGTCATCATCATGTCACTTGAAATTATTATGGGAGCAACATCAAACACCGTGAAACCTAGATCATGTTTACCGTAATGTTGTGTGCGATTTATCGGGTCTAAACGACCTTGTTCATTCGATCTAGGATCTAGATGGTGATCGCCTGGTCGATTCGATCTTTATAGTTGCCACTAAGTCTTGTTCATAATCTATGGTCGAGATGACCGAGTCATACTTGACATTACTTGATGATTGACCTTATCTTTTGAATTTTTATCATGGTTAGGGAACAAATTTTTGAACATGTGAAGTTTTTCATTAGGTGTTTTTGTCTCGAAGTATTTTCAACTTCTATGTCTCCACGCTCAATCAGTGTCTTGGGCGTAATGGCAAAGTTGCATGCATCGATCCGTGGAGTGCCCTTTTATGCGATGGTAATCACAATATTCGTTGTTTTTATACCAATTTGGTTTGGGTTGTCCTTCTTCAAGGGTCCGACAATGGGATATGTAATCATATTAGCATTTCCAAATGACGAAAGACACTTTAGATAGACTTTTTCCGAGAGGAGTGAACTCTCTTCGCCGATCCCGAAAGGAACTTCCTTTTTAGGGATAATGATGGGTTGTTTAGATTTTAATGTGTTGGTGGGATGGTTTTGATACGGCGGGAATCGAATGCCATCATCGATTGGCGATATTTCGATTCCTAAGTAAAGAATTTAGATTTGTCCTTGTTTCGAGGAGTGTCTCGATAAGGTTGGTCTCTAAAGGGTGTTTTAAGTAAGCCCTTAGAAATGAGAGCTTTTTCGATTTGTTTCCCTTTTCGATGACTTCTTCAAAACTATTTAAACAATGCATTTGCATGTGGAATGATAATTCGGCATTGAGATTAGAGACAAAAATGCTAACTAGTTGTCTCTCAGTGCACGAAAGGCGGAAATCGACTTGCAATTCCGCGCCATCGTTGTAAAAAGAGGCAAAAGTTTCGCCTTGGCTTTGCTCAGTGTTGCGAGATCAAGCATGGATATTTCGAGTCTAGGTTATAGGAAAAATGTTTGACAAATTTATTCGATAAGTCTGCAAAATGTTGTGGACCGATCCTTTGGCGAGATAGAAAAACCAGCCTAAAGCTCGTCCTCCTAAACTTTGAGGAATAATCGTAAAAGGTACGTGTCTCGATAGGCAACTTCTTGACATTACATGTAAATTTTTGACATGTTCACGGGATCGCTTTGCTTTTATATTTATCGAACTTAGGGATTTCGAAGGATGACGGAAATGGTAATCGTGATATCTCTGTATCAAATGGATAAGGACACAATTCTTCAAAGTTGAATTGTTTCGATTGTTTTTGTAGTCCCTGAATGGTGTCTTTCATAAGTTTCCATTCTTGTGCGAGTGGAGAAGCGGGGGACGGTTTATCAAACATGTCGTGAGTATTGGAATCTAGATTGAGGTCTTTTAATCTTTCACTCTAGTAAATGCCGCTTCCTCAAGTTTCTTTGTTAAGTCTTGGATTTTAGTGAATAACTCTTCGGCCGAAGAACCATTTGGATTGCTTGGTATTTCGTTGTGATAACTTGATTCACCATTGTCGATGAGTTTGTTTAAATTTTCCGTTCCGAAGTCAAGGGGTAGTTTTGCCCCCATGGCTAGGATGCGTAGCAGATATTCATTTTTGTTTTGTTATCACCTTATTGACTTGTTCTTGTTCTTCATTGGTGAGTTCTAGTTGTGCGACTCCTTCGTCGTCATTTTCATGATTGTATTGCGAGTGAATACCATGATGAAATGTGTCTAATTAAGTTTGAAAAGTGGATAGGAATTTTGATCGGTGTGAGGAAATGAGAACTTGATTATTTGGATTTATCACGAATAAGCTTCGTGATGATCGATAAGAGAGTAACTCAAACAAGTTATCTCATATGATGATTGTGTAACTCGAGACGAGTTATTAGAGGATTTGTTACACGTTGTGTAGATTTGACTTAAACAAGCTCCTGACTATTGACGGGAGAAACTCCAATAGGTTAATCGCGATATGGTTGGATGAGGCAAGCTAATGAAATTGGTGTGATATTTTGGTTTGTGTTGTTGGATTGTTTGAATGTTTTCGCTTGGTATTGAATTGGTGAAATCGATTTTTGTGGAACACACATTAGGTCACGAACTTTTACAATGAACACATTCATATCGGCCAAGTTTTATGATAAAACAGTCTTAAACTATTTTGTTTTCAAACAAACAATCATGTGGATTCAATTGTTTTGGCTTATGAGGTAACTTTTTCGGAATGATCATTGTTTCATGCAATCATACAAAGTATGTTGTAAAATGGTGGATCTGAAACTCTTATTACTCCAAGAAGATCGTCCTCCGATATACCTTAGTCTGATATACCTAATTTTGTATTTAGGAACCGTTAGAGCACTTTGAGACCAATTCTTACTTACTGTTTGGAGTGAATCACCACGCCCGTAGTCTTGTGAAAAGGTGGAAGGTGATGGAGTGATGAATGTGTATGGTGTCCTCAGTAACTCCCAAAATTTACAAGGGACGATGCCTGAGCTTTGTTATCCACAGCTATTTAGGCATGACTGCATCTTATTGCACACGCAAATTACCTATAAGTGAAGAGCATGGTGAAGTAAATACCGACGTTTGTGGATGAGACTAGGTCTCAAAGTGCAAATGCAGATGAAATGATGTTGGTGCGTGGTAATCAAGTCCACGTCACCGCAGTGTAGCTTTGGTGGTGATGAAGTCCATCTCATTTACGTGCAAAAAACAAAATGATAAAGTGATTAAACGCAGGTTCTTTCCAACTTGAAATAAATCACTAAAGAAAAATAATTACGTCTGAGCGTTTTTTTTTTGGTTTCAAAGAATTTTTTTGAATGGTGGTATTTTTGAGGGATTTTGTTGTTTTTGTTTTTGACAATATTCCAAAGAACACGATTCTACGAAAACAAATTAGTAGTTATCTCAAAACGAAATGTTAGAAAATTGATCACGGTATTTTTTGATTTTCTAGATCGCTTGAAGCAAGCGCAAGAAAAGAGCATACACAACCAACGACAAACAAATATTAATAATATGATAAAAGAAAATAATTATTGAAATGACAATGGAAAACAAAGCTAGAGGATCCTATGATGTTAGAGCGAAAACTAAAAAATTGTGACCGTTTTTATTTTCCAGATCGCTCAAGGCGCAAGAAAAGAGCATACGCGGATACAATTGAAATAGATTTTTTTTTTTTTAAATGTTAATAATTATTGCAATTAATTATGATTGCGAAATAGCGATAATGATTATTTTCACAAAAAAGAAAAACGATGAAAGAAGAGTATGAAAACATTACCTAGAAGTGTTGTCGTGGAAAATTGAAATGTAAGGCAAAAATTAAAAATTAAAAAAAAAAAAATTGTTTTGCAGAGCCCGGGTGGCCTCACGTTTCTGATTTTCAAGATCACTTTTGAAGTGCGAGGAAAGAGCATACGTGTGAGGTTACGTGAAATAGAAAAAAAAAAAACTATAATTTTGTTGTTTTTGGTTAAAAGGACAGTGTTAGAAGAAATGAAACCAAATTTTTTTGTAAGTCTAAATTTAAAAATTATTTTTTTATCAGTATAGATCTTTTCGATACCTTTCCGTTAAAATAAAATAAAGTCATTCCAGTTCGGGAGCAAAAGTTATAGTTTTCGGAAGATGGGCTATGGTAGCTCTCTGAATGAAAATTTTGACGTGAGAAAAAAGCGTCTGAGCCGGTTTTTTTATTTTCCACCTCATACTTCACCCGAGAAACTAAAATTTTGATAAAGAAGTTAAAAAGAACAATAAATAGAAAGAGTTGGATCACAAAATGATTGACTAAAATAAAAGAAATAAAAATGATTATCTTTCTACAAAGCGATTATTTTAGCAAAAGTAAATAGATAAATGCATTTTTCTGGATTGGTTGTCCATGTGATAAAGAAGATGATAAACTAATGACTAGTTCATGTGTTTCATAGATTACAGTGAAAAGAAAAATCATAATCGAGAACTAAACACTAAGCACCGGAAGATCAAAGACAGGATGAGCTTCATCATTTCATTGTTATAGCTGCAGATACACCACAAGACACCACACAACAAACACACTACCCAAAGCGTGAAGGTTAACAAAAGAAGGCCATAAGAAGCAGAAAGGAAATAATAACAAACATTAATAAACAAGAGCAGATAAAACCACTAATTGAGAAATTAATGGTAACGGTCGAAAGTAACTGTGTGTGCTTAGGAATGTAAGCTAGGAAAAATACACTACTAACAAGAGAGTAAAATATCAATAATCATACCTCCTCCTTCGCGTTCCATAACAAACCTCGAATGGGCTAGAAACTTGGATTGAGCCACGATTGTGTGATATGTAGGTGCTTTTCTTCAAGACGAGAGCAAGACCTTTCTGCAACAACGATCCTCTTTGCGCACAGATGGGAAAAAGGATTATGAGGCTATTTGGGCATTAGACAAGGTAAAAGTATGTTCTTTGCTTAAAGGATGCAAGAACTTAGATATGACATTGAAGCTTATTTTCGTGTGTTTAGAGGGGAGGGTAAGGTTGTATTTATAGCTTTGGGGGGAGTGATTAATTTAGAATAATTTAAGTAATCATGGTTTGAAAATGTGGGCAAGATTAAGTGGGTGGTTTGAAAATGTGGGCAAGGTTAGATGAGTGGGAGCCACGAAGAATAGGTGAGGATTTGAATTATATTTTTAATTCATAAGTGGAGGATTTTAGGTGAGTGGGGACCACGAAGGGTGGGTGAGGATTTGAATTTTTAATTCGGTAGTAGAAAAACATGGAGAATAATGACATGTGGTGAGGATTTGGTTATTTTTGGATTTTCAAATGGATAATTCGAAGTGTATTTTGTGGAAAATGAGGAAGGGGAATTAATTGATTTAGGACGAGATGTGAAATTAGGTGTCTACTGACCACCGATGTTCGAGAGAGGGAGAATCGGGCTCTCATGTGGCTCCATAACAAAGAGAGTTCGAGAAGACCTAAAGCATCATGCAAGAGGCCTGGAGAAGACTAGAAGGACCCATTTCCATTCCAACATGCGATGGAGATGCCCTGCTTCCAAGCCTTCTTCTGCTGGAACCATCATATGGAATTAGAGTTGGATCCAGGAGCCTAACTAGGGGGAAGGAATCCCGAACCACTGGCCTGAGGTTATGAATCACCGCCCATTTCCCTGCTTTTAAAGCTGCCATGACAATTTTCCTAGATTTCTCGAGTTCGGCAACTTGTTCTCTAGTAAGATCTTTGTCAAGAAAGACCTTATTGGGTAGAGAAAAAGTTTCCGCTTGCTCGAGAGCCTTAAAGCGATCATCGGTGACTTGAAACGGATAAAAAGAGTAGATTCCAAACCAAATTGAACCTCGGGCAACTCCAGTTATACGCGAGGAACTTGAAAGCAATGGCTAGGGGGTCGAAAGAGGGAGGAGTGGGCAATCCTCTGACCTTAAGGTTCAGCTCCTTAGAACGTTGGATTCTCTCTTCCACTAGTTTGGCTTGAACCACTGCTTCAACTGTTGTTAAAGGAGGATTTTTATCTTTACCCTTAACCACTTGGGCCCAGGAATCGGTTTGTTTTTGAAGATTTTCTGCTGAGTTCTAATTTCCTCTTGCTTGTGTTTTAAATCTGAGATCTCAACCTGTAATTGATCATTATCAATAGTAGGTTTTGTGTCTGTGAGTTGTCTTCACAGGGAGATATTATTAGCTTCAACTTTTTCCACCCGAGAGGTTAATTCAAAAACCTTGGTCCGGAGGGATCTGTTGGATGATTCCAAAGTCTCAAGCTTGCTGAGAAGTTTTGCAATGATGTTAGGAAGGTTGCCATCCTGCTTACCCTGTTCGTTTGACCCAAGACTGGAAATCACTGTGCGGCGGGTGTAAAGGGAGATCCACATAAGCTGGGTAGAAGCACGGAGAGGAGAAACGATTAGAGGGATTTCCGTTGAGCCTCCAATATCCTTGCTTAGATTACTGTGCATAAGATTAACAATTGTGGAAGCCAAACAACAGCCACGAAGGCAGGTTGCGCAGTTAGTTACTGACTAAGAGGCCAAGTGAAAGCGACAAACCACGGAATCACGAGCCACAAATACCACAAGCTCACAGAGCATGGGAAAGGAAACTCTAGCCACGAAGGAAGACAATAAACTTATCACGAACATTGAAGGGGAGCGACGATCTGAGAGAATGGAACCACGAACCTTGTGAAAAAAGTTAACCATGAACTCTTGCGAAAAATGTGACCACGAAACCTGCGAAAACATGACCGTAAGCTTCATGAAATTACAATGGTGATCGAGCGAGGAGGAGCCACGATCTAATGGAATGGAGCCACGAATCTGTGGCGAGAGCCACAAACCACGTGAACGTGACCACGAAATCCTGCGAAAACATGACTAAAGCTTCACGAACTTGTAATGGTAATCGAGTTGAGGAGTAATAAAGCACAATGAGAGGAGGGACAAAACTCAATGAGAGGGAAGAGCGAGCTCGACGGGAATGAGGAGAGCTTGATTGGAATCATGGCGAACTCTAGGTTTTCTTGAGTACTAAGTAGACATTGCGTGGGCGTGTTTGGTAGAGCGTAGAAAAAGGGAGGCATCTTTTGAATTTGGTGAATTTTCGATTCCGATTGGATTTTGGATTCGTTGAGACTCATTTTAGCATTTCCACATGAAATTAAGAGTACACAATTTGAAATTCTTGCTTGTTGGAGACCTATACCATTGTTATTTTCTCTTGAGACTATCATTTTAACTACTATTTCAATTTTGGCGAAAATTTTCCCATACAATGTTTTTTTAGGAAAACAATTGAGCTATTTTTGACCAAGAACAAGTTTTAGTATTCACTATGGATGCCAAAAGGGTAATTCTCACAAGATCTAATTATTTCAGCTAGAAAAGCTACATTACTATTGTCCTTAGCCATGGTCTTTATCGTATTGCAATGAAGTAAGAAGCAACACTTACTAACCTGCGCAAAATTGTTGTGATAAAGCTAGAGGAATTATTGGGCAATTAATATCTCGAGTTGAAGTTTCATTTTCAAGATGAAATGGATCCTAAAAATGTTTAGACAATCGTAGAAAAACTTTTTGGAACTCTCAATAAAATGTGTGCATGCCAACTTAATAATGAACTTTCTACTCGGTCGAGATAACTATCCTCAGATTGAGGATTTCATCACTCAAGTGAAACACTTGAGGTTTTTACATTCTCGAAATTGGTGGAATTTTTTTATCAAAAGATGATCTGGATTTGCTTTTATTTAAACTAGGTTTTACTGTACTAGGTTTTTGTTTTCAACTACTCCACACAACAAGATTCATTGGGCACTACATATGTGGCACGACTTTTGATAAGTCCCGTGAGCAACTTCGAGAGAGAACAAGAAAAATAGATTTTTACTTGGTGATATCCAACTTGGAGGTACTTAAGCATCGGGGATTGGTAGTCAATGACTCTAATGCGAGTCCATAACCTAACATTGGCAAAGGCAAAAGGTAAAGCACAACCTAAGCCTAAGGGCAATCAATCAACAAAGCAAATCTCTACCTTAAGTCGACAAAGGCAAAGGGAAATAGAAAGGCAAAGCTGACAAAGAATGTTGTAACTTTTGTCATAAAAAGATCATATTTAACATCAATGTTTAAAGAAAACACCATACTTGGAAATGGAGATTAAAAAATACAGCTTCCTCTCTCCAAGATAGGTGTTGCTCTTTCCGAAAATATAATTGATCAACATGGCTTGAATGGATGTTGGATTTAGGGGCCTTAAACTACATGGAAAATTTGGGCTCTCTATTTCGAATGCACAACATTTTTTTGTGGGAAACAAAACTCCTCTTAATGTTGAAGGTGAAGGGTCCATTGAGATGGCGAACGCCATGTTCCATAAAGTTCTCCATGTTCCAATTTTGTTTGTTTATTAGATCACTCATTTGGGCGAAGAAAAATACCGAGATTACTTTGCTAAACATTGTTGTATTAGAGAAGCTAAAGACTAGTATGCTATCAGTAACTACATCTGAATGTTGATCATCAAGCCAAATTGTACTAGTTTGTCTGCTTTGTGTTTAATCAACCTTCAGAAATCATGCTTTCCCATGAAAATGACTAGAGAGTAAACTTTGGCATGAGCATTTTTGTCATCTTAACTATTGCTCATGCAAACTCTTAACCAAGCACAACATGGTTCTTGGGTTGTTGAACATGTCCTTCTCATATGGGTTTTGCTTTGGTGTACACATAGAAAACAACACAAGGATTCATTTCCAAAAGGAACAGTTTGGAGAGCCGATCGCAAATTGTCATTGGTCCACATTGACCTCATGTCCTTTTCTTATGCTTCTTTTTGAAAACATAATTATGTGGTTACCTTCATTGATGATTTATGTTGTAGAACTTGGGTCTACTTTCTTCAAACAAAAGTGAAGTCTTTGAGCACTTTAAAATTTTCAAGGCCTTCGAGAAAATCTATCCGAGTGGAAAATAAAATGTCTTAGAACCGATAATGGAGGAGAGTTTGTTAATAACCAGATGATTACCTTTTGCCAGCAAGCAAACATTCAACTTCAACACACCGTGCCCTACACCCCAATCACAATGGTGTAGCTAAGCACAAAAATTGTACACCCTAGAAAATGGCTAATTGTATGTTACATTCTAAAAATGTGCCTCGAGCTTTTGGGCAAAAGCTATTATGTGTGCAAACAATATTTTAAATCACCCTCCCGCTCGAGAATTGCTTGATATGACAATCGAAAGAAAAATGGTTTGGTGTTAAGCATGATGTTTTTGACTTCAAAGTTTTTGGATGTAATGCATGGGCACATATCCCGGATAACAAGCAAAAACAATGGAAAGAAAGGGCTGCCCTTGTATCTTTGTTGGTCATTATGAAGATGTGAAGGCATATCATCTTCTTGTTCCAAAAACCACTAAGATTCTTTTTCGGTGTGATGTATTTGATGAACAGTCTCAAGCTTATGGGCCATCACCTATAACTCTTCCATTGCTTTTTGTCATGCTGGACATCACTTCTAAAACTTCTTATGATGAACATAACAATTTTGAAGATTCCCATTCAATGAGTTCCTACAATTTAGATGATGAGCCGTAGTGGGGACAATCAATACCTCCATCTCTAGTCTTCAGAGGAATTCTTAATGCACCATGCAACTGCGCACAACCTCGACCAAATGGTTCCACAAATACACAATGAGGTTGGAGCCTTGGCAGGAGATCATAGAGATCCAAACAGGATGATTTCCTAATGTTATTATGGTGTTGCACATTTGACACATTTGATAGTAAGACATAATCCTGAGACTTATCATCAAACTTGAAGCATTTTGAATGGTAGGCAGCTATGGCGAAAGAGCTTCATTCTTTGAAAAGAACAACACTTGGAATTTGGTTCCACTTCCAAAAGGAAGAATAATATTGAGGTGCAAGTGGGTGTACCAATTTAAATATGCAGTAGATGGGTCCATTGACAAGTACAAATCCCGACTTGTAGAAAAAGGTTTTTCATTGGTTGAAGGCGTTGATTACTATGAAACTTTTGGTCCAAGCTTGCTAAAATGAACTTATTCGGCTAGTACTCTCCGTGGCTGCAACACAGGGATGGGAAGTCCACCAAATGGATGTTAAAAGCATAGTTGGAAAACTCGCAGGTTACTCACCGAGTCCTCGAGTAATCGCCAAACTTTCATGCAAACGAGTAAATCGCCAAAAACTTGCCAAAGATAACATTTCTTTCCTTTTTTGGCATTTCTTTCCTTTTTTGGATTTTTGGTGAAGAAAACACAAGCAAAGAATAAAATTTGCCATTTTTGGAAAGGGTCCAGGAAGATGTAGTAGCAAAAACTTGCATGTGCCATAACTTTCATTCTGTGGCTCCGTTTTAGGTGCCGTTTACTCTAAAAGTGCTTTTTCTCAAGCTCTACGCATTGATGGCAATATTTTTCTTATTTTCATAAAATCCATTTTTGCACCTTTTTGGACCAACCAACTTCTTGCAATCTTTTGAAAGAATCACGAGCTTTGATTGCTTGTAGACAGATTAATAATTAAAAATACTAGATAGCTTTCCAAAACTCGGTGAGTACTTGCCAAAACTCGGCGAGTATTCTCCCGTGCTTGGACTAATCGTCCCACCTGCCAGCTTGGTCGCAACCTGCTTATTCAAATGTTGACTTCACATATCAACAAATGCGTAGGTTTTTTTTTTTGCTATTTTAAGAGTTTTTTTGTGTTTACACTCCAATTTGCGCATCCTCAGACACAAGACTGAAAGGCTATCGTAAAGGTCCCAACAAAAAGAAAGCATTAATAGCAATGAAAGAAAACGCTGCAAATACACAGTTTTGGCTGCAAATTTATGTTTTTTTAAAGAAATTTGAGTAATTTTAAAGTTGCCGAGTATTCCCAAGTATTGCTTGAATATTGCCGAGTTTTTTTTTGGGGTCTGCCGAGTATTTGCCGAGTGTGAGTATTCCAACTATGGTTAAAAGTACCTTCGTGCATGGTTATTTGCAAGAAAAAATCTACATGTCTCAACCTATAGGGTCCATTGCTAGTGAAAACTCTAGTTACATGTGCAGATTGAAAAAGTCCTTGTACAGCTTGAAACAGGCTCCTTGAGCTTGGTATGAAAAGATCAATATGTTTTTTATCAATTTTGGTTTTACATGACGTTCCTTAGACCCGCAGTCTATGCTAAAAAAGTAGACAGAAAGCTCCTCATGGTGGTGCTCCATGTTGGTGACTTAATCATCACATGAGCTTCCACGTACAGATTCATGATTTGAAAGCACATTTGAAGAAGTATTTTGAGATGATTGATTTGGGTTTTCTACATTTCTTCCTGGGTCTTTATATTTCATAGTCTGACAAAGGTATTTTCATCCATCAATCCAAGTATGCTCAAGACATTCTCCGTCGCTTCAACATGAAAGATTGCGAGTCTACACTGACTCCTTTTCAGTCAGGGGTCAAGCTTTTGGCCACATATTTTGCTCCTTCATTTGATGGGACATTATAGGCAGTTGGTTGGAAGCTTATTCCACTCAACTCATACATGTCTCGATATTACTCTTGTTGTGAATCTTGTTTCGTGCTATTTTCAGGACCCCCATGAAAGCCATTAGTAAGATGCGAAACACATTCTTCGGTATCTTCGCGTACTACTAATTATGGGATTGAGTACAAGTCAGGTGCCACAACCTTGATTTTTGGTTACACTTCAGAGTAGAAAATAGAAAAGAATCATACTTTTTGAACCTACAACAATTGCAGGTTATTCAGATGGTGATTGGGTAGGGGATCTAGATGATCACAAGTCAATTGCATGATATATCTATCATCTTGGGGTAGGTCTCGTGACTTGGTCTTGTAAAAAGCAAACCACCATTGCTTTGTCTACTACGAAGGCAAAGTGCAAAGTAGTTGTTGCAGGCCACAAGTCAGTGCAGATACTACACATGCTTTCTGAATTTTGGTTTCCACAGTCCCAACCCACAACTCCTCAGTGTGATTATAAGAGCCCATGCTTTGGTCTTGTTAGAAGCAAACCACCATTGCGTTGTCTACTACGGAGGCGAAGTACAATGGAGTAGTTGTTGGAGGACGTGAGTCGGTGTTTGTGTGGATACAATGCATGCTTTCTGAATTCGGGTTTCCATAGTCCCAACTTATCTCTTTGGTGCGATAATTAGAGTGCCATCCACATCTCTCACAACCCAGTGGAGCACCAACACACAAAGCACATTGAGATACACGTGCATTATATTTGACAGCTGATCCAAGACAAGGTGGTTGAAGTTTTGCCGAATAGAATATCAAGTTGCAGACATCTTCACAAAGCCCTTGCTTGAGGCCTGATTTGTTCAGCGTAGGAAACTTTTGAGAGCGAAGGATGGTTTTGCAACGGAGGGATAGTTCAGTGTTCCTCTGTCCTTACCTTCATCCAAGTACATCATAAGATGAGATTTTAGTGTATTTAATTCACCATACACTATTGTACGTAATTAAGATGCTCTTATACTATTAATTATAATTTAATATGCGGATAATTCACCCATTGGTACAAACTTATCTGCATCTATTAGTAGAAAATAGTATCAACTAAGTTGTTGACTTGATTGATTTCTGCTATTAATAAATTAAAGCAAACTTGCAAATTTGCAAACAAGTACTCTTCAACTTTAATAAGCCTCTACTTGTTTTTATAAAAATGTAGAGAGCTTTGTTAGTGGATCATATTGTGGGATAGAGTTATTCTTACTATGGTGAATTCAAACCAGAGCTTCTTAATAAAACCCTTGGAAAATCTCTGTTGTGTCTTTACTTTAAAATCTCATTGATTTATTATGTATGCATGCTTGTGGGTGTTTATTTTATGCTTGTTTACAGTGATTCTGGAGAGTACAATGTACTTTAATATCCCTTCTGCAAGTAGCTGTGCCAAATCAGTATTTTGGGTCACACCGGAGGGACTTTCTAGATTGCCAAAAAGATCCACAACTCCTATTTATTTTGTTACTACAAGAAGCAAAATACTGCACAAAAACAAAAAAAGCTTTATTTTTGTTTTCTTTTTGCATAGTTTTTTTCTTTGCTTCTTTTATGAAATATGAAGGTAGAAATACTGAAAATCGATGGGGATTTATGTCAAACAGCAGACTTTCTGCTTGACCCAGAAAATTCTGTGCTTCGGCGTGAATTGAGACTGTATAAAAAATTTGTATATAAGCAGAATTTGAACTTTGTGCAGAAGAACAAGATGATGTCTGCAGTGACATATCTCTTCCGGTGAAATTTCTGGCCAAATAAAGAATTTTGATTTTGGTGTGGGCCCGGGAAAGCGCTGGCAACAACGGAAAGGGGATGGGCCACACCAATCTGAGAACCCTTACCATATCTCTATAGAGGGGGCCATCTATCTATAATCGTGGTTACATTCGCAAGTGCTGCTGCAGAAGGGCAGATTGATACACCCTCTGGTATAATTTTAGGCTGAATGGAAGAAGTTGATCCTGACATGCTTCTCAGAATTCACGAAGGAAATAATTATTGAAAGAGAACCAGAATTGCAATATTCCAATAGGACTGTTTTCAAGATACCAATTGATATAACTTCACAATCTGCAGAGTGTAAAATGACAACAGAAACTAAAACTGGATGTACATAAGACAGAAGTGAAAGCAAGTGATAGCTACAAAAACATGCATGCTCTTCATTAGCCTAGCTTCCAAAACATGCACATTAGCAGGGACTAAATAGACTTACAAGGATGACAATCTGAGTTGGCTGGATAAGGTCAAGCATATAAAATATCACTTCAGTTTGTCTAACTTACATGCAGTGAGTGAGGCTTCCGTGAACTGAAATTTAACTCACTTAATCATATTTATATTTAGTCAGTGAGACTCTAGTGAACTGGAATCCTCTTCAGTTAGTCTAACTTACATGCAGTCGGTGAGGTTTGAGTCGACTGTGCCAAGTGTGCATATGATATTACTAAAATGATAGTGATATTTACAAGAAAGGAGAACACTGTGAGAGTGATGCTCATGGACTGTACTTGGGGATCCTCTTAATAGCTGGAGACTTACAGTTAACTGGGGACATGACACTTTCCCTACAAGTCTTTAGTGGAGACATTACTTAACCAATATTTTAGATTTCCTTGGCTTCTAATGTTCATAAATACCATCTTTTTTACGGTTTCACCTTTATAATTATAATTCCGCAGTAGTTTTTTGTATATGGATGCATGTCTGCTAACAACTTTACTGGACCCATCAGTTGTCTTTTCAAGAGTTTTGGCCTTTGATCTTTGACGTAATACTTGGACATAACAAGGAATCAACTTAACTGTTTGACTGTAATTTAATTGCAAAAGAATACTCCAAAAGGCTCCATTTTAATGCTTGGACCCAAATTATATGATGACTTGAAAGTTTAATTTTACATGTAATTACGCTGTGAGGCGTTTTACAATGTCAGCCGGAAAAATTGTGATATCTTGATCACATAGTGTAGTTTGGAGCCTTTTAATTTTTTGCTGGAAATATTTTTTCGAGCGTAACACATTTGTGTATCTAAATTGGCACCATTTGTTGCCATCAGTGGGAAATATGTAAAGAAGGCAATGGAGTTATTAATAATTGTGGTATGCAAATATCCAAGATAAGGGCTTTGAGATTGGTATCTCTCATTTTTCAGATGTATTTAAGATATCTGTACTAGTTGACTGTTGACATAAATTTTCCTGATTACAAACATCTATTTGAAAAGATCATATAACCACAAGGCCTTGAAACAACACAACGGTTGCCTATCTGTCTCCATAATACAATTCTCTTATATATACGAAAGGATCTTAATCCTTTTGTAAGATTAAAACGTTCAAGTTATTGATAAATGAAATTATTGGTTTCTACAGAATTCTGTCTTTTTGAAAGCTAATCTTATTTGTAATACATTTTAATTGTTGCTTTTGTTAATGCATCAAATCCAGAAAAATGCAGGTGATATGTCGGTTGTTGATGTACGATGCGTGCCAATAAATTTCCATGCCCGCTTTAGAGCTCAGGAGCGCACGTAGGTAAAATGAGTCGGATATTTGAATTCTTACTGCATGATGATGCTTTGAAAGTTTTGAGTAAATTGATGTTATATATAGTCCTATGCCTTGGTTTTTAATCTTCCTTGTGTTTTTGTGAGGTTGGAATCAGATATGCAAGGTAATGGTGGTGATGCAAGATTTCATTGGTGGCGAAATCTCTAATATTTTAATACAAGCTTATGAGTAATTTGTGGTGCAGATACTACTATAGGATTCTTTCGGGCAAAGAACCTTTGTCCACATTCGAAAAGGATCGGTCTTGGCATGTCCCTGAAGACTTGAATCTCTCTCTTATGCAGGTCCAAATTGAATCTGTCTTGTAGTGCAATTGCAATCGCTTTGCTTATGTTCTTTTTGCTAATTCTATCATAGAATATGTTTGGACAGGAGGCATGTAAAGTTCTTGTAGGGCATCATGATTTCAGCTCTTTCAGAGCGTCTGGATGTCAGGTATTCCTTTATGATTCTATACTATTGTGATGTGCACACATTCAAAGTGCACCAAATTGATAAGAAATGCAATTTCATTGTGGATCTAACCCAGATCCAATGTCTTCAGCTCTGTCTGGTATACATCAATAATGCGTCACTGCCACAGCACTGGTCACAGGGAAGCCTAAAACATCACCATGAAAAATATAAGTTTTCTAATCAATTCAAGCTCTACTAGAAGTTGAAAAGCTCTTCTAAAACTTTGATTTTTTTAATATGGTTAGTAGAAAATAAACTAGCCAATAGTCCTATCATAGGATACCGATACGGCAGCCCTGGACCCTGGATACAGGTATGGCTTGGGAGCGCGTAGGAAACGGCCAAGGTATTTGCGTGCACTGTGTTTGCTCTCTCCTGCCCTGCGAAGACTGCCATGCATTTCCAACCTCCTGCAAAGACGTGCCATGCCTTGCGTGCATTTCCGGTTTTTAAAATGTTGCGTTTATATGTTAAAAGTGTTTCTTTTATTAAATGTGGTGTGGTTTAATATATACATGCCCTTGGAGTTTAAGACATATGGTAGTTTAAGACATATAGCAATAGTAAATATGGAGTTTAAGACTTTAGTCTTTAATATAAAACATTATGTGTAGTCGGTATTAATATAGTCGGTGTTATATTAAAGTGAGTTTTACTTTAATATTAAGGTAAGCTTTTATGGTATATTCTTATAGATTAGCCCTTTTTTAATATAATATCTTAGGATTTAATTTATTTAATCTAAAGTGGTTTAATTTTATTTTATTATTAAGTTATAATTTAATTTTTATATATTTTTGTACTGCTGTATCCGGGGCCAATTTGTTTTTGCCGTATCCGCGTATCGGATACTCCGTACCCGTACCCGTATCCAAAACGTATCGGCTACTTAGGTCCTATCTATACTCAAATAATGTGAGTGATTGAACTAAGCTTGAGTAAATGTGGTCTAAAGTCAAAGGAATATGTGTGCGCACACACACAAACTGACTTAGGTTTACTCTAATTGATATGATACTAGAGGTACAAGCCCTTTGAGCTCTTTGTGCTGTTTGAGCCCTTTAGTCCTATAACAAATGGAATTCCCAGTCTATGTAAATCATCATTATTAGATTTTCAATCCTATAGGCCTGATTTGTGTTCATCATTTTTTGAACTTCTTACTTTTAAAGATACATACTTGTCATCCCTTATTCATTTTAACTGACAAGGCCATTGATGCTTTTAAAATTTTTGTTTAGCATTTTAGAATGTGAAACGTTTTTTTGTTTTCTGTCATTCTACTGAAGCTTTTGGCCTTGCATAGCAGTTCTTGAATAGAATTTGATCCGATAAGCAAGTACGAGAAGAAATACTTCTCAAAATATTTAAGATAAACAAAAATAGAGAAATGACATACACAAAATAACACAGTACACAAGATATATCCTGGGAAACCCTTTTGGGAAAAAGTTTGCGTGGTAACTTATCTTCTTATTGTATTATCTCAACTGTTTTACTATTACATAATGTACTTCTAAACACCCATAATTAACATAGTCTAAAAATACCTATACGGGCCTTGAAAAACAGGGGACCCCAATAAATTTTCGGGGCTGTATATGGACCCAGAAAAATAGGGGACCCCAAAATTTTTCTCTCGGGGCCAGCCCTTGAACCCTCAATTGGGGCGGAGCTGCCCCGGACCCCACGACCATGCCGGGCTGTACAGTCTAGAAGAGTGTAACTCATAGAAAATATACAACACATTTGCAACAGTTCTTGCATGAGTTGGCTATACTCAGTACTGTAAGAATCGTTTATGGAATCATGTAGGCCTAATGAGTTTAAGAATTTGTAATGGAATCAGGTGAGGCCTAGTTTCTAGTTGTAGGTAGTGCTTTCTAATCTCAAACTTGATTTATTTAGAATTGGTGACTATATGTTTTAGATACTATTTGTTCTAGGTATATTATTTGTTAAGGAAGTCACAATCGGCACACAAGTTTTGTTGCCTTAGGATTTTCAATACCGCAGTAGCTTTTCTTGAGCATGTCCGAAATATGTTGCTCCTTAGTATTATGAAGGTTGCGGAGAATTGGCAAGTTTGACAGGAATTTCTAGTGCTTATTTGCTATTGTGAAAGCTGCCTTAGCTATGCTTGCTTTCTTAATTTGTTGTAGTCTCTGGTTTTAAGGGTTATTTAAGATTGGGTTCTCTTACATTTATCTAAAAGTGTATTTATTCTAACTGGGGTGCTTATGATTTTATTTAGGAGAGTCTATATACATCCTTGTTGCATTTGTACTTTTTCTAGGGAATCAAAAACAGGGATCTAGAGACTGCAAAAACTTGGTTTTATTTTTGAATTATAACAGAGCTCATATTGTGCAGTTCTCTAATAGGTGATTGCTTGTTGATTACCGTTTCATATGACCCTTATCTTATTAAGGTGGTTGCATGCCCACATTGGAAAACCATTTCAACATGTGGTTAACTATATTAGATATTTTTGAGTCCATAACCACTTACGTCAGAGTGCTCTGTGAATACCCACACAAGTACATGCAAGCTCATGGAAGGTGCTGTATCAAGCTTGCTTATAACCTATTTGAGGTTCCAACTTAAGATTGTTCTATCTTAGAACCAAAATCCCCTTTGAGCTATTTTTCTCTATCTTTTATGGGAATTGACTTATTCATTATTGCAACTTAATTCTATCTTGCACAGCTCACTTCCTTGCATGTTTAGCAGGTCAAGATGGCTAGTGACAATTTGCAAGAGATAGGTAAAACAGTAGAGAGAGAAGAAACACTTATCTAAATGCCATAAGATCAATCTTTTTCTTGTTTTTGCTTGTTCCCTAATGTTTGCATGCCATTCCTCTCTCAAACTGAAGTTAATATTTTTAAACCAACACAGCTACCAATCTGTCAAGCCAAAGTTAATTTGTTTACCCTGCACAACTTCACCACGGTTTCACATTTGCATGCCATACATCTTGTCTGTAAGTTTTTCTCATTAATCTTTGCTATTGTCAATTAAAATAAAGTATTATTTATTACAACTAGCCTGAAATTGATATCCTTCAATTTCCTTTGCTTTATAGTATCATTCACTACAATCAGCTTGTAATTTGATGAATATGTTGTTATGGTTTGTAGGCAAAATCCCCATCAAAACTTTGACTGAACTCCATGTACATGAAATCGCGGCATGGCCTGCATTTCCATCAAGCATAGACAGAAATGGTAGAGTAGATGTTCCAGATAAAAATCATGCACATTTGAGCTGTGAAGGGAAGGCCAATCTTGATAAACCTCTTCAGAGAGAAGGGAATCTCTCTTTCTCGCGAAGATCCTATGGAACACAAGATGCCAGTCACACATTGTCAAGAACATGAAAATTACAAAGGGGAAGGGCTTCATTTTGGTCGTAGAAGGGGGCATTGTGGCTATGTAGTAACAGCAAGAGCACCATCGTTTTTGTATCACCAGGTATACTTCATCTTCATTTTTTCTTTTGATTTTGATGGTGAAAAGTAATGAATTATTCATTTCCTGTGATTTGGATATTTGGACAAGCAGACTTGATAACTAAGTGAAGTGAGGTTTGAATTTTATTTGTGGTTTCTTCTTAAGATTTTAATTCAACATGAAAAATTATGATATTTAGTGTCCATGTCCTGGGTTAGTGCCATCATCATGTATGGGTTGAAATGATCAGTTTAGTCTAAATTGAAAATATGCCTTTTAAGTTTTAGAACCACAATTCACAGTTCAAGATGACAATTTAGGCTTGGGATTCCCATTTGAGATAGAGTTATCTACGATATATAATCTTTGCCATTTGGCTTTTTTAATGACGTTCAAGAAAGCTGCTGAAGGGGTAGGTCCACAGTCTGAAAGTAAGTGTGTGACTTTTAGTTGGAAGTTGGATTCTTAAATTTTTGACCAGAAATTTTTCTTTCATCCTATGTGGGTTATAGGAAATAGACATCAAAATTCAAAAGTTATTAATGTTAATTTAAAGATCTTCGTATTTCAATTAATTATTTTAATATAGCCTTTATGTCAAATAAAAAGTAAAAGGTGTAAGTTATGTATTATAGTTCTCTAGGGTGCCAAGAAAGAACTGCAATAAAAATGTATGAAGTATAGTCTAAATTTTATGATACTCCTTGTGCTTATAGTCACAGGATTCTTTATCACTGATCTGGGCCCTGAAACTGCTCTGCTGTTTCATCTATCCAACTAAAGTAATTAGCAGTAGCTGTTGACACCTTCATCTTAGAATCAATTCTAGAATTCTGAAGTTGGACGGATCTTACTGAATTCAATTCCCTTATCATTGGTGCTATCCAGATGCTCAATTTTACATAAATTGTCATCCAAACAACTTTAAAATGTTATGAAAATATTAAGTTTTAGATATTAAAACTTCAAATTCTAAGTTAAAAAGAGTTAAGGTCAATTTTTCTAATGTTGTGTGAACTGGCTGTGTTTCTTGAAGTGGATGTGCTTAAACATACAGCTACTTCACAATCGGAAGCATTGCAGGTTTGGCTACGATACAGATAGCCAACCTCTTAAGCTCAAAAGCATTAATTAATATGAAGATCCTCTTTCCATTCACCTATTATGTTAATATGAAAACTTATCAAGTAAGAAATTGAATTCAAGATAGAAATTTTAAACATGAGTTATAGTTCTTGGCAACATCATCTTACTTTGATCAATTGCAATACTGTGTGCAGATAATTTCTTGGGCCCATGTACATACCAAATGCTCAGCAGCTAAACAACTAATCAATGCAGTCAAACAACCCTCGATTCACCTTTGAATCAGCACGAAATGATGAAGTATAGAAGGAAGTCAGGTTTTAGATAGTAGACAACAACATGCAAATGAATATGGAGCTTATTATTCTACCTGTCATCAATGATTATTTGAGAAGTATAAGATGTAACGACAAGAACCCACACACAAAATAGACTTAAAATTACCTTGGGAGATGGCTCACAAAGATAATTCTCAAGAAGGCGAAGAATATAGTTAAGGGGTACATATTACTTGTTTATTATGCTGAGAATTTTCTTACAATGTCAACTGGGGATGATGGTGGTGGTCTGTAATGTCCATGATATGTTACAATTAATGGACAGCCTTACATTTGATGTCTATTCGTTCGTCATTTGGAAGTATTTTTTTCTTGCTTGGAGAATTCGATTGAAAAATTGTAATATCTTGGTCATACAATGAATTTTGGAGCCTTTTTTTCAATTGTTTTTCTTGGAAAGATTTTGTTGAGCCCAACATAGTGGTGCAGCTAGATTGAGACCATTCACCATCCATCACGAGTTAATTGACAATTCACGGAGAAGGTAATCAATGTGGTATGTGACAAATCCAAGATAGGCACCTCGAGTTTGATATCTCTCAGCATTTCCTAGATAAATGTATTTAAGATATCTGTACTAATTACTATAAAGAAAACCTTCCTGATGAAAAATCTTATATGGAAGATTGACTTCCTCTATCCTACTCTTACCCTTGCATTTACAGGAAATAGATGATGACGTGGGTGAGAAAGTAACCAATCAAACGAGTTCACATGGATATCCTAATTGTGACCCTTGATCGCTTATACTTAGGTATAAACCCGATCTTTGATCTTCGGTTATAAAAGACAGTAAAATTAAAAACACCAACAGACCCAAGTTAACTTGGAGAATGACCTAAGTTAAGCTTAGACAACCCGGTATTTGATATTTGCAATCTGAGAAATACAAATGGAGGAAGAATGATTGTATGTGAAGCTGGTGCAGGCTGAATGATGGTGTTGCTATTGCTCAAGGCGGTGGATCTGACAAATTATGTTTTAAAGCTCGTTACCAAAGGAAGAAGTACATCATGATCAACGCTTCAAGACTAAATGGTGATGGTTTGAGAAAACCAAACAAGTGTTTCATGACATGTCTACAAAATTTTGTAGAAGCAACAAAAGAGGAGTGAAGTGCATGACAATTGTTGAAGTCAAGGGGAATTTGACAAACTTTCTTAGAATTTGAAAGTTCTCCAAGCAATGAATATGTGTCAAAAAGGTGCTCCATGAATTATGCATTATGGAAAAAGTCCATAAGGGGTAAAAGGAACATGACACTAGTGAGAGGTAGTTTGAAAACATGTACAACATAGCACCAAAAAAGCAATCGCTAATAGGAAAGATCACTATCAAAACAAAACATCTATGGTGTTGCAATGAAGACCCTGAGTCTAGTGTCCATTCATTTTATGCAAGAGAAAGTTATTACAAAGCTTTGGTAGAAAGTGAGTAGGAAATCTCTTCAAAGGAATGAAAACAAAATGGAGGAGGAGCATCAAAACATGTGTGATGTTACAAATGAAGCCCCTACATCTAGTGTCCATTCACTTGATGTAAGAGGAGTTTATTACAAATTTTTGGCAGAAAGTGAGTAGGCAATCTCTTCATAGGAACGAGGACTTTCCAACTCAATATGACACTTATTTATAGCTGCTTCCTATGTGTGCATCTTCATCCGTTAATGTGATTCTAGGTGACCATATTTGCCACAAAAAGGTGAATGTCCGTGGGTATTTCTTGTCCCCAAATTTTCCGGAGGACGGAGAAGATGAAGGTAAAAATGTCTTGCCTCCTTTTGGTGCTTTGGGTTCTTTCCTTCGCTTAGATTGTGATGTGGACGCTCGCTTTGTGTCAAAATCAATGCTCTTTTTTTGCAATGTGGAGATTCAAGTGCGCACCAATGTGCAACAACTTACATAAGTTGTTCTAAGAGTATTGCAAGCAAAGTAAAAATTAGAAAAATGTACAATAAAAGGACCACACAACATATATAGCATAGCAAAGATCTTTTGGTCATCTATCTTAGTGACCTTACACCCTCCCATTATCCTGAAGTAACAATTGCTTGAACTAGGAGATGTATTCCTGAATACAATGATGTTCATGGGGGTTGAGGGTGATGATTTGAGTCTTGAGCTAGTGTGGACGAATGTCATTGTGCTTTCCAAGCAGGTTTGTAGTACGAGGATCGTTAATATTACTTAACTGAAACTTCAGATATTTAAATACACACATTTTGATAAGTTCGCGTCTTTCGTCTCAGGTTAAGCAATTCAGGATTCTTTTCATCTTCTTGTGGTTCGGCATTAGTTCCCACAGTGATAGGTTGAGGCTGAGCCTGTTACTCTGTAACAGGTCCTCCATATAAGATTTCTGGGAGCGATACTTGGTATTCATTAGTTGCACATCAGTGGGATTTAGTGCATTGGAGGCCATTACAACACAAATAATTACAACATATAAGTAATATTTGATAGCCCCAATGAAACTTTAAAAAAAAACACGATTTAAAAACAGGGCTTGAAAAGGTGTCTGTATTTTCCAAAAACGGGAATGAAGCATATAGCTGTTGAAGAACTAAAGAAAGCTGCATTAGAAGACAAATTTTTCATAATTGAAGATCAGCTGCACATAGCCCTTGAAAAAATCTACGGAGTAAAATGTAGCTTCAGAATTGGTGCCTGTTTGACTGAGATATGGTCTACAGTTGAAATAGGTCTGGAAATTGAGTGCAATGAAGAGGGGTTAAGCAAAGCACTGACTTCGCATGTGGGTTTCACAAGTTGATTGAGCCATAAAACAGGATCAAGAATTATCTGATTTGGTCAATCGGAGTGTCTTACCATCTGTCAAATTGGGCCCATACTACGGCTTTGGTCACATGTGAAGTTTTATCTATCGACTGTGACATTGCTTACTGGGCACTTATTTAAAAAATTACTATTCAAAGAAAACGTGTCAGCAATATTTCATAACTGTACAGACATCGTGCTTAGACAAAATATTAAAACAAGGTGTCAACCAACCAAACATACAGTAAGGCAGGGGTCCCATGGAGGGGGCTGCTGCTCCTATTTTTGTTCAGCAGGTGACCCCATGAAAAATAAAATTTAAGTAAACAGGAAACTTTAGAATCTTTTCCTTAAAATAAGGAGCAGAAATTTTTTAGGAGGAGAGTTTAAGCAGATGATAAAAGGAGGGGCTGGAAGTTTCCCACACCTGCTTCTATATTTTAGCAAGATATATTGCCAAATGTCAACTACTCAATGACCAAATTTGTTTCTTTTTTTTAATTTAAATTAAAATATAACAGTTTTACATATATCTCCTTAAAAATTGCAGCACATTCTCAAAACTGTTTTATACCATGGGACCATTCAGGTTTAAAATACTCCTAAAATTACTCTGCAGCACTGCTAAGAAATAATAGGAACCCTCCTCTCATGGGACCACTTCCTAATACAACAACAAAACACTGTGAATGATTGAGCCCACATTTGGCTTGCTTGTGGTAGATGGTGTTAAAATATAAGAGCCTTATATAGTGTTCCTGATCGGTGATGCAGTTATACCTGCTTCTAACTACCTACTGTTTGTAAACTATTTGTAACCACCTCTCTCTAAATAAATATACCCTGCTGCGTCCATTCTGGATAGTGTGCAGATTTGCCTTCTCTGATTTCTTTCTTCTTGCATATGCTAACATTAGTATCAGAGCGTTTGACGGTTCATACAATTGACGCCATTGAAGGAAGAATCTGTGTGCATTGAGGTTGCAGAGACGCGAGAGTATTTGGGGTCGACGTTGGGTTAAGGCATTGCGTGAACTTTGGTCGAGGGCAAAGGTCGTGAACTTTGCAGATCGTAAGGAGAAACCAGTCGTGAAGGGCAAAAACAAAAATCGTGGTCGTGGATTTTTCCGCCATCAATACGAGAAATCTGTCGCAGGTTACAGTCGCGAATAACCTGCGAATACTGCTTTTTCGAGGGAAAAGATCCTCCAAATATGAGGGCAAATACAGTCGCAAGACAAGACGGTGTTGTTTTAATAGTCGCACATACAGTCGCGAGACAAGGGAAGTCTGTTTCGAGGGCACAAGAGTGAAGTCGCGAGACAGGGTAAGTCTGTTTCGAGGGCAGAAGAGTGAAGTTTTTATTGCAGACGCAATTTTTCCAGACGCAAAGGATAGAATCATTCAAGAGGGTAAATTTTATTACTTGTCTGTATATCAGATTTGAATAATATATTCATACTATTGGAGCGGGCTGAATATTTTCTTTATTATTTTCCCATTATAATAAATGGAAAATATTTCAAATCTGATTCTGCCAGACTCGGGCACAAATTTCAATGTATGGAGCCATAAGATTTTAACACTTGCAGAATTTTGAGATTGTGATAAAATAATCACAGGCAGCGAAGGCAGACCTGTTGCAAACTTCGTTGATTATGACAAATGTCATAAAGAGGCTCTATTACTTCTCAAGTTGTCGGTTTCAGATGATATGATATCGGAAGTGCAGAATGCCACTGTGGCAAGCACGTTGTGGACCAGTCTGAGGGATAAATATCAGATGTCAGAAAAGAGTCGGGTTTTATACCTAAAGAATATGCTCTTTTTTGTGAAGTTACAAGAAGGCGGATCATTGTTTGAGCACCTACTTCGATGAAAGACCTCTCGAGACCAGTTATCTTCCATCAACAAAAAGGTGGATGACGATGATATGGTGGCTCAGTTCTGAACAACTTACCTTCTTCATATGAGTCATTTGTGGAGGCACTCCATTTAATGGCTGAAAGTCAAACTCTCACGTTTGACAAGGTGAGTTCCTACCATTGCAAAAGGAGCGAGACAAATTTAGGTAGAATCCAGTTGGGACCAATTAGAGAGTTCTCTTGTCACACAATCAAGCGGATCCTTGTTTGAGCACCTACTTGGATGAAAGACCTCCGAGACTAGTTATCTTCCATCAACAAAAAGGTGGACGATGATGATATGGTGGCTTTGGTTTTGAACAACTTCTTTGTAACATCCTCATTTCAAAATACCAGAACAAGGGAATTTTTTTTTTTTTGTTTGATAACGTTCCCTGTTATGAATTATAAAATTCAAACACACGTTCAAGTTTTAATAATTGTTCTCTGCCCAAACAACACAGTTTGGATCACACAATTTCTTTTTAAAACGAATGTTCCCTGTTCGCATATTTACAATATGGAACACACATTCAATGCCATTCAATCTTATAACAGATTCTATATGCTGCTGTAAATGACTCGAGGAACTACCGATCTTCCATTTTCATGGCTCGGAGTTTCAACGATCCTTCATTTCATGACTCGGCAACAACCGATCCTTCATGTTCATGACTCGGCAACAACCGATCCTTCATGTTTGTTTATGCATGGTATATTCTATATACCTGTTCTCATAACCAATTCCGGTTATCGAAGTGATCCATTTAAGAAGCCTATCTGAATATCTGTTACTGATATTCATCTGACATCCTGCATCTTAAATTAAGTGATAAGGACAACGCAACCAGCAATTGCGATACTTTGGCCAAAGATTTTCACATGCTTTGCATGATCATATTCCTGGATGTGATACACATCTACGGAATACGTCCTTCACCTCACTTCACCTGTTATCTAGAATGGTCTTTCCTGGTTCCTACCAGTCCTTTTCGTTTAAGGTCAGTTTTAAACTTTCAATTTAACCAATTAGAATATGAACGAATATAAGAAGGCACTCCTGATAACTAAAGATACGCAGACATACGGTGTCGTTACCCCACGACTCCGTGTGTCTAATTATCTTTAGTATTCCGGAGTCACTCCGTATATCTGATCATACTCTATCCCCTGCTAAGAGTTACACATTCAGCCTATGTATTCTAAATGTTTTAATTCAGGAGGGCATTGCAATATGTCAGCTGCAACAGTGTGTCGTCATGAAGACCCCGTCTTCATGGAGACACCTTGCTGTAGCTGGCGTATGCCAATGTCCTACGGAATTCTCCCATCGAGAATACACATCCTGCTCAAGTGCTTCGGATATGATTTTAATAATTAAAATCAACTTTCAGCATCCACGCTGATCTCTTGATCCTCGTTTCCGTTACAGTTGTATAGGGCTAAGAGGGACTAAATCCGTCCATTGTCTTGCAATGCATCTTCTCCTTCGTGTCGAAGGGCTGCATTTCCTTACTTGGTTCACTTCTTAATCATTGGATTAAGCAGTCCGTTCCGACGGACGTGATAAGTTTAACCTATTAAACTTAACCAAGATTTTCTCAACTGCAACTAAATTCAGAATTTTAACTTATTAGACGTCATTTAAACGAGGTCTAATTCCCAAGAACAGTATTCATTTGTTCTCCTTAACGTTATATGGTTAAGGTCCATTAGTTACTGGATATACTTATCCTATATCCATTATTCTGAATTTATCAAACGGGATCATTAATGGAGTTCGAAAGCGAAGTTCGATTACTCCGGAGTTGATTGATATTCCTTAGCTCCTAAGCTAATCATGAATACCTTCCGATTATGGAATCATATTCTTCTTAATCCTTTTTAATGTCAATTAAAAATTCATCTTTACCCAAGTATGAACTAATTGCATTTTTCAACTTAAAAGTTGCGTTTAGGTAAGAATAGATATCAGTTTCCATTTAGCATCCATCCAAGGACAAATAACAATTCCAAATCAAGAAATAACATTATATTTCCAGATTAGACAACAAAATCAAACTGATATAACTATTGAAAATATCACACTTGTAATTGTATTCAATATTTCAAGTCATAATCTGTACATTTGCCAATCCAGCTGATTGGGCATAGTTTATACAAAACATCCATACAACTCATGGACAGAAGAATATATTTTCTTCTTTTCACAATTCCTCGAAGAGGAAATAAAGCAACAATTACAATTCATCCTTTATTAATCAAGAAGCATCAGAAAACAGCCATGTCTTCATTCTAATCAAATTCCATCTGCAAAATGATTTGCACGGGTCAGTTCAATGAACTGAGCATATTAAGCACTTATCCTTAAAATAAGGTGCTTCAACTAACTGTCTCAATAAAAGAACCCTGCTTTTATGAAACGACAGTTAAACATCAATCACAAAATAGGCACAAAAGAAAGATCAGCATAACAACTGAACTATCAAAATATTATCACAATCAGCAATAAGACTGCTGTCCTGTTTCCACATAATTTTAAACATACTGTTATCCTTTCCACGCCTTTCATTAATAATAAATGCAAAGGATGAAACTAACTGAAATGTAACTCATTACTTTCCTTTCAGTTCGTGTATTAAATTCAAAGCAATCAAGTACAGACAAGAAAGCGAACAGCAATGCATATAGTTGCTCCCATCTAAGCACTATAAAAATTCATTAATCACGAATTCCAGATTTCCAACTGAATGAAAGAAGAAAAGATCATTTTTCCAAGTCATTCATTCATATCTCTATTTCTTTCCACATGACTGTCCTAACAGTGGAATCCAAACGAAAGACAAATCAAGATAACAGTTCAGAGTGAAACTTACAAAATCCATTCGGAATTCACTTTCCGGCAGCAAGAATAATTTCATTTATAATCAGCTTTAAATGAAAACAGGGAAGAATTCATGATAGAACAAGCAATATCAAGATGCAGACCATGTAATTCTGTACTAGAAGATTCCATACTTCTCTCACTGTATTGTTAACCAAACAAACAGTTATACAATCACGCAATCACTTACTCATATGACCTTTTATATCCATGAACGCATACAATTCATAATAACCAATTACACATTGTTGTTACCTACAGCGAAACCAAATTCTTATGCACCGTAAAGTTCCAATATTATTTTCAGAGTCAAAATAGCAAAAAGATAAGAATTCATTTCTCTAAAATTTCATTAAGAACAATCCTTTTGATCAAAATGAACTCAAACACCCAAATCGTGTTCATCTAAGCAAGACAGCTCAAATTATAAAGATAGCAGAACAGTCGTTCTTATTGAAAAGCAAACTCACATAGCCTGTACAATTTAAATCCAGTATACCACAACAATGGATATCCAATTCGAGTTCTATCTCGGTCAACTGTTAATTTCAAATACAACATTCTCCATTCTCTTAATGAAGTACAGAACGCAAATATAATAATCATATTTCAATACCTTAATAAAGGCAAACCCGCGTAGGGCGCCAATTGCGTAATCTTGGTACAGTCGGGACAGACTCAGAAAACAAGCTGATTTCCACATTTTCCATTTATTTAAAACAGAAATCCAAGTCAAGTTCGCATTCACCAGACAATTCCAAACAGGAGGTCAAACCTCAACTATAGGACGCAATGAAATCAATTTTCCATTACAGCATAAGGGAATATAATCATTCTTTGCACAAAATACAACCAATTGTAATTTTGTCAATCAGTCCGAACAGGAAGACCAAACAACATCTATGAAACACAATAAAACCACCCTATTCTCTCAACAAGGAGAAACGAAATCCATTAATAACTTCAGGAGGAAAACAATCAACTTTTTCCTACTTTCACGAATACCCAGTACGTATTCGTTTAGTTCCTACTCAAGAAAAAGGTACAACAATAAAAATAATGCTAATACTTCGTTCAATTCGAGTTCAATTACTCAAAGGAAACCCGAATGCCACTTCCATCCAAAATCCAAAACAATACAAGGAAAAGGATTTACTTTCTTAAAGAAATTTTCAATAAGAACTACTTCAACAACTATTATTTCCTTCCTTCCAGTTCGTTAGCAATAAACAATTGTTTCAATAGTGAAAACAACTCATAATAAGTGTACAGTCCCAAGATACACATAACGAATTTCCCGTTACTGTCAAACGACCAGCACACAGGAAGGTACCTCATTCGAGGAATACAAAAACAATTAAACTCAGCAGTCAAGAGGCAATATTTCTTATTATTTCCAAAATGACAGCCAGATTCAATGAAACCCAATTCATAGCAATATACACGGCTGTATCTTCACTTCCCCTTTTTTTTTTACATACAAGGACAGTTCCCAACACAATAGCAAAGAAAAGATTACATTTAAGGAAACAATTTCACTATAAGGAACGATTACACGGCCTGTACCAATTTCAACAACACGAACAGTGAAAGAAATATCTATTTCAGACCTCCATACAGTCAATAACCAATACAATAATTCATCTCCAATTTGATTCGAGCAAATACAAATCAAAACCGAGCAACCAGAACGATTCATCATATCATTTTCCAAACAAAAAGAAGCAAGAATCGATGAAACCCAATTCGAATCGACTCGACAACAGTCACAGAATCAAAACCCAAGAGCAGGGTTGTTTTAATGAGACACTTAAACAAAGCAAGAGTTTTTAAAGAGAAGGGCTTAACATGCCTGTAATCTCTTCTCCAGAACTCGAAGAAAACTTCGTTTGCCGCGTTTTTCCTTCCACAGCGACAGCACAAACTCCCCAACACTTCTTTCTTCTTCAGGCTTAGCAACAGCCTCGAAATCCCCAAGAAAATGTCAAATTCCAAGAGCTGGTTCGACTGAACCAAGTCTGAAAAACCAAATGCAGAGCAACTTTGCAAAAGCCAAACCGACACAATGAAAAATCAAATTCCCTCATACACTTTCCAAGGCGAACTGGTCGCGGGGACCGAAAACAATTAATGCAATTAAGGCTCTGCCTTTTCCTAGTTTTCCACGCCACCGCCACTTGAGTTGGCGAACTCAATTTTCAAATTTACAAGCAAAAATCAAATTTGGCTCTATCTCCAAATAGATGCCTCTATTTCCTACCTGCCCCGCCAAAGCTGTCCACGTATGGACTGTTTATTAAATGCCAATGAATGCCTTTCCTTCATCCTTATCCCTTCCCTCCAAGGGTCTGCGCACCCCTTAGATTAGGATTAGTTTAGGTTGCATATAGTATTCAACCTAGGTCTTAGTTTAGCCTTAGGTTATTTTCCCCCTTTTTATTTTTTTTTATAATTTAAAAATCCACTTAGGATAGTAGGGTAGGATGCATGTTAGGACTTAGTATTAATTTAGGGTTTAATTCATACTAACCACTAACACTAACAACTTCCATCCAGCCTCCCTACTAACATTCACGTTAATGCAGAGCAGGACGTTCCGTCCTTCAGATTACGTGCCAAGGCCACCCGTGTCCAGGCATTTCTTGCCTCACGAGGTCCCAAGTTCGACAGTACAGGGTTCAAGAATCGAACCCCTGTCGTTGGCATCTACGTGCTAGCTGTTCACACCTGCAATCAGGCGCTGCACGTTCATAACAATCTCGGGTTCGGTTCAAGTGTGAATCGACACAGAAATCACAAGAGGACCTCAGCATACTTGGATCAGTGAAATTGATTCAAGGTATGCTGTCAATCAGCAAAGAGAGTTTAGCAAGTATACGACAATTTGTCGTCACATCAGCAAACACACAAGTACAATATTTGTTGTCCCATGCAATAAATCATAGCATACAAGAATCCAAGTTAGCAACTCATTCTCTTAAGATCAGAACTTATCTTAACATGTTTGCCTTCATTTCAGCAGCTATAACAGTATGTAAAACATTTACCAAGTTAACATACAAAATCAGAGTGTTACACTTACCTTCTTCGTATGAGTCATTTGTGGAGGCACTCCATTTAATGGCTGAAAGTCAAACTCTCACGTTTGACAAGGTGAGTTCCTACTTGTTGCAAAAGGAGCGGAGACAAATTTAGGCAGAATCCAATTGTGACCAATCAGAGAGTGCTCTTGTCACATAGTCAAAAGGAAAGTGGAGACGTCATTTTGGTGAGTCCTCCACTCGGTATCAGGTCACATGCTATTACTTGTCACAAGGTTGGGCACCTTAAGAAGGATTGTTGGAAGCGGAAGTATGATCTTTCGCAATAGAACAAAAAGCCATGTGATGAGGAACATATGGTAACAGATTGCGAAGAACAAGTTTCGGATGACGGGCATACTCTTTTACCGTCATACGACATCATGCTTGCATGATAGTGGTACTAGTTCTTTGGATCATTGATTTTGGCACATCCGCACACTTTTCATGTCGTAGGGATTGATATGTTTCATTTATTACAAATATATGTTTTAAATCGTAGTACTAGTAGAGAATCACTTGTAGTAGAAGGGATATGAGATATACACATTGTATTGAATAATGCTCATACGCTGTTGGTACGGAATGCTAGATATGTACCTTTTTTACAAAAGAATCTTCTATCTATTTGTCAATTAACTGAAAATCCCAATATTTCTGATATGAAACAAAGATAGATGATTGCCCTTGGTATTGGCATGGTGGCCAATATTGGCTTGTTGATCTGTTATGATCAACATGAATGCACGTGTGGAGGACAACTCCACCATACAGGATGTACGGGAGGCTGACATGCCTTGGGAGGATGGATTTCCTCATTCTGAAGAACAATTTGTTGTGGATGGAGACTCCACTATTCCAGATGCATTGAAGGTACTTGCTCAAAGGACAATAGAGCATGAACAATTTGCTCATTGTGTTGTGAAAGACCTTTCCCAACAGAGGGGGATAAATGAGCAAATAGATGAGATGGAGGAGTTGGTTCTCACTCCTACCACTGCAGAGATGGTTATTTCTCCCACTGCTGAGATGGAGATGTTTGTTTCTCCTACTATTTCGGAGTTGGTTCTAAGTTCCACTACACAAATGGTCACATTTCTCTCCCCATGCTTTCTTGAAAAGGTTGGATGAGCACTACATGGTGTTGCAAGGGCATGATCGAGGTGACTTAGATTGCAGGCTAACTGAGTCTCTGTATAGACTCCAACAGGCTACACAAGCTTGGAACAGATTTCTCAATCCACCTCTCCGAGTTTTGATTCCAACACTCTAGAGATGGGGTTGACACTCTCAGCCATTGATGATTCATCGCTGGTCAATGAATCATGTAATGAAGAATCAGTGGACCACTTGCCATATCCTTTGTTCACACGACCAGATTCTTGTTTTGCGGTCCTTCTCCATTCAACAACTGCAACACAACAATGGACTGCTGATTTCGAAGTACCACCTATGGCACAGTCTATAGATCTAATGACTAAACATATGGGCTTCAGAACATTTGTAAAATTTTGGGACAAACTTGGTATTGTTTCCGGTTTAGTCATTAAGAGGGGGTGTTAAAATATAAGAGCATTATATAGTGTTCCTGATCGGTTATGCAGTTATACCTGCCTCTAACTACCAACTGTTTGTAACCACCTCTCTCTAAATAAATATACCCTGCTGCATCCATTCTGGATAGTGTGCAGATTTTCCTTCTCTGATTTCTTTCTTCTTGCATATGCCAACAGATGGCGCCCTTGAAGATGTAGTTTTTGAAAGTGGTGTCCTTGATTTTTTAAATTTTTTTGTCAGTGAGCTTTTAAATCTTTTGTGATCAGCAGACAATGGGATATTCTGCTATTGCGTACAATTGGGAAAGGCACGTGCACATGTTAGAGTTTGAGCTAGCAATAATGTGGTGATGTTGTGCTCGAGAATGGTGGGAAGTGCGCTGTGAGGGCAGCATCACTAGAAAACTTCAACTGAATCCAAAGGGCCAAAGGAAAATGTAGCATAGTCGGGTTTGTGTGAAGTAGATATAAAATAATCGTAGAGTAAATCAACATTGGTGAAAGATTGTTGTCAGTTGGTGTTTCAGATCCGCATAAATATGTCAGTGCTCACCACATCAAACACCATTAACCGGACAATGAGGGGCAGTCAACCAGTTGCAGTGAAGATTCGGATTGAAAAAGTGCCGATTAGCGCTCAAATCTGACCTACATCAAAACTATAAAAATGCTGCACATGGTTGCAATAGTTGGTGTGCCTCGAAAGCTTGAGAATCGCTGTCAGGGGCTTAACAATCTTGCAAAAAGTAACCTTTCAAGCTAGACAAGGCTGAGGGGATTACAATCCGCTTGCAATTTTCATAAAACTTTATAATAAAAGGATTTCAAATTTCTTAATACAAAAAAAATTGCTGAGAAATAAGACAATCATTTTTCAAAAAGTAAAACGCTATTTTTGACAAAAAAGTACAATTTTTTCTTTGTAGAGGGGTCAACCAAGCACTGACTTAACATGTGTCCCCACAAGTTGATTGAATTAAAAAAATGCAATCAAGAAATATTTGATTTGGTCAAATGGAGTATCTACATCTATCAAATTGGGCCCATACCACAACTTTGGTCACACAAGAGATTTCTGTTTTCTGTGGCATTGCATACTGGGACTTTAAATTTTATTTTTGACAATTCAAAGGAAATGTCCCAGCAATATTCCATAGATGTAGAGACATCGTGCTTAGACAAAACATTAAAACAAGGCGCCGATCAAACAAACATGCAATAATAAAACAACACCCAATTTGAATAATTAAGCCCACATTTGGCTTGCTTGAAGTAGACAGCCCTTGAAGGTGTAGTTTTCAAAAGTGTTCTTGAATTTTTTGTCTGTGGGCTCTCAAACTTTTTGTGATCAGCAGACAGTGAGACGCAGGATGGAACAATAATCAACTGAAACAAAGAGATTATGCTATTGCATGCAATTGGGAAACGTAAGCTCACATGTTAAAGCTTAAGCCAGAAATAATGTGATAATGTAGCACTTAAGGATGGTGGGAAGTGTGCTGTCAGAGGGGCAGCATCACTGAAAGACATTGACTGAGTCCAAAGGGCTTGAGCTCCGGAAAGGGCCAAAGGAAAATATTGTATAGTTGGGTTTGTGTGAGCAGATGATGGAAAGTTTGCAGGAAAAAATCATGATGTAAACCAACATCAGTGACAGTATGTTGTCAGTGGTCCAGATCCACATTAAAACGTTGGTGCTTACTACAATTAACACCATAAACAAGACAAGAGGGGCAGTCAACCAGTTGCAGTGAAGAGCTGGATTAAAAAAATGCTGATTAGAGCTTATATCCGACCGACAACAAAACTGTGAAAACGCTACACATGGTTGCAATAGCTGACGTGGCTTGAAAGTGTGAGAGTTGGTGTCAGCGGCCTAACGACCTTGCAAAAAGCAACCTTCGAGCTAGACAAAGCTGAGGGCATTACAATCCACCTAAATTTTTCACAAAACTTTATACTGAAAGGATTTCAAATTTCTTAATACAATAAAAAATTGTTGAGAAATAAAGCAACATCTTTTTAAAAGTAAAATGCTGATTTTTGGCAAAGGAAGAGTACAATTTTTTTCTTTTGAATTTAAATAAAAATTAATAGCTGAAAAAGATATTTGTGGTTTTGCCTGAATTACCACATAAAGCGAAGCTATATTTGGAGCAGCCAGAGCCCATTTCTCTCAAAATTTGAGGTGTCTTTGACTATCTTGGTAGTTCTTGATCCGCTGTTGAGGTGAAAACAGCCAACCAGAGTATCTTTGAAGCTAATCCACTCCACTCTCTAATACTATATAAGATTTTATAACAGGAACACACATAATATGCTTAAAATAACCTTTTATAGCTCACAAAAATAACTCTCAAGAAGAGACAATATATAGTTAAGGGTTACAAAGTTCTCGTTTATTCACAAACTTCTCAATGAAATTTATCATATGAGAGTTTTTACTAACTTTGTTCTACCCTTCTCAATGAAAATTATCATATGAGAATTTTCACTAACTTTGTTCCATCCTTGTCCTTGTACCCTTTTTCAAAGGAAATAGATGAGGTTTTGGCGGAAAAATGGCCAATCAAATGAGTTCACATTTACGTATGGATGGGTACACACTGTGACCCCTGATCCTGGGTCATATGAAGGAAAAAAACAAAAAAAAAGGAAAGTTATCTTAACTTGGAAACTGACCCAAGTTAAGCTTACACAAATTGGTACCTAATATTTATTCTAACAAAAATGAATGTACTTAGCCTCCACATCTTCGTGTTGCTGTAAGGACCTCGTATAACACCTGGCAGGTTTCTCTTCATCCACCATTCTCAAAGTACTTGATCAGCGGCTTTGAATTTTGGACAAGCATCCCTCGATTAAAAGGACTTGAAAACATCAAGATTTGATTGAAAACAATTTCTTGTTTTGGTCATTAGTTTTTATTCTTATAAGTGGCACAAACAATTCATCCTCTAACATTTTTGTCCCAGAGTTTTCTTTCTGTTGAGTTTATGCGCTTATTTAATTGTTGTGGTATAATAATTTACCTTTAAGTTAACAATATAATTTATAAGCACCGGCAAAGGAAAATCTGAAAATCCGTAAGAGTAATTGTTTCCGATCATGTGCTAACCTATTTCTTTCTTGTAATTGTTTGACTGCCATATTGATTTTCATTTAATTTTTGAGTTTTAAACATTTCCTTTATCATACAAATTCAAAATCACGCTTACTTTTTTACAATGACAACTTTTTTTACAATGACAACTGCAGGAAACAGTGAACTGTTTCCAGAAAACCTTATAGATATTTTCCTTGTGAAGATTTCATCCAAGTTCTAGTATCAAGTTTATAATGGGATTTAACCCCATAACCCATGCTTATTTTTTTGAATTCAAGGTGAAGTTGAGGGTTTTGAAAGGATGCACATCCTTTTTAACATTTATGGGAACCATCACGAGGAACTCGAGTGAAGCAAATTCTGGCGTGCTGCAACTGTAGCATATTTCAACAAGCAGTCCAGCGAGCTGCATTTGCAGCGAAGTTAAGCCATTTCTTGAGTACTGCATCTGCAGCGGAGTGAAGCCAATTTCTGGAGTGCTGCATTTGCAGCGAAGAACCGAGTGCTGCCACTGCAGCGTTTTTAGAGATGCCGCATCTATGACGAATAGTGAAGCCGCATCCTGCAGCGGAACCACCTCCAAAGAGGATCGTGCCTCGGGGATTTGAAACCGGGTGGACCAGCACACAACCGTGTGACTTGACCGCACCACTCCCACCCCATTGGCCATAACCCATGCTTATTATTCATTTTATTCTTTCCTATTTTATGATTTAGGTTGATGTTTTCAATGTTGGAATATCTTGGGGTAGGTTGTACGGTTTTCTATTTACATTTTTACAGTTAGATTAGTAGTGCTTCACATCTGATTTCTGTATGCATCTGCTTGCATTTTTTTCCCTAGTTGGATCGCTAGATGGTATCAGAAATTGAATTCTACTGAAACTTTTATGGCTGAATTCTAATTTTGAGAAGCAAAAGATGGCTTAGTCTTTAGAACCCGTAAAAACTTATATAATAATGGAGCAAGAAATTGACACATCGTGTGCTGACAAAGTAATCGTTGTAGGCACTCTTCTATGCAGGGCCCTACATAGAGTATTTTGGAGGAACACCTAATATTGATTTGGGAATGATGTGCCTAGAAAAGATCTCAGTTGTTTTGTTTATTTTTGCATCTACAGCACAAGGTGCAACTCTAGAACTGGGATTTGTATAGCTTCTTCGATTGCATACATTGGGTAATGTTCTTGTTTATGGTATTGGAATTCTGCTTAGATAAATGTAGATTTTATATTGTTTTCCTATGGTTTGGATCACATGTAGTGTGTATATTGCAATTCATATGACTTGAACCAGATGTATATTGTATTCCTATGGTTTTGGTAGCATACTTGAGTGGAATATCAGACCATCTTTTGATGGTTATTTAAGCGACGTGTAGGATAAGAAAAATGCATCGAAATGGTGAACTTGAAGGTATTGCATGAGAAGAAGAGGTGGGAGGCAATAATGAGTAAACTTAAAAGGAATGCTTGCTTGTCACATTTAGTTTAAACCAAAATTTGAGATGCTATCTAGTCTCCAATTGCATAATAGATCTTCAAGCATACAAATTAGAATAAACTTTGCAAATGTTGTCAAAGAATATAACTTTTGAGCAAGTAGACTCCACATGCAAAATTTTGGTAAGGATGGTGAAGGCAAGGGACAGAAAAATAAAGTGGATGATCCTAGGAGATTCAGATGTTACTCTACATTTATATAGAGATTGCCGACTCATATATGACATTTTGACATATTTGTTGTCTGAATGCAGGTACGATTACTTGTTGGCACTTTGAAGTGTGTTGGAACTGGAAAGTTGTCTGTTGAAGATGGTCTGTATTCTTGTCCTCATTTTGTATGCCCAATTTCCATATTTTTAGTAGATTTTGCTACTAGTAAATGATATGATCGAGCATGCATTTGATATATTTGTTGGTGCAGACTTCGGATCACATCACATCATTTCATTTCATTTTATATTTTATTTTTTTTGTTAATTTTGTGATTTTATTTTGGGGATGATTGTTCCAAGCTCTTATGGTCCCACCGTTCTCATCCGAGTCTAAGGAAATCTTATTATTCATGCAGTTGAAATAATTCTTAAAGCACAAACGATAACGGTGGCACCACCTATGGCACCTGCTCACGGTCTTTATCTAGCAGATGTCAAGTATGACTTCCGTTCTAACGGAGGGAACCAAATGGAGGATGATGGTGAGTAAAGGAGGTGAACCCTTCTTTTTAAATATATTTACAGTAGTTCCACCTCAATATTACACTGTACACATCAAAACCATCAGCTGACAAATTCATTTTCATAATGCATCATTGTTATTGACAACCTTTAATGGACGGCCTATTTTAATTTAAAATGGTGGCCATAATTATTAGGCATCAATGAAGATTTTGTCCATGAATGCTGTTTGAGGTTGTCTATAGATTAACGACTTCATGATAAAGCATTTTCTTCAATTATTTCATAAAGTCGAAATATGTTTTTGTATGTTGTTTTCATCCAAATTCTTGGTATGGCATTTTCATATTCGTGGGCTGTGTGTGGTGGGTGGGAGGAATACATGGTACATGGCTATATATAAGCTTGTTTTATATAGTTGTCCTTAAAACACATTTTATTTTTATTCCTTCCTATATCTACATTTTTCTATCTGTATTAAATATTTTACAATGCATGAAAGAGGTCTTTTTATAGCATTTATTGTTTTCATATCTTTATTGCAAGGGCCTTCTACCTCTTGTTGTATAAAATATTTATTTACAGGAGCTCTAATCTGTTATCCTCACTCACTTGCCTTGATGATGGGCCACAATATGGTCCGACATGTTTATCCAAAATTTCTTAAATCAGAATTTCCTTGAAACCCCATTTTATTAACATTATAGGGCTCAAATATAGTTCATTTTTATGATTAACTATGGATAGGTTTAGACTTTAGTGCTATAGAGCTTAGAGGCAAGCAAACATGGCCCTAAGATAAGAGTACATACAAAGGTTTTATTTCTCACATTGTTTTATCAAGTTGTGAAACTTTTGGATGTCAATGTGCGAGTGGTTGCTAGTGGTCTAATGCTAAAGGGGTTTCATACCCGATTCATTGTTTTTAATGTCCCCATATTGTGGACTAAAGTGGTGATTTTTAATTGAAAAAGGTTTATTATTTTAATTTTGTTAAATAATTTTACAATATCGACCAATATGTAGGTTTGCATGATAATGGTACTTAATTTTAGTAAGGCCACCAAATAATGATAGATTTCTCTACAAACATCTATTAGAACCAACTTTGAGAAGGAACATCGGACAAAACAAAACTCTATGCAAGGTAAAATGACATATTTTTGCTTGAAAAGTGTATTTATATTAATCATTGATTTAACACATTTTAAGATGTTGAGCATAATATTAGCCACCTAAGCACCGAAAGACTATCCTTGTAAACAGTCAAGACATGAACTTTATTATACATTTGAAGTATAGGGGTTGTGTAATTTTGACCTGAATTTGAGTTCATAGTTGTTGGGTATATGTGGTGTAGTTCTCACAATACATTTAGTGGAAGCTAATTTGTGGATTGTATTATCATTGTGGGTTAGCTAATTTTATGAACTTATCTGACACTTGCCTCTTTTTCTCTATCCTACATTGCGACATTGCACCCCCATTGCTATGTCCTTATAGGACATCTCACCATTCTCCATTATCAATTTTGTTACGTTGAATCACCTCAATTCAGGTGAGTAATTCTAAATTCACTATGCTCATGAGAAGGTTTTGGGTGAGAATTGTAGTGCACATCCTTTCATCATTTTCCTCCTTTTCCTTCCATGTGTGAAGTTTCACACAATCCAACTCCTAAACATTGCAACATCTATGAATTCATGACAATAAGCATTGAATAAATGTTGGTCACACAACCACAAGCAAAGGTAATTTCTCTTTTGTATTGCAATTTAGGCATTTGCCATTAATTTTTTATGAAAACCCTAGCCCACTATGTTTTTAAGGCTAGTCTTGAGATTGATTCTTAGATAATCTCACCCTAAAAATTGTCTTAGAATTTTTTTTTAATACACATTTTGAAACAAAATATCACTGTATTTAATGCAATGCTAAAAATAAAGGAAAATTATTTCTTTGATACGATGTTTTCTATCATAAATAATCAACAAAATCATTTGAAACCCTATTAATGAATAATGGAGCTTATATATATGAATTTCTATTTCTATTTTTGTTATAATTGAAACCCTATGAATTTTTGAATTTTTTTTTGTGAATTTAGCACAAGTAGTCTTTAAGATTATTGTGTGTAGTTAATGCTTATTGTTATATGAACTACTAGCTAGGAGTTTGGAATAGGGATTTGACTAACATATATTGTTCATTTTTGACATTTTGTGTATTGTATCCCTTTGCAACCACACGATTTTATGGTACCAATACATAATCATACAATTTATAGATCCCTCTAGTATTCAACTTGTGAATGGAGATTATAATGATGCATTAAAGAGCTTATCGATGTAGAAAAATACGGTATGTAAGAAGTGTATTGAGAGTTCCTTTATCATTTAAGGGTTTCTTTCTCGGAGGACCCTCGTGGTGTCTTAACTTGACAATCCAACGTTTGGGGTTGGTGGGGCGGTTCACCTTGCAAACTAACCAATAATGGGAAAAGTAGATGTCGTAAGCCCTTGTCCATGCATCCCAAATTGGGTTCCTAAAATTCAGTTGTAAAAAGCCAACACTAGTATTATCATACTGAAATTGTTTGATTGAAAGTCAACAAATGATGAGTAGAAAATCAATATTTACTTGCAGAGGAGCATGGTAGGGGAATTGAAAATAGCAATTAGAGGTCATTCCTCGGATCCAAAAGGAACACAAAGGAACAATTTACTTTCTTTTTGTTCATATAGTCTATACTAGCAATCACACATGAGCGGTGCGATGTGAATGCCGAAAGGAATGCGGCGGAGGAAAGATGTGGAAAAAGAAGGAAAATAAGAAGTGTAGTTGTCTTAGTTAAGGTATTGGATATGTCATATATATGAAGGAAGAGAGTGGAATAGAAGCTAAAATTAGTACGGGGCGGGGTAGCGGTGTAATGTATGATAACGTTAGAGATGAACAACTATTTGTGGTGATTATTTGAAGGAAAGTACCAGAAACCGTTGAGTTCATGCATTAATACACACATGGGAACATGGAAGAAAAAGGCCTTGTGCTTGCCGTTTGTAATGAGAAATAAGGTTTGTTTCAAGCCATGATCTCAGAGCCTCTTAAACCTATTTCACATATTTCTGTACATATGACACATCGTGGGAGGAATGTCATAGTTGGTAGGAAACAACTTGTTGTCCCTTTATTGTTGCTTCACCATTATATAATTGGGCATCTTGTTGTGCTTTGCGAGCAAGTTTAATTCCATGTCGTAAGAATGGAATTTCCACACGTACTGAGCTTTTATCAATTTTTGTAGAACACGGTGGTGGGTATATTCGATAATATATCCGGAAGGAAAGATATGACTTGTCTATAAAGTGAAAAATGTGACATTCGACAACTAACAATTTGGGTATATTGTTGGTTGCGAAGTGGGGAGGACACAAAGTGGATGTACACTATGTCAAACCGAGTGGAAGCAAAGACGAACCGAACCATCTATCAAATGCAATGAATTTAGTGACAAGAGAGATGTAGATGGGGACCAATGTTGGCCCGAAGTCAACCATGACAATTTGAAGGTCCTCACACATGAGGACTAAAACATTGCACTATGAGTGTGCTTGAGAACGCCTGTGAGTGCGTCGATGCGTGCTTTTCACGGCTCTTCCTGTAAGCAAGGATCTCTTTATAGTTTCCCATCGATGCCTGTCGAACGGGCATCAGTATCATTACGGACTTAACATTTCATGAAATATAATGTTAAAATATCATTTCCCCGTGTTCAAAAGAATATTTAATATTTCTTTTGTGCTTTTAAGTAAGTGCACTTGTGTTGTATATCTGTTGCATTTGCGGAAAAGAGGGTTTTGGACACCCTTACGTCACTCTGAAGCTTGGTACATCTGTTGGATTTGTATTCTATGGGTGGGGACCTTGAGACGTGTTGGGTTCCATGCAGGCAGATTTACAAAAAGAAAATAATTTATTGGCTTATTTTGTTGCTTCCTGGTTTCCACTCCAATGGATACTCTGATGTGCAAAATTGGTAGGTGAAGTATGAAGCCCAGACAGGTGAATCAACCTCAAAAATCTCAACATATCTTTTGATCAACTCTCACTCAAAATATATGGACGTCAAACAAAGGAGACTTTAATGAAGCAATTAGACAAGAACTAAAGCCTTTTCGGGTGGAGGTATCAACATATCCAAGAGGCACCCAGTAAATTTCGGACCGTCCGCGGAGGCGACATGACATGATTGGAACGATGGCTCAACAATATTCGAACAATGACATAAGGACGTTGTGGATTGGGGATTTGTAGTATTGGGTCGACGAAAATTATTTGCACTCATGCTTATCGCACAATAGAGAGGTACACTTCTTAGCATGTTCCCTTTCTATCATTTTTTGTTTTGTGCATCATCGACTTTCTATAGCTGCACATGACTCATAATGTTTAATATAGAATGTAGGTTAGTGTTTTGCATAAATTTAAGTCAAGGTTTGAAATAGTATTTAAGCTTAGGTCGTCCTTTATTATGAATTCTGCAAGGGCCATGAATCTGAATCAAAAACATCATAGGACTAAGCCAACGGATACACAATAAAATTAAATGGCTAGAATCCTTATTTAATGTAAAGGGCTTGATTTCAAATTTTCTATTCTAAAAAGAGTTGTATAAGATTCAAGAGAGATGGTTTTGATTATTTGTTGTATAATTATTTGAAATTATATCATATGAAAGGGTTATTATAAAGGTTCCTTTACACCATACTTGGACCATATATCAAGACATATACATGATTGTAGATAAATAAACTATTGTTATAAGTCATATAGGTTGGGGTTTCACCTAAAGGCATGATAATTCGATAAAAAAATATGTGTTCATACTAAGGTAGTAGTTGCTATGTTGGTGTGCTTGGTCAAAATGACCGTGAAATGTGATTCGGGGTCCCAAAAACAAAGGTCCACCCATGGCATGGTAAATAACATGCATGTAAAAAGGGTGTTTGGGCCACTTTTGGCCTCTAGGAAAATTGGATCAAGGTTGAAATTTTGAATGATTGCCATGGACAAGCTTATTCATTGCAAGGATGATGGCATGTTTGAGAACACTGATATTGATCATTTTTTTAATTATTTAATTTAGGACAACTGTGGGATCACATTGGCCTTGGGAGGAAATCACAAATGTGCATGAATGATCCTTGATATTATGCAATGTTTCTCTATTAAAAACCATGTCAAATTGGTTTTTTGTTGTTTCTTTGATTGTTTGCCATTTATTTGACATTTTTAATGTGTTGATTACCCGATCAAACATTGGTCTTGATGGCAAAAAGAAGTTATACGCCACTAATTTAATGTTGCAGTTTGCAAATGCCTAGTGGTATACAAAATGTCGATATTGATAATGGCATATTTCTTCTTCATTTTATGTTTGATGTAAAAAAATTAGTCCTACTTTTGCAACAACACATAGTAAAAATTTCATGTACAATAGTAGGAAAAATTAGATTTATAGCCATATAACATAATAAATAAGCAATTCCATTCATAAGGGTAACACTTTGAAATTTAAAGTGCATCTAATGTCATCGTAGCTACTTTTTGTAACCGAAATGAAACATATTGAAGCCAACTATGCATTCTTTCTTTACAACGAAATTTGTATGGGCAATATCTACCAAATGAGTATTGAATGTAACAACATTTATGACTGCATAAACAAGAAATGCAACACAAATATGATCCTGGAAAATAGAATTTGTGCAATAAGTATAACAGTGCCCTCCAATGAAATGCCAAACTGATAAGTGATGTGTATACTTTGACCAGTTTTTCTAGCTATATTAATAATTTCACTTTACCTTTGCAAACATGGCATGCACATAAAATGAAAATGTAATTGTCAATGCTCAAAAACAATAGTACTTGATCTCAATGTAAGTTTTCCTATAATATCGATGTCTTTTGTTTAGAATTGAAAATCAATACAAAACATATTGGAGCGATCTCATGGCTAAGAATAATGACACAAAGCTTCTTGTTTCAAGATTGCGTTAAAAGGCTAAGAGTGTTCATGAGATAGTTTATGGGCAATAACCATGGAATTCTCTGGAGAGGGGAGAAGGAGATGAAATCAATGAACAATGATGTGATTCATGTGGGAGAATCCAACCAGTGCGGCGCGTGGACAATGCTATGATGATAGAGATTTTGAGAGTTGCTTATAGAGAAAAAAAGGAGCCCATTTCCTATCAATGTTTTGCTCAAGTATCTTCTCCAAAGAAGTTTTGTGCTTGGGAAAAATGTCATGGACCATGTTCATGTTGTGGAGAATTCAGATTCCATTATTCATTCATTAAACAAGTCTAAGCAAAAGGATTTGTTCTTCAAAAGAAAGACTTCTTGTATTATTGTACATGTGGGTATGGAACTTTCAATGCCGGCACTAATTCGACTGCAATAGTTATGGAGAACATATATTCTTCATCCGCTGATGAAGTGGCTTATGGGGACTGCAATTAGGTGGATGCCAGACATCGGGACAACAAATAGGTGTTTTTAAATATTTATTGGTTGTCTTGGATTACATTTAAGAGAAGTTAGTGGGATGAGATTAGAACTAGATTATTTTGTAGATTAATTTGGTTGTCATTAGGGCCATACACTTTTGTATAGGCGCATTACAAATTGCTAGTAAGGATCATTTTATAGTTTCCTTTCTTTTATTTTCGATGTACCAAAAACTGATGGTGATATGATTGTATCACGATAACAAAAAAAGAGTTTTCTAAAGATTGTATGAGAAAGTTTTGGATCTCTAAAAGTTGCATTTCATCATATTTTGTCTTTTGTTTCATGAAAATGTAGCCTCACAATAATATATTTGCCTCACTCAAAACTATGTGAGATTCTAAATAATTCTAGCGGAGAAGTTGCATATTTTCTCATCTTATATAAGATTGTTTAGTGGCTAAGATGCATTGGCTTGCAATCCAACATTGTCTAATATAGAATGCATATCTAAGCAACTATTTGTAGAAACTTTTTCTTTGTAGTTTGTGTCTAGCCTTATTCGTTGTATGTGGGGTTTATGAAGTATTTATAATTCAAGCAATAAAATGAATCAATCGCTCATCAAGTGTTCGAAAGGATTAGGAAAAGAAGTATAAATGGAAATTTTCAAAGCATACATATTTAGGTAATAAGTTTTTTTTATGGGTTGTTTGTTGTCTATATTATTTAAGACCATTAATGCATGAAAACTTATGCACACAGAAATGAATGAACATTGTAGGTCACCAAAAGAAATGAATGTACATTATGAAAGAAAAAGAAATAAATTGGCAATGTTTGGATTTATGGAAACATACAGATTAGTAAAAGCGTCGAAGTGTGGAATTCAATAGGTTTAGAGCTGAAAATCCTACATTTTTTATTATTGTAGTAGTGATGTTGCAGGGGGCAAACCTGAATGGTTTTTTTTGACAAAATACCCAAAACAAAACTAATATTTCAATGTACATTTGATGGATGCACAATATTTACTTTGTTGTTGTATCCTAACTATGGTCTACCCCATGAAAATGAAAAATGAAAAATGCCCATATAGTAAAAACCTGGTTATGTAATAATGAGGAAGATTTGTTACTTGCATCCATTTAACTTACATATAACACAAGGGGAAAACATGAGATTAAACATACATAAAACATCTAGTAGAAGAAAGCAGGGAGAGAACCACCGCCTCGCATACACGTGCCTCCCACATCCGTTGCCGCTAACCCTGCACCCACAATAAGCTCTCCCATACCGCTCCCACTCTCCTAATTTGATGCTAGTGCATGGAAAATTCCAGTGCTGATTGAGATCGACAACCCCGAATTATTTAAACTAATTCACTAAAATGTTATTACGAGAGTCATTGTAAACAACTCTCGTACACATTACTATGTAACTAAGGAAGGAGAGGCTTTTCACATTTGAGTCTTTGTCAATATAATTTATTTTTAGAATGTTTTGGGGAAGATCTCTCTCCATTGAAAGCAATTGCTTATGGTCTTTGCTTTTGCCCCATACAACGACGTAGAGCCCACCGAATATCAACAATATGCCAATTGCATTGTCCAAAAAAAAAATAGATATTAAGTAGGGCAAGTTGCACATATCCATTGAATACTTCTATAGTAATTTTTAAGGGCCTGCCTTCCCACATGCAAGGGTTTGCCCAAAAACATGGATGACAAAATGGTGGAGTAGACAGTAGAAATAGGGTTGAATATTGCAACAAACATAAACCCTCTTTCTGAACACGCCATAGTTGAAATGCATAAGCAAAAGTATGGCAAATTATCCCTCCTAGTGCCTCAGTTCAAAATTTTAATGTGGGACTGAGTTTGGGTATTCTTGGAAATAGTTCACCTACACAATATGCAATTGCACACTTAACCCAAAGAGAACCATCAAAACTCCACCCGAATCCAAGTCCATGATTCTTTGTTGATGCCCTTATCTAGTATTATTATGAGGATGGTAGTTTCCACTAACCCAAAAAAGCTTGTCATTGTTGTAAGCGAGAACAACGTCAAAAACTTCTTCAATGCATTGGCTTGCGTGCTCCCACACGTCCGGTGCCCAAAATAATAAGAAACAAACAATGTAATCCAATAAAATAATTATATACAAGTGATAATAATAGTTTAATAGAACTATAACATTGAAGTTATTCAAAGAAGAGGGTAGCAAGAAAAGTTCACCTGTAATATCATTGAAAATGAAAAGCTTATCACTGTTGCCATGAGACAAATGCATCATGCCTTTTGCAAAATCCCCCTTATGTACAAATCTAAACATAACATTGAAGGGAGCATTATGGGTATGTGGTAGTGAAGGCCTCGAGGTGAATTGAAATAGAGCATGACCATTTAGAAAATCATAGTCATTTCTCTCGCACACACAAATTATTGTGCCCAAAATTTTGAATTGGCTGGGAGCACGCTTAACAACCACTTTCTCCATTCTACAACGAAACAAAAATTTCAGTGCCAGTCAAACCAAAAAACCCTAGGGTATTGTAGACACCTGAAATATGCTTACGTAGTTTTATAGCTAAAATTGTACTAACTTCCCATCATAATTGGTGATTTCTCACTAATTAACTAATTTTTCCTCCAATTCAGTCAATTAACAACACTTTGTTAATTAACTATCCTTTTCTCCATTCTCGGATGCCCATTTGCGAGATCTTCTTGGTCGTAATCCTTCTATAATCAACTAATCTAGCTAATAAACCCTTTTATTAGCTAAACATCCCTCTTTTAACCATTCAAAATCTCCCTATTTCCCTCTAAGTCGCTTCTACAAGCTTCCTAGGCTATCTATCAAACACGTGATTAATCGGACCCCTCCCAACTCTCATAGGTTGCTAATCAAGTTTAAACTAGTCTAAACCAATCTTAACTAGCCTAAAGCATGTTTAAACACATTTAATCAAAAAGTGCATTGACTTGTGAAAAGTGCTTTTTGGCTTACTTTTTTTGTCCCACATGTACTAGAATTCTAGACTTTCCCAAATGGAAATCTATAAATACAAGCCTAGTGCATCCCTTTCAATTTTACACCTTGACTCCTTGGAAATGCATGAGATCTCATTTGTATTAGCTAAAGCTATAAGACATTTGATCTTGAACCCTCCTCCATTGTAGTATCTTCTTCATCTTGCATCCATTCCTTCAAGCTTGGTTAGTAGGAGAATATCTAAACATGGTCTTATAGCCATTTTAGAGAGATCTCTTCACCACTTGAAGCAAACAACACAAAACTGATTGCTTAGGATCTAACTAGGTTCATTTATGTTAGCAATCTAAAGAGTAAAACATAGCTTAGGATGTTAGTTTGGTTTATTCAAAGTTCCATGCATTTGTAGAAGTTAGTTTTATAAGATCTTATCTTGATGTTCTTGATAGATTTAGTTATGTTGTGGGACTACTAGGTGTTAGTTTCATTCATATTTAAATAGCTAATCTTTTCATGCATACATTTGGCATGCCCGGTGGGACGGATCCCTAGTCCTTTGTCTTTTATTTCAAGCTTTGTTTCAAAATTGTTTAAACTAACCCTCTTTTGCATGTTTGGTTAAACATAGAGTTTCTTAACTTATTTAGTTAGGATTGTGTGGGTTTTATGCTCTTTGCAGGATCAAAGGAGGTAAAGTGTTGTCGGATTTGGACTAAAAAGACCAAGTTTTGAGATTTTTACAATTTTTGCAAAAATCTCGTGTTTTTAGTGATCTACGGAAGAGGGCACACATACGCTCTAAAGGGCACACATACGTACTAAGGGGTGCACATACGCCTCTCTGGCCATGCATACGCTTATTTGAGTGTGTTTTTTTGTCGGGCGCGTAGGTGCTAAAAAGGGCATGTAGGTGTTAAAAGGGCACATATATGTCAAAAGGAGCGCACATATGTCATCGGGCGTGGATACATTTCTTTGGGCATGCATATGTTACAAAGGGCACGCATATGCTATTAGGGGCACACATACGTTGAATTGTGTGCATAACCTATCTTCTGGAGGCCATAATTTTTTCTCCCGAACTCGAAACGACTCCATTTTTGTGTTGGAAAGGTATTGAAGTGAACTACGCAATGGAAACATAAGATTAGGATTTTGACTTACAAAAATTTATGGTTTGCTTTATTAGAAAATTAGTCATTTTCTAACATGTTTAAATGCTTTGCAAAGACTTGATTTCTTTGAATTGCTAACATCTTGTAGGGTTTCTTGAAGGCTAACTAGTGATTTACAAGGTACATTTGAGCATGTTTTCTGTTAATTTACTTGGTTAGAATTAATGAATGTTCCATTTTTATTTATAAGGCTAGGATCACGTATGCTCTTCCCTCGCACCTTTTAGGTGATCTTGGGAAACAAAATGATTCAACACCTCTTTCATGCTTTCAAAAACACTTCATCAAAAGCTTTCTAAAGGAATGGACTTCAATTTGAGTAAAAGAATGAGTAGTGCGTTTGATTTGTAGGATTTCTTCATTATTTGCTAACTAGTGGGATTTCTCGGTACGTATGCTTTTCCTCTGCATCTTAGCACGATCTAAGGAATCAAAAACAACCTTTGATCATCTTTCTATGATGCCTTCATGATTTTTTAGAAAAACTACTAATCTTTGCATGAAGAACCATATCGCTTGTGAAAGAATCGAGATCTAAAACAAAAGCTAACACGTTTGTTGTAGGTTGCCAACGGTGTGTAAAACCTCATTAAGTTAAAAGATAAGAAAACAAACCACATTCAAAACACTTGATATGTAGGTTCGGATAAGGGTAAACACATCCACTTTAAACTAGGAGAAACTCCCTTTGGCATAAGCCTTAAGATAACAAGAGGGATGCTCCTAGGAACCCCAAAGTAGTCCACGCAAGAGGGAACCTTATGGACGAAACGGGAAGCACTCTACTTACCTACTTGATTAGTTTACACTTGTGAGTTTAGAGTCAAAACTATCTTCACGCGACCCCAATGAAAATACAATTGAACGCATTTTATGCTCATTGTATCGAAGGGGGTAAAGTAAAGCCGGATACTCCAAGGTTTAGTCAGTGTGACTTCCTTGGCAAACCAAGCTCGCAAAGATAGTTTTTGACACCTAGTTGAGAGAACCAAATAGGAAGCTATATCGTCTTGGAGCCAACTTTACCATATCAAACCAATCGTGTTTTATAAATATTTCACAAAGTAAGAACTTTTTCGAGTCGAAACCTTGTTTATCGAACAAGGAGAGAGTCCATCAAGTTTGAACTAAGTGTCATTCATCACGAGATTTACAAAGCATTACTTTGTCTTAGTTTCTCACTCGCCTTAAGGTAAGGCAAAACTCTACCAAAGTGACGCCAAGTATATTTCAACCTCACTTGATCTACACCTTTGCTATCTTGTTGCCCATTTTTGGGACAAAAGAGAACAACACGTGCGGATACCGCTAGAAATAATCGTGTCCACCACTTTTGTAGTCTACTTGCATGACTAGGTTGCAATGCCGAAATGCAAGTGTTGAAAGTGTGAATGGTACATCTTCATGTTCTAGTAGGCCCTTTGTCTCAAACCCATATTGAGACGCATTATCATCGTAGTTAGGCTTGAGTCATCATTTATCTTCCTTAGAAGTTTTACATTGTTCACATTGCCTCATCATAATTACATACTTACATCTCGTTTCCATGTGAAATCTAAGTGTCTATATTGTAACGTTACGCTGCCCACATCTTAGCAAATCCTTAGCATACTTTGACGTTGTTTTATTTCAAACATTACCTCAATCTTGAAAGAGTGTTGGTTACTTTGTTTGTGTCATATCGATATTATTTTGATACTAATACCTTGCTTTCTCATAAAGCTTGGGTAACATATCCTAGTAGTATTGTTGTGTGGCTCACATACGTAACCTCCATTTGTTTTAAGGGTTTGGGTCTTGCTTGTCTCTAAACTCATCATAAGTATCCTTTGATTGGAGATCACGTGAACCCCATGGCCTTGTTTCTTTTCAAACATTACTTCAACCTTGAGAAGTGTTGTTACATTGTTTGCATCATACCCACACCATTTCAATACTAATACCTTACTTTTAAAGGCTTGGTTAAATGTATCTAGGGGATATTGTCACGTTGTTCACACTTGTACCCTCTACTTTTTGAGACTTAGGCCTCATTTGTATCTAAATGGATTATAGTATCCTTAGATTGGAAGTGAAAACAACCCCTTGTTAATACTTACGCCTTGTTCATTTCAAACTTGACTTAAGTATTGACATTGTGTTGACCATATAGCGTCAAACTATCTTTGAATTTTTTTGCATAGGGAGTATTTCCTTGTAGATTTGATTGGTTTACCAAAACTTGTGTGATTGTTCCTTGCGTGTTATCTATCTTGAAAATTTGTTTTCTAGGACAATCCTTTGATCCATTGATTCATTATTGTTGACATTCCTTTACGACATTGAAAATTGTCACACATTTTACTTAGGTTTGTTGTATTCTTGAACACATTAAAGAAAAACCTTTGTAGCCTTTGTGTTGCTAAAAATTTGATCAAACCATTTTGACATTTACACTTGCAAATTGTTAGCCAAACCTTACTAATTTTTCAAAAATTGTTTCAATCATGATGTCTATTTTCCTTAGATTCCCTTTGGAAAATCACACAAGCATCCCTTTGTTTGCAAAATGTCTAGTTGGTTGTCATTATGCTTCCCGAATCAACATGGAACCTTCTTCCCTTTGAAGAAGTTTGATCACACTATCTAGGTCTAGGCATTTGTACCTAAACAATGCCAACAATGACTAACTATCGCATGGTTCCTCAAACTTCTCATAACCAGTGGTGTGATCATAATCCAAACTGTTCTTCTAATTCCCCACGATCTCTTGATTCTTTTGATCCAAACTATTATTCTGATTCTCCTCAGTCCCCTGATGATTCTGATCTGAATTATTATTCAGATTCCTCTCATTCGACTCCTAAGTCATAGTCCTCCCTTTCTTTGCAAAACCCCTTTTATTAGTCGCTTGAACAACGTCCTCTTCCTTTGAAGATCAGTGCGACTCCAAATTCATCTAATCAAACATCCCATCATTCCTCTAGTTCGACTCCTCAGTCGTGGTCCTCCCTTTCTTCGCAGGATCCCCTTTATCAGTTGCCTCAATGACCCCTTCCTCCGTTGAAGATATCTCTGATCGAAGTTCCTCTAATCAATCATCCAATTTGAACCCTACTTCGCAATATACTACTTGGATGAATGATCCTATTGCTTTCTCGACAATATGTCATCTTCTAGGTATACCAATGCCATCTTCTTCCACTCGCATGAAACATCTCAATCCAAGTCTACTTCATCTCTCGAGTCATCTTCTTCAATCAATCATTCTTCCACACATGTTGGACCTATTTCTTCCAATCAACCTCTTACGGTCCACCAAAAACCCACACCGATCAATTCATTTCGAATGAAGAAGCATTTGGAGCATTTATAGGGGTACATGAAGATATTCCTCTAGAGAAGTGTGAGCAAGAAGTCTCTTTAGATCTCGATACATTCACATATTGTGGGGAAGAGGCTGATTCCTTTTATCATGAAACAGAGGAAAACCTAGGATCATCGAACTCAATCCTCCTCTTATTCTTCCATCTTCACATTCTTCATTACGTGATGAAATGCATGGGTCTAGTATTGATCCATGACCTATCTTCTCATTACCCAATCATTATTTATCTATCATGATTCCTTGATCACAATCTCACCTTGGGCCACCACTTGATAGCCCATCGTCTTCTTCTATATGTGGTATTCCTCCAAGAATCCCTTCATCACCTTCTATACTTGGGCCACATCCTAGTAGTCCTTCATCTTCGATCACCGTGGGTCACCTCCGGGTAGCCCATCATATTCTATACTTGGGCCACATCCTAATAGCCATTCATCTTGGTCTATGGGACACCTCCCAGTAGCCCTTCCTATTCTATACTTGGGACACACCACAGTAACCCTTCATCTTCAATCTATGGGACACCTAATGGTAGCCCATCTTCTTCAATTCTTGGACCATATCCTTTTCGTCCATCAAATTATTCTTCTATCAATGATTGTGGCAAGTCCACCATCATTTCTCACATAAATTCTAAACATCAACTTTCTTCTCCCACTTCTCTGGATCAAATGAATCATGCCTTAGCTTATAAGAAGCCCAAACAGTTTCATTATCAAGCTAAGATAAAAAATTCAAAGAACTCCAAAGCTCTTGACAAATCAAACAATCATAAAGTTCGAACTAAATGCAATTCAAGAATACACACCAACGCAACCATCAAGTATGACACAAAGTGCATAAACCTCTAGATAGGGAACTCAAGCTCCCGCATATGAAATCCATGTTTCAAGATAAATTGCAGTCATTTGTTGAGTATGATCTCACCACGATCATCGAGATAAGAGATAATATGAATCTTGATAAGCAAACATGCTTAATATCCCTTATCAAGGAAATCACAAACATTATTGTTGGATCTTACCACGTTGAGTGACATTGTTGGTCCCAAAAACATAAAATATATATAAAAAAATGAGAAAACATTAAAAATCAAAGGTATAAAGATCAAACATTGCAATCAGGTATTGCGTACACATGGATGTTCTTTCTTCCCTTTCTTACCATCCCTCACAAGTCAGTCATCCACCATTTTCATCCCTTTGATGATATTTTGGTTAGTCTATTCACACACATTTTGTGACATTTATCTCTATGGTATCCGTTTGACCTTGGTCTTTCATCACCTTGGTAAATTAAAGAACGAATGACCTCGTAGAGATCCTATCACTATCTACATCTAATAAACTTGTTGTGAAGAACTTTTGGACATATTTGTTGACACTAGCCAATGTCGTCATCACAATCACTTCCACATCCTTCCATCAAGCCATTATGGTTCTTAACCCCTTGTCAAAACAATCGAGAGAGCTGGAATAAATTTTTAGAAAGAAAAAGAATCAAAATCAATCAAAATCAAAAGTAAAAAACAAATTGATTTATAACTCTCTCTTGAGGTATTTCCAAAAATATCTATTGAGGCTATGGGCCTTTGGTGATGAGAGAGCAATGTTGTGATTAGAATCAAATACACCTCTGTTGGGGCTATGGAAATATGGTGGAAGTAGAGAAATGTACGGATATCCTTCCACCCTTCATTCACAAATCGCCTTTTCAAAATAAATCCTTCCTACACATTGGCTAGTGTGTCTTCATTTCTATCTATCAAATCTTCCCCTCAAGAAGTAATAAATTTCCGCATGCACACACTAGATCTCGATGAGCGACTAGGATTAGTATGTTACCAAGTGTCTTTTTGTTGGACCTTGTTCGGACTCTTGCTTTAGTCCTTATCTCGTCTCAAAATTTGTGCATTTGGCTAATAGCTTTTTTTCGTGAGGCTTCTAAGCTACGTTCATAACATTCGATGTTATTCTAATTCGTTCAGAACATCCATGTGTATAAGATTGTCTTTTTTTCGTGTTTGAGGGAACCTTTGTCCTCTTTCACAAAAACAATGTTTTTCTTCTTTCTATCAAACGTTTTTTGGCCATCTCTCATTGGGGGCATCCTTGTTCCTTAGCTCTTCATTGACTCATTTTCATCCTCATGTTGAACTTATCCACATGGGCCCCATCCAACTTCTATGTGTGGTATTATTCCCTTGTACATCCCATCTATCGTTGGGGGCATCCACATTTCTTTCCTTTCATGTACATAGTTTCAAAAACTTTCAAAAATACCAAAAACATTCAAAAATGTTTAGAAAATCACAAAAACATTCATAAAACTTTCAAAAATCCTAAAAATTTGAAAACATCACATAAATAAAAAATCGGATGTAACAAGCATGCATGCAGTTGAAGCTTGTATCACATGCATCGTACTCAAACATTGAAAATCATCCTACCAAAAATATCTTTCTTTCGGTTCTTGCTTGTTTTTGTCACAACGGCTCGCGGATCGGTTGGATCTTCCCCCATTAACAAAGTTGGTTTGGTTGTTATGTCTATACGTCTTTGGCACAAGGAGTTAATGGAAATCGTGTCGTAGTGCACTAATGCTTTTCATAGGACCCTACATCCTCAATTATTCCCCTCGCATGTATCCTTGCTTGGGGCACGGTATTTAACCCTTGTTGTTAAACATGAACATTCGGGAGTGAAGCTTGATAACAAAAACATTTGTACAACTGTATTGAACGTTGTTTGTTGGAGTATGTGTGTTTGTACTCGTTTTCCCTGTTAGGTTAACTTGTTTACTTTCTCGTATTGCATTGCATTTTGTATGTTATATTGAGTTAAGCATTTTTAGCAATGTAAAAATGTTAGTATTATATATTTTCTGCTATTTTACACCTTTGTTATGTGTATATTTTAATAAGGGCCGATGATGTAGATCCTAAGCAATATGATGAAATAAAGTTGTTTACATTAGTTGGATGCAAGCTATTTCCATTCTCTTCATCTTCATTTTCCTCCCCTATCATTCTCTTCTATCCTACACTATTCTTCCAACTCACTTGGGGCAATAGGGATCACCTGCTACAAATCATTTCTACATATTTGTTAAGAAAAACATATCTTACGCTTCACAACGATACCCACATGAAAGTTTTCAACAAAAGAGTTCATACTAGTATTATGTAGGGATCAATGCCCGCACCTCTACTCTATATCGATAATCGGTACCTTGCCGGCTATCTACCATTGCAATGGGATTTTACCCCACTTTGGTCTTTCATATTTTTGATCATCGATCAACCTCTTTGATGTAGCCTAGAATTTATAGTGAATAACCCGGGCTGCTCGTACATCACTCGGCCGGGGTTGAGCGCTCACCAAAGCAAGCAAAGCTACCGGCTCCCTCTTTGGAGTTGCTTATGCGAGAATGTTAGCATGATGGTGCATATAGATATCCAGATTCATTAACAATAGTAAACAACACACAATGCATAAACCAGATCTAGCTCTTAGAACAGATATAGAATGAACTAAACAATGACTATAACAAGATTTACCATGCAAGAGCTAGATTCAGTCATGTTCAACACCATTATCTAGCCAATATGAACCATTGTATTAAGTACTGTAAAACACAAAAGCTTCTTACATTACATAATTATCTTCATGAGTCATGCGTGTGACAAAACCAACAACATAACTCTACCATAGTTCTCCCCATTAACTCGTGAAAATCAATACATATATATAGGGCGGGAATTTCCCTTCACCACCCATGCACTTCTCAAAATAGGTCACATGATAATAATAGTCATGTGCCTTTACAATAAGATACACACATGCAAGTGCTCTAACAATAGACTTTCTATAGTTAACTCTGAGTATAAATCCTATTATTAGCCTAAACTATGCATGGTGCTCAGTTGTCACTTGTTCCCAAAATACCATTGCGTAGAATGCAAGTCTTCATGTATTTGTGTGCTCCACACGCTATCTCCTAAAATAGCCCTTATCCACAAACGGCTAAATCCCGACTTAAAAGTGTTGTGGCGCACGCTCATTCTGTTATTCTTCCACGCCCTCAAATGCACTTTGCTCAACGCGCACATCCTTTATGTGCCTTCACCTTAGAAAATATATTATCTTGCTCAACATTACCCCACACTAAATTTCATTATCACCCCGAAAATGGGAATTCCTTCTTATGCCACCAATAATAAAGAATAAAGAATAGAAGAATGAATGAAGCATTGTACAAAAGAATGAAGTTTACTCTGTAACACCCTCTTCCACAAGCAGGATTAACTTTGGATATTAATTTTTGAGTTCAGCCTCCAAGGTCATCGGTCACTTTGTGCGTCTCTTGTCTTTTTGGTATATACTGTTCTTGTGGCGTCCATTTCATCCTGAGTGATCTTTTCCTTCTCATTTTGCAGTACTTGGACAATATGCGCCATACTTGAGACCATTCCCTCCATGGAGTCCATTTTCTGCTATAAGTTTCCCAAGTTCATCAATCCTATCTTTGTGTGGATCTTGGGCTGCTTTATAAGGGCCTCACACTTTTGTTTTACTAGGGCTAACCTCTCTACGTGCCCAAGTGTTTCATCCTTCATTGCCTTCAACACTTCATTATCCTCTGCTATAGTCCTGATTCTTATTATGGCATTCGAAGTTGCACACATGTTCAAAGCTTGATCCGCTTTCTTTAGCTCATCTTTCAATGTTTGGAGCAAGGCCTCAAAACTTGAAATTTTCCTAATGGCAACCCTTGCTCTTGTTGTTTCTTCTACAGGATCTTTTGGTGCAGCCATAACAACAAGCGCTTCATTCAAAACCAGACCCACCAGAGTGCGCAAATAATGCATTGTAGAAGGAAACTTCTAAGGAACTTTAGGCTCCAAATGAGGCCTTACCTTAAGAATATGATCACCGATTTCCTCAGCCATGCTAACAAAGGCCTCATTATTTTCCTCTTCTTGTTCCTTCTCTACTTTTAAGTGCTTTATTTCTGCAGTCTTATCCTTGTTATCTTCAAGTAGCGCTCGAATGGTGGCGGCCTTATCAATGTTCCTCCGTGCCACTTCAGCAAATACCTTAGCCAAGGAATTTCTTACTTTCTCATCGGACATTACCGGAGGCTTGATAGTCATGTGCCTAATCTGCGGTTGCTTCTTTACAGCACGAGACACATGACTCCTTGCACACATCAAAATCTGGTTCGTCCATGTGTGTCTGCATGGACCAGACAATTGTTTCCTAGTCCACGCATTGGCATTTTTGGGTCCATTAACTCCCAACCATATAAATATTTTTGCCCTATCGTGCTCTGGAACTTAACATGAATGATCTTGCTTGGTGTCCTCTATGTACCCCATAGCCAGAGTCACATAGTCCTCACCTTATTTTCTTGTCCTTTCCTTCTTGCCCTTGGGAACTTAGGCACTAGAATATGTAGTGGGTCCTTCACCTTCTTGTGTGGAGTGAGGCGCACCCGGATGGCTCACCCATTTCCTCTTCTGTCTCCTTGACCCCCTCTTCATCATCTTTCATTTCCTCATCACGAGGCTCCTTTGCATTTTCGGGCTGCACCGGGGTTCTGCACGCTTTCACCAGACTCATCCTCTTCATCCTCTCCAAGATTTAACTTTCTCATCATCTTCTTCTTAGGTACTTCTTTCTAAGGGGAGATCCGAGGTGATCTGTGTGGAGGTTGTGATGGCCCCGCTCTAAGTCCTTGTCTTTTTGAACACCCTTTTAAATTGGTGTTCCTCAATTATTGGGTCTGCATCTAAGGTTGGCACTTTTGTTTCTAAGTCCTCCTCCTCTTGTTACTACTTGGGAGGAGTAACCTCACACTTACTTTCCTCGATTAATGTCCGAGGGATGCGTTCGTCCCTAGCCCTAAACCACCATGCTTATCCTCTTGTTCATCTTCTTCTTCTTCTTCTAATGGTGAAGTGGGATTTTCAGCCGTTAGGCTCCCAACTATATGTTTCCCATTTGGCGGGCCTAGTAGCATACATTGATTTTCGACATACTTACCATTTTCTAGCCTAGGCTTAAGTTGGATATAGATTAGCATGGCCCCACTGTCGCCAATGGCCAAACTAACAGGCCTCATGGTTATATCATCCAATATGAACCTCTCAATGTAAGAAAACTTACCTGGGTATGTGTAAGTCTTCCTCAAGGTGCGGTAGTCACAGTGTACCTTGTTCACATTGTAGACTAACTTTGTGCGCATCGGCAAACCTATGAACTACCACCTGGAAGAACCGCATTGTAAAGGCGTAAGGGATTTTACACCAAGGACTCCATGCCCCATCCTTCATTGTAAAATACACAATGCAAAAGTGTTGGTACACAATAAATTGTACCATCTTTCCAACTACTGATGGCAACTCCTTAGGAATTCTCTACTCCTATTCAAAAGCCATGCACGAAGTTTGTCATACCACATCTCTACCCTTTTCTTGAACAGAGCCACTCATAGATCCCTCATGCAAATACTTCTAAAACCTCTCAGCTAGAGACTTATTCTCTACATGATACTCCCAAATATTATTCTTTGGCCCATCGGGCACTCCAATTTCAACAAAAACGAGATAGCAAAATGGCGCCAAAAATTATCTTCTCACCTTTGCACTTCTTCAATGATGGTATCTGCTATGTATCCTGCCAAGTTGTAAACTCCCCTGTGATATATTCTTAGCAATATGTAGCCACATGGTGTTCACTTGTGACCATCTCTCCTGATCATTCAACTTGGTGAGTAAGTGCGTGGCCGCCTGAACCACGTGATACTTCCTTAACTTGTAAATGTCCATTCCGTGTAGACCCTTTTAAGTAACCCAACTCCTTGTGGGTTGCCAAAATAGCTTCTTTGTCAGACAAGTCACTGGTAATATTTGAACATGTTCCTATAAACTGTCGCAAGCTTTCTATTAAGGGTGCGGTGATCCTCATCCACCTCCTAGCAAAATAAAATAAGTCCTCATGGACTCTGCTCATAAGCCATTGGTATAGTTTCTCTGGTTTTCCAAAGTAAGGGAGTTCATAGAGTTGTAGGACCCCTACCTTCTTCAACAATTTCTCTCCAACATCATCATAAACAGAATTTTGTTGATTGTGGGATTGTTTGTCTTTTTGCTTAAAAGTGCATCCAACTCTTCTTTGTTGTCAGTCATGCGATGATTGTAGTCACTTACCTTGCTCCTGCGAATGTGAGAATCCAAGTCACGTCCCACAATTACGTCCTCTGGGTACTGAATTTCTGAAAACCTACTTTCGAGGGCATCCTCGATCTCCACCTCGGTTTCTACCTTCTTCTTCCCCTTTATTCCTGCTCCAGGTGCTTTCCTTGTTGCCACGGAAAAACAAGATTGCATCTTTTTACCTCTGTCGAGAAAAATCCAGTGCCCTAGCTCAAAACCGCGTGCCCTAGCTTCTTCTAAAACCTTGGCACCCTATTTCTCCTCTCTATATGCTTATGCTTTTCTCAAACCCTTCTCTAATGGGGACGTAAGCTAATTTTGTGCACAAATTCACTCTCCTCGTCTAGTTTTAAAGCTCTTTGCACCTCGACGCATCTCGCATAGCTCGATCACAACAACTCACTCAAAAACTCATAATTGCAAAGGTAAAAATGAACCCGCATCACATCCTTATATATATTTGGAAAAAGTTATCACATTTATTACTCCTCCACCTACCACCAATCCTCTCATTAATTGAACATTTTACCACATTTCCGCGTGATACACTTGTATGCACCCAGTCATAACCTTCTAGCGTGCCTTTCTACCTTTTGGCCACAGACCTCCTTTCGTGCACTTCCATGCGTCGAAGTACCCCTGTTACCGTGCCTTCCCTAAGTAGATTCCATGGCCGCATGACTAACCTTGCGTTACTTGTCCATTTATTTTTTCCCACTATGGTCTTCTTTTAGGAGAAATTTTCTTTCTAACAACACCTTTCCATACCATCTGCACTTTCTATCAAGAGAAATCACCTACACCAATATTTTTCCTTATGCATACCCATCTTTGAATGAAAATCACCCCACACTAAGGGTATGTGCAGTCCTCTATGCATAAAACCACTTCAGATTGCAATCAACTTTCTAGCGCACAAGCACGCTTATTACACAAAACACTGAACTAAATTGACAAAGCATAGCGACAAGGAAGGAAAAACATTAAAGGAAATATAGTAATGGAAATCTAATCTAAATGGCAATACTAGCCTTATTACAAAAACCAAGAAGGCTTATTTATAGTAGGGCTTCATCCTACTCCTGTTGAAGTAACCGGGTAACCGTGTTCCATCAAACGTCTCTAACTGGAAAGAGCCTAACTCAAGTATATGAGTGATAACATACGGTCCCAACCAATGTACCTTAAGATTGCTTGGGTGGCGCAAAAAATTTAAATAATAAAGAAGTACCATCCACCCAAACCTCAAGCTTCTTATCCTTGATGTGCCTATCGTGCCATGCCTTCTATCTAGCTTTTTCTTGCTTCTGACTCCAGCGTGCTATAGCGCGACTTTCATCCAGCTATATCAACTTGTCAATTATTTCTACCAATGCTCGCTCATCAGCTAGACCTCCCACGTGCGCTCCACACAAAGAAAGTAACATGAATTCCATGGGAAGAATTGCTTCTGCATCATACACCAACTAAAAGGGTGTTGCCTTATTCAACCATTTATAGGTTGTTCTATATGCCCAAAGTACAACAAAACTTTATCATCCCAGTCTATCCTTCCAACATCACAAATATTTGTCAAAGTCTAGCTCAATATCTTGTTGAAAGCCTCAACAATCCCATTTTCCTGAGGGTGATAAGGTGTTGTCTTGTGGTGTGTGACCATAAATTCATCCAATAATATCTTGATTGTTGCATTCAAGAAATGAGTTCCCCTATCACTTGTCAAACTCAAAGGACATCCATACCTGGTAAGAATATTTTCCCACAAGAACCTTGCTGTTGTAGCCATTGTATAATCCTTTGTAGGTGTTGCTTCCGCCCACCTTGTAAGATAATATGTACAAGTGATGATGTCGCATGATCCGGTTCTACGCGCGGTTGGGGAAATCGGACCCTCAAAGTCTATTGCCAATTTTTGAAAAGGCTTCACACTAGTAATAGGCCTCAAAGTCATTTCATCTCGTTGCCCAAGTTTCCCAAGGTCTTTGGCCGTGATCACACACCTTACAACACTCTCCTTACGAATCCTTGTATAAGGTTTCCCATCATAAATCAACGAGTAGAATCTTGCGTGCGGTGGCGTCGCTGCGCATAGTGTCCTCTTACAATACCGCCATGATCCTCCTCCATGATTTCTGTGTGCTCATGCTCCAGTACACACCACCACAATACTTCATCTCGACCTAGTTTATATAATTCACCACTGATCAACATAAAAGGTCCGACACGAATTGAAAGTTGTTTCTTCTCCATCTCGGCGCCATACCTATCTCGTAAAAGACATCAATGTCCTCTAATTCTCGAGGGTGTGTGGTTTAACTCGTAGAATTGTACATCTTGCATTGTGTCTTCAATACTCTGTGTTTTCTCTCTTGATTGAATTCTTGATAAGTGGTTTGGGCCAAAATTACTTTTACTTGGCTTTAACACAACTATAAAGTCAAACTCTTGGAATAATAGAACCCATTGACATATGTGCCCCTGTAAAACAAGCTTATTTACTAAATATTTCAATGCCATGTGATCTGTATAGAACACAAAAGGTGTTGCTAACAAGTACTATATGAACTTATGCAATGTGTATATCATTAACTAAGCTTCGTACTCTGTAGTTGTATAATTATGTTATGCAGGAGTCAACTTTCTACTAGCAAAATAGATAAGATGATCTACAATACCTTCTCTAGGCTGAGCTAGAACTACACCAATGGCCATGCCAGAGGCGTCCACATGTATGTGAAAGGGTAGATTCCATGAAGGGAAATGTAAATTAAGTGCCGTAGTAAGCCTCTCCTTCAATGTTTTGAATGCATGATGTTGCGATTCTCCCCAATAGAACTTCCCTTTACCTTTTAATAACTCATCCAAGGGCGTGACAATCTTAGCATATCCTTTAATAAATTTTCTGTAACACCCTGTGTGGCCCAAGAATCTTGCACCTCACTCTTACTGGTGGGTTCCTCCAAACCTAAAATGATCAGAACCTTAGTGAATCTACTAACAAACCTTCCTTACAGATGATATGCCCTAGCAGAGTTCCAAAAGGTGTAGCAAATACACACTTCTTGATATTTAAAGAGATGCTTAATTGTCTTTACCTCTCAAACATTAACCACAAATTGTCATAATGATCCTTGATAATCCCATACACAATCCAATCATCCAAGTAAACCTACAAGAATTTGTGAATAAAATCCTGGAATGCTTGAACCACAATGCGTGAAAATACTGCATGCATGTTCTTCAATCTAAAGGGCATCACTGTGTATGCAAATCTTCCCCATTCAATGGTGAACATTGTCTTCTCTTGATCCTCTTTAACAACTCTTACCCGATGATATCTAGAGAATCCATCTCGTAAAAGAGTAAATTTCATGCCCCTGCAATGCCTTCCAATATTTCCTTAGTGAATGGTGTACGGAAGGTATCAATCACACATGCAATGCGACATTCACTCCCCGTAGTCCACACAAATCGTAATTGTTCCATATTTTTTATGTTGATCACCATAGGGCTGACCCAATATGATTCCTCGATGGGCTCAATAATGCCAGATTCCAACATCTTGTCTATTTCTTCTTTAACTTTTACCCGTAGGTTGGGGTTCATCCTATAAGGTCTCTTCCTAACCGGGCGCGCACCTTCTTTTAACTTAATTTTCATCTCGCCCAAATATTCATGCACCCCTTTCAACTCATGGTAGCCCCCAGGAAACAAGTCTTGGAAATCACATAGCAACTCAATTATCTTAGGTACTTCAGAGTCGAGACGCACTAATAATCTACAATTATGGCCTCCTTAGGTTCAACATCCATGCTAATGTTCACTTTTGTTGTCTTCATAGGTCCATGGTAGGTGCACGCCTTCTCATCCGTATTGCCTAATACCTCGCGTGTAGCCTCTGAATTATCTATGTCCAACTTTTCCACTTCTTCATCATCCACCATATATACCATCTTTCCTTTCTCCTTATCTAGGCAAGCACATGCAATTGATTTTGTGTCTGTCTCATCTACTTCACAAAACACAATTCTAGGTCTAACTCACCAAATAAATCTGAATGAGTTCTTCCACCTTTGTACTATCTCCCATAGTCAATCGCTTCATAACCTATAATTCATCTTTCACCGGAGGTTTAGTGGAGAAGTAGTAAAAGTATGGATCATCCATGTAGTCAGTCTTCCCAATTTCTAGTCTTCTATGCACTCCACATAAACATACCAAACACGCGCGTAGTCTCGCAAGGTGAAATAAAGTTTATGCACCCATAATGAAGGTGGTAAAGATTCTTGCCCCTCTATCCAATGTCTCTCACACTATTGAACGTGGTGCTGAACATGATTACTACCATGATATTCACATATTTGAGTAGGTGCATTACTCCTGAAAAATAGGCTGATAGAGCAATTCTAACTTCTCTCGATTCTATGAGATTATTATGAATCGTCCCACAACCGCGTTGCTTTGTCTGCGTAGGGTATACACTAACATAGTCCTTATGTCCACTTTATCCTTCCACTTTGTACCTCCATGGTTCATAGAAATATGTCAGGGTTTCCTTCGCTAGTGTACCGGGGTACAAGGTTGTTTCCTAACCTCCTAACACAATGCGTGCTTACCTACACAATCACGCTTCTTACTTCATGCCCAATCATCTCGTAAGTGCCATGTGCCCAAATGTCACTGGTAATACTTGTAGTATCACTGATGGAGTGTGCATCATCCCACTGGAGGATTCATTCGTTAGATGGCTCAAGCGCTTTCCGATATCGAATGGTGCGCACATAAATTTTGTTTAGGTCTTCTTCACTTAAGGGCTCAACATAAGGTGTAGATTTTGCATTTGTCAAAGGGATAATAACCCGTTCTTCCTTATTCTCGAAACCGATATATCCCGTATTGAACCATAGATCAACATTATTTGCATAATAGTAAGGGTGCCCAAGTAGAGCTAGGAAGTTGTCTTCTTCTACAAGCACTAATACATCAAATTCCTAAGTGAAATTGGCCCCTTGTAAGTAATAGATGCATCCTTCAATATGCCAATAGGCGTGGCCTTAATCCCATTTTCCATATACGAAGTACACTAGAAGGTGGCTACAATGGAGGTCTGCCCATTTGGACCCATGCATCTAAGGTAAGTACATTCACTTCGCGCTATGTCAATCAAAATATTGCTTAAAAGCCACGCATCTACAACAACATTCGAGTGATATCCTTGTCATAATCCAAGCTATGGGAGGGAGATTAGCATGCAAATCTGTCATCATGTCTCAATACTAGTGCGAGGGGTGTTTCCTTTCAACCAGCTCCCTAGTAACGAAATAATGTTCTCCTAATGCAACATCTTACAGACTTCCTTCAGATCATCAACATCCAACTGGAAAGTCTCAATTGCCATCTTCTATTCCAACTTCCGTGACTATTCCTTTAAACATTGTATCTCACCTTGCAAATTTTTGAGTACCTCCATGGTTTCTGATAAATCTCCTTCTGATGTGTAGGGTCTGGATATTTTTCATGTAAAACCTCCTCCTTAATGATGGTAGGATTTTTTTGGCATTTCTCTAGCATGCGCAACCTCAACGTGTGTAGTAATCTTCATAGGTATTACCTCAGGATCCAGTGCTAACTTCGACATATATTGGTTTTCTATGGCGCATTGTATCCTAACCATCCCTGCGCCCTTGTTCTCCTATTTGTGCTTCTTTCTCAGGTGTTCATATAAGTTCGAGCACTCTTCATAGTTATGATTCTTTCCGTAAAAAGAACAAGTAATGTTCGAGGACATTTGCACTTGTAATGGTTAGGGGATCCGCATGTATAACATGTTCCATGAGGGAACTCACTTCGTCCACCATCGTGGCCTCCTCAACCTCTACCACGACCTCCCTCAAGTGCCCTTCATTTTGATCATAGCACCTTGAGTGTGATCATGATCATGTCACTCACCTTTATCCTTAGAGTTATTCAAAACCCCCGTCTATCATACACCAATATCAATGGCATCATGGATATGATCAATCAACCTGCAATCTTCTGTATTATGATTCGTGGACTAGAAAATTTTACAATAACAAGACACGTTCTTTCTTACCACACATTGCAATAATGGACAAATGGCTTGCATCATGGTCCAAATGACATATCTCACATTCCAGTAACAAGGAGCGCGCCGATCTACGAGGATAATTATCCTTATTATGCCCCTCTGCTTCATAATTTGTGCACTAAATTCCACTACATGTCTCATGTGTTATATTGGTTGATAGTTTCTCCAACTGCTTTGCCATTGTTGCAATTTGAGCTTCCGGAATGGGCTCACTCCAGGTGTTTATGCTCCCAACGCCTTAGTGCACAAAGCTGCTTCAAGTGCCTCATGTGGGTCTGTATAAGTATTATGTGAGAGTGCCCCCCTAAAAGGCGTAATCAGGCCTCCAAAAAGCACTTTGTGCATGCTTTGACTTGCATGGATATCATATGATAGTTTAGACAAGAGTGTTTTGAAACAAGCATCATATTCCCGAACACTCTAAGTAGTTCCCTACTTGATGTCCTTGAGCATGCTTATACTTTTCTACTCGAACTCGGGTATATAAAATTCCTTAATGAAAGCATCCTGTAACATTGTATAATCCACACAAGTCTAATCAAGGTCAAACTTTCTATACCAAATGTGCGCGCGTCCCTGTAACATAATTGGAAACTGACTGGCCTTACGCTCTGAAGATGTAATTCCTTTCATGCGCCACAATATATCACACATATACACATGTTCAATAGCATCTTCTATTCCCATATACTCACGGGAGATGAAGGGACATCTTCAGTAAATATTATGCGGCTGGTGAGGACCATGCCCACAAGATCCAAAACCTCTTGTGTTGCCTCTGCCCCCCAGATCCGCCAAATCCCGAGCCACCTATTCCACCTGATCCTCTACCTATAGCAGAATTGGACCGAGGGATGCACTTCCCCGTGTCCCAACAGTGGTGCTAAATTAAACTCCCACAGTCTACGAAGTTGTGCTACTCCCTAATGTGAGTCCAAAGGTCTCATGTGCGCCTGTGTTCTGTGTTGATGACGCGCCTGAAAAGGTTCCTCCAACCAGTCCTCCAAATAACAAGGAAGATGTCTACCTGACCATAAATGCACTTGATATATGATTCACCCCATAACTTGTTGATAAGTCAACTCTACCTCTTGCTTTACTGCTTCCCAAACTAGTCTGTGACTATTGGTAGATCGGATACGCGCTGCGGCCCAAGTTGTCTCTACTGGCGCGCTCTCATAAGAAGTCGATGAGGGTTCCTTGTCATGCTTTCCCAGATGGGGGAGTTTCAGATGCTCTGGCTCCACTTCCTCTACATGAGCTCCAAATCCTTCACGAGCCATCTCTCTTCTCAATGCCATTTGTTTTGCAATCTCGCACTACTTCCCTAAATCCCTCTTGTGCGTCTCATTGTACTTAAACCGCCTTTCTTCTCTTTTCCTCTCTGTCACTAGGTCTGCCATCCTTTAGAAAACCTGCTCTTGCCCCCACGTGTGGCAGGGTTTAGCTAGCCATAGGATTTTATTCTAGATTCATGGTTACCAACAACATTTTGATCGCCAGTGGAATGTCTTGCAGATAGGTTCCCCTGGGATAACGTAAAAACTGAAACTCAGATACCTTCGGGAAAGAATAAGTGGAAATTGAGTACTCCAAAATATAACTATTCAGAACACCATGGAACCAAGTGTCCACAACGCACGTCCAAATTAGATTAATGTCATAAAGGGCCTGAAATTCTTCTCGCATCCAGAAAATTGTGTGAAACCTCCAATTCCTTTTAGATGTGTAAGCAACCAACCAATCGTATAGCTCTATTGGGAAGATAACAAAGAAGCTCTCATATAAGCAGTCATATAGATTCTGCTCCACCCACACGTGTGCATCAAACCCAGATCCAGTGTTGAATCTCTGCGTACTCTTCTTCCAGATCTATTATCCACTCCTCAACACTTTCCAAGGTCAACCAGTACGTCTTCATCACACAACATCCATAAAACATTCGAGAAAGAGGTCCCGACAACGGAATCAATGATGCGACCTAGAATTTACAAAGAATAACCCAAGCACGCTAACACATCACTCGGCTAGGGCTGAGCGCTCACCTAAAGCACATAAAGGTACCATGTCCCTCTTTAGAGTTTCTTGTACAAAATGTTAGCATGATGGTGCATATAGATATCTAGATTCATTAACAATAGTAAACAACACACAATGCATAAACCAAATCTAGCTCTTAGAACATATGTAGAATGAACTAAATAATGAGTATAACAAGATTTACCATGCAAGAACTAGATTCAATCATGTTCAACACCATAATCTAGCCAATATGAACCATTGTATTAAGTACTGTAAAACACAAAAGCTTCTTACATTACATAATTATCCTCATGAGTCATGCACACGACAAAACCAACAACATAACTCTACCATAGTTCTCCCCCTCTAACTTGTGCAAATCAATACATATATATAGGGGTGGGGACTTTCCCTTCACCGCTCATGCACTTCTCAAAATAGGTCACATGCTAATAATAGCCATGCGCCTTTACAATAAGATGCACACATGCAAGTGCTCTAACAATAGACTTCCTATAGTTAACTTTGAGTAGAAATCCTATTATTAGCCTAAACTATGCATGGCGCTTAGCTGTCGCTTGTTCCCAAAATACCATTGCGTGGACCGCAAGTCTTCATGTCTTTGTGTGCTCCGCACGCTATCTCCAAAATAGTCCTTATCCACAAACGGATAAGTCTTGAATTCTACTATTCTTCTCGCGCCCTCAAATGTGCATTGCTCCAAAGTGCGTGCATCCTTTATGTGCCTTCACCTTAAAGCAATATATTATCTCCTCAACACTCTTTCATCACCCCATCGACACTCAAGGGGGCATCCTTCATTCTACTAATTTTTCTTTTACTCCTTCAATTTGTTTTACTTGTTTATGCTTTTCTACTATCTTTGAAGTGGTGTCGCTTACACCACCCCAAAGAGGGGAAAATATAGACATCTAAAATTCATCTACGCAGTTTATGACTAAAATTATACTAATTTCCCATTGTAATTGGTGATTTCTCACTAATTAGCTAACATTTCCTCCAATACAATTCAATTAACGACACTTTGTTAATTAAATATCCTTTGCTTCATTCTCGGATGCCCATTCATGACACCTTCTTGGTTGTAAGCCTTCTATAATCAACTAATATGGCTAATAAAACCTTTTATTTCCTAAGCATCCCTCTTTTAACCATTTAAATCTCCTTATGTCCCCGTATGTCACTTCTACAATCTTCCTAGGCTATCTATCAAACACATGTGATTAATCAGACCCCTCCCAACTCTCATAGGTTGCTAATCACTTGCTAATCATGTTTAAACTAGCCTAAACCAAGCTTAACTATCCTAAAGCATGTTTATTCACATTGAATCAAAAAGTGCATTGACTTGTGAAAAGTGCTTTTTTGCTTACTCTTTTGTCCCACATGCACTAGAATTCTATACTTTCCCAAATGGAAAACTATAAATACAAGCCTAGTGCATCCCTTTCAATTTTACACCTTGACTCCTTGGAAATGCTTGAGATCCCATTGGTTGTAGCTAAAGACATTTATGATCTTGAGCATTTCTCCATTGATATTGAGCTAACATCTTCATAGTACATTCATTAACTCAAGCTTGAGTAATATGGCGAGAACCATATGGCCTCGAAGCCATTGTTGGTGAGACTCCATTCTCAAACCTTGGGATCATACTAAAAATCATATTTTATTGCTAAGGATCTTCTTAGGTTCATTTCAAAGTTAGCATTCAAAGAGTAGAGATTGATTTACACATATTATTTTGATTGTTTCCAAAATTATATGAATGTTAAAGAACTTAGTATCCCTAAGCTCTTATCTTGATGGTTCTTGTTAGGTTAGTTTAAAGCTTTAAAACTCGTAGGTGTTTAGTTTCAAGTCTTATAGCTTTCCTAATTTACACATGAACACATGTATAGCTAAATAAAATGTTATACTCGAGTAGAAAAGAAGGATTACTCACCCAACAACCCATGCCAAAAGGAAAATAATGACAGGGATCAAGTTTGTCATGGAAGTACCTAAGGGAGGAGACATTTCATTTTTCCCCATTAATAACAACACTTGATATGCATAAACTCTTTAATATCATACCAATCATACAAAACAAAAAACAAAAATCCCATATTCCCTCAATTTATTAATAAATTAGAGCTTGAAATCAACTGACCTAGTCAAAGATATGACAAGCACTTGAGCAAACACACCTAAAGAGATTTTCGACCGCTTATCCCTGCACAAACAAAAATGAAATTTGTTATAACACCTCCAAAGTCCACGGTTTTAATGGAAAAGGGGCATGGATAAAAACTGCAAACAGGGTTATTGATCATAAATCACATAGAGCAATCCTTTTACAATAAAATTGAGAGGGCTGAAAAAGTACATACTTGTCAACAAAGAAAGCAAATGGGCACAATACAGAGGCAGTTAGGGCATTGGTGTAGGAAACAAGAGTGAGAGAGCTGTTCCCCTTTGACATTTGTTTTCATAGTAGAAAATAAAGCACCCCAAAGAAAAATATGAACTCATCATAGTCATAAACATTTTTTTGTACATCTTGCAATATCTTGATCAGGAGAACATCTCACCTTCATCTTGTGAAAAACAAACTCGTTGAATTCATCAGTAATAGGATATGTTTTGATGTGCATTGTTTTGATGAACAAGGACACAATCAAACTACCTAGCTTGGGAATATATTCAGCCACGTCCCATATACAAGGCAACCTAGTTGAGCAAGCATCCATCACACAGTATTGCTGAATTTTCTTCTTCCAATATTTATCTCCAAGCGCCTTCCAAGAGGCCTTCCGAAAATTCCAGAGCAGACGTAAAGTGATACTTATGAGCTTGAACATGTACCATCCACCACTTTGTTGGATCTATGGAAAAAGTTAATATTTACGCAAATTAGGCACACCATGGTCCAATCTAATACTGTGATTCTACACACTGACAACTTCTACAACGAGTGTAGACACCTAAAATCCACTTACGCAACCTTTAATGCTAAGATTGCACTAATTATCCTCTTTCTCGTCATTTTCGTAATAATTAGCGTTTTTACTAATTAGCTAACATTCCTCTTCATATTCATTAATTAACGATCTTTCATTAATTAATTAGCCTTCATATCATTAAGGATGTCAATTAACGACCTTTTGTTAATTAATATCCGCTTCTACTTGGGTTAATTAATTATTATTAATTAATTACACTCGCAACTCTAAATCAATAAATTACCATTTATTGGATCAAATTCCTCTCTTACATCATGTAAGTCATACTAATTTTCCTCTAATTAGCTTCTATAATCTTACCTCTACCTATTAATTAATCACCTTTGATTAATTAAAACATCCCCAACTCCCATGACTTACTAATGACAAATTAAACTCTTCTAAATCAAGATTACCTTTTATAAAGCAACCTTATCCATTCTTAATCTTGTTTTACCTTTATCCCACATTTATCAATTTGCTAGCCTTGCCTCTTCAAGAAATCTATATAAAGAACCCTCATTCTTACCTTTCTTCTTACACCATGCTTTGAATAGTGAAAGACTATAAGCATTTTGATCTTGAGCCATTCTCCATTGTTGGAAATAGCTTCTCCATCTTGCATCATTTCACTCAAAATTGAGTAATATGGAAAGATCCAAAATGGCCTTGTAGCCATTCTTGGTGAGATTCCATTCTCAATCCTTGAGATCAATAACAATCCACTTTGATTTCTTATGTTCTTCATAGGTTCATAGTTTAAGTTAGCATTTCATAGAGAGTAGGAAATAGCTTAGCATGTAGTTGCATTTATGCATTGAAGAAGCATTTCATTTAAGCTATTATTCTCGATTATCTTGATGGTTGTTTAATTAGAATTTTCTTTTGAAGCTATGTAGATACTTAGTTTCAATTTATAGCTTAGTTAATAAAACATGAGCATATTTGCTACGCCCATGTGTCGATAGGTCCTTATTTTGTCCTTAGAATTTAATTCAAAAATTTTTTTGATTGTTATTTCAAGTTTTTGGCTAACCCTTGATATTTGCACATATGGAAAATAATATTTTTCTTAGGATTTTGCTAATATTCCATGTGTAGGATCTCATTTAGAGCTTTAATTCTAATGGGTTGTTTTTAAAAAACTAGTTACGAGCTAACATACTAAAATTTTTTAGCACACACAGTTTTTGAGTGTATATATAGGTTAAGCGTGCAACAATATAAGGTTAGACTTTAAACAATTCCTAGTTTATACTATATTGAAGCTTTAGTTTTTAGATTTTAATTACAAAATTTAAGGTTTTTACTACTCGATTTTGAAAAGTGTTGAACACCTCGTGTTACCAAACATTGCATATTTAATCATGAGATTAGAGTCATGTATGCTCTTCCTCACACCTTTTAGGTGATCTTGGGAATGTGTGTTATATCAATTTTGTTATCATCTTGATATCAATACCTAAATTTCTCATTGGTTAACATAATTACTATCTTGGTGAAATTGTTGTGTCACTCACAATTAGTTTCCATGCAGCCGACACCTTTTGGAATATAGGTCTTGATTGAATTTGGGCTTGAAATTCTCCCATTAGTATACATTTATTTGGAGGTCGCAACAATGTTAACTTCTTGTTATTACTTACGCCTTGTTCATTTCTTTGAACTCGACATAAGTAGGGACATTTTGTTAATCATCATAATTTTGAAAACTATCATTTGGAAATAAACTTAGGAAGTAATTTTTTCGATGATTGATTGGTTTAAAATTAAACAATTTTGTGTGGTTGTGTCTCATTCGTCATATTGATTACCCATTTAGGAAAATCACTTTGATCCATTGATTCTTTATCATTCATTATTCTTTGGTCATTAATTCATCTTTGTGTTTTCCTAGAACTTGTGTGATTGTTCCTTGTGTTTATCCATCTTATAAACTTGTTTTTAGGACAAATCCTTTTTTTTGGAATATAGTCTTGATTGAATCTTTTCTTGCATATACTTTATTGAGGTTTCTTCTTGATCTTCTTGTTTTTGCCTTTTGTTAATCATCATACAACGCCAACTATCATTTGAAATAAACTTAAATCTATAGTCATTTTTAGTTGTGTCATACCTTGGAAAACATTTTGATCAAATTTTTATCATTCATTATTGAACATCGTGTGAAATATTTCCTTTGTAGATCTCCTTTATGTCATTGCTAAATATTTTGATCAAATCCTTTGACATTTATGCCTTCATCCCTTGTTGATTATCGGTTTGATTCATCACGATGTATGTCTAGACCTTTGAACCCAACACACACGCCAAAAATGACTGATTATCGCAAGGTCCCTTATACATATGACAATAAGGAATCAAATTTTCGGTGTTCAAATCAAAAGACGCCCATCATGACCAAACCTCGTTTGGTTCTTCATGCTAGAGAACCCATTCGGGTAACCTGTTCCCCACCTTCATCTCATAGTCGGTGGTATGGTTTGGAAACTTCTGATCCAAATTATTATTCGAGTTCCCCCACCCTTCTTCTAATTCTAATCCAAACATTTCCTCTTCTTTTGAGGATTCCAATCCAAATATTTCCTCTGACTCTTCTAATGATTCGGATCCAAACTACTATTCGATTCATCTAATTCGACTCCTAAGTCACAGTCCTCCCCTTCTTCACAGGACCTCTATTATCAGTCACCTAAACAATGTTCTCCTCTAAATATTTGTGTCGCCAAAAATTATCTTCATCATTCATCTAATGTGACTCCTACGTCGTGGTCCTCCCTTTCTTTGCAGGACCCCTTTTATCAGTCACCTCAACGACATCTTCTTCCTTTGAAGATACACGCGACTCCAAATCCCTCCAATAAAAATATAATACAATTCTTAAATCGCGGTCCTCTCTTTCTTTGCAGAGACCCTTGTTATTATTCATCCAATACGATTCTTGAATCACGGTCCTCCTCTTCTTCGCAGGACCTTCTTCATCAATCACCCCACAAATTCTTCCTTCTTTGAAGATTCATGTGACTCAAAGTTCTTCTAGTGAAACGTCTGAATTGACCCATGCGTCGCAATGTGCAGACTTTGGACTTAATCCTACTAGTTTACAAATGATATACCATCGTGTAGGTAGGTCCACACCACCTTCTTCTACTCTTGAGACATCTAGCTACACATATTCTTTGTCCCCCACATCATCTTCTTCTATCAATCATCATCAAACATCTTCTAAGTCTTCCACACCAAGTGAACCTCTTTCTTCCAATCAACCCCGATGATCGATGAACAACTCAGACCGATTGAAATCTTTCAAAATGAAGAAACAATCAGGGCATTTATAGGGGCACATGAAGATATTCCTTTAGAAGATTACGAGAAAGGATTCTCTTTAGACTTTGATGCGTCCGCATGTGGTGAGGAAAAGGTTGATTCCTTTCATCAAGAAATAGAGGAAGATCCTCAGATCATGCAACATGATCATCCTCTTATTCTTTCACCTTCACATTCTTCATTATGTGATGAAACTCCTTGGTCTTGCATTGATCCATGGCCTATCTTCTCATCACCTAATCACTCTTTGTCTATCATAATTCCTCAATCACAATCTCTTATGGGGTCAATGCCAAGTAGCCCTTCATATTCATCTAGGTGTGGGTCACCTTCTAGTAGCCCTCCCTCTGCTATTTGTGGGACATTTTCGAGTAGTCCACTATCTTCTATTCTTGGGGCATGTCCCACTAGCCCCTTATCTTCTATGTATGGATCACCCTTGGGTATTCCATCATCTTCTATTCTTGGGCCACATCCTAGTAGCCCATCATCTTACATATATGGGTCACATCCTAGTAGCCCTTCTTCTTCTATTCTTGGGCCACATCCTAGTAGCCTATTGTCTTACATCTATGGGTCACGTCCTAAGTAGCCCTTCTTCTATCTATCTTTGGCCACATCCTAGTAGCCCTTCATCTTCTATCTATGGGTCACATCCTAGTAGCCCTTCTTCTTCTGTTATTGGGCCACATCCTAGTAGCCATTCATCTTCTATCTATGGGTCACGTCCTAGTAGCCCTTCTTCTTCTATTCTTGGGCCATATCCTAAGTAGATCCCTTCATCTTTTATCTATGGCTCACCTCCTAGTAGCCCATATTCTTCAATCCTTGGACCGTATCCTTTTCATCCATCACATTATTCTTCTACCAAATATTGTGGCAAGCCCACTACCATTCCTCTCATCAATTCTAAACGTCCACGTTATTCTCTCACTTCTCGGGATCAGACAAGTCAAGCATTAGCTTATAAGAAACCCAGAAAGTTCTTTATCAAGCCAAGATCAAAAATCCAAAAAGATCCAAAGCTACCAACAACTCCAATGATCATAAAATCCAAAATCAAACATGATTCCAGAATGCACACCAACATACCCATCAAGTATGACGTAAAGTGTAAAAACCTATGGATAGGGAACTCAAGCTCCCACATACGAAACCCATGTTTCAAAACAAATCACAGTCATTTGTTGAGTGTGAACTCACCACGATCATCGAGATCGGGGATAATATCACTCTTGATAAACAAACGCGCTTAGTCTCCCTTATCAAGGAAGTTGCACACATCGTTGTTGGATCCTATCACGTGTAGAGTGACATTGTTGGTCCTAACTTCCAAAAAATCTAAAAAATCGTAAAAATCATAAAATAGTTCAAAAATACAAACAAAATGAGAAAACATTAAAACATTACAAAAATAAAATCAAAGGTATAAATATCAAACATTGCAATCAGGTATTGCATACACATGGATGTTATTTCTTCCCTTTCTTTCATATTCATCTACAAGTCATCCACCATTTTCATCCCTTCGATCTTATTGTGGTTAGCCTATTCGCACGCATTTTGTGACATTTATCTCTATGGTATCCGTTTGACATTGGTCTTTCATAACCTTGGTAAATTAAAGAACGACTGACCTCTTAGAGATCCTATCACTATCTACATATAATAAACTTATTGGGTATAATTTTTGGGCATATTTGTTTACACTAGCCAATGTCGTCATCACAATCACTTCCACATCCTTCCATCAAGCCATCAGTGGTTCTTAACCCCTTGTCAAACAAAAGAAGCTGAAATAAGTTTTCGAAAGTAAAAGAATCAAAATCAATCAATCAAAAAGCAAAAGTAAATTGATATATAAATCTCTCTTGGGGTATTTCCAATAATCTCTATCGGGGCTATGGACGTCGAATGGCAGTAGAGCAATGTTGTGATTAGAATCAAATGCATCTCCATCGGGCTATGGACGTTTGAATGGCAGCGAGAAATGTACAGCTCTCCTTCCACAATCCATTCACACATCACCTTTCAAACTAAATCATTCCTACACATTGGCTAGTGTCTTCACTTATTGTCTATCAACTCTTTCCTTCAAGAGGTAATTCATTTCCATGTGCACACATGGGATTTCGATGAGTAAACAGGATTAGTATGTTACCAAGTGTTAATTTTTAGACCTTTTCAAACTCTTGCTTTAGCATGTCTTGTCTCATGATTTGTGCCTTGGGCTAATCACTTTTTCATCAACCGTCATCTAAATATTTTCATAGCATCCTTTTTTCTTTGAAAATCGTTTAAAACATCCATGTGTATCAAATGTCCTTTTTGCCATGTTTGTGGAACTTTTGTCCCCTTTTAATAAGAAAATTTTCTACTTCCTTTCTCTCATGTGTTTCTTCACCAACTTATGTTGGGGGCATCCTTGTTCCCTCATGATTGAACCTATTTTATATTGGCCTTGATCCCCCTTCAATGTGTGAAGATTTTTCCTTTGCATACTCCCACCTAATCACTGGGGCATTTTACATCTTCACTTTCTTGTGCATATGTGTGGCATTCTGCCCTTGTACATCCCATCTATCGCTGGGGGAATCCATGCTTCTTTGTCTTCCTATACATAGTTTCAAAAACTTTCAAAATAAAAAAATTCAAATATGTTTCTAAAAAATTAAAAACAATAAAAATCATTCTGCAAAATCTCTCTCTTTGGTTCTCGCTTGTTCTTGTGTGCGACTCACGGATCATCTTGATCTACCTCCATTAACAAAGCTGATTTTCTTACTATGTTTATACTCTGGGGCACAATGAGTTACCTAGTATTGTTTCATAGTGCACTATTTTTTCATAGGACCCAAGTGTCCTCCGTTATTCCCCTTACATGTATCCTTGCTTGGGGCACCATCTTTTAACCCTTGTCGTTAATTTGCACATGTCAGAATCAAAGCTTGATAACAAAAACATTACATTATGTTTCTTTGTCAGGTTATCTTGTTTACTTTCTCGTATTACATTGCATTATGTATGTTGCAAGGAGTTAGGCATCTTTTACTTTCTCGTATTGCATTACATTTTGTATGTTGCATGGAGTTGGTGTTTTTAGCTATGGAAATTTGTTTGTATATGGATTTTCATGTCATACTACACTTTTGTTCATTCTTTTTAATAAGGACCAATGACATCGATCATAAGAAAATGATGAAATAAAGTTGGTTTTTACATCGGCAATATGATAGCTATATCCATCTCTTTTCATTTTCATTTTTCTTCCATATCACTCTCCTTCTATCAACACTTTTCTTCAAAATAAACTTGGGGAAATAGGGATCAATTCTTCTACTTCTTCTATTATTTTCTTTCATCTTTTCGATCGTCAATCACCCTCTTTCATCACCCCATCGACACTCGAGGGGGCATCCTTCATTCTATTAATTTTTCTTCTATCTCTTCAAAAAAATTATTTGTTTGTACTTGTCTACTATCTTTGAAGTGGCGTCACTTACGCCACCCCAAAGAGGGGCAAATGTAGACACCTAAAATCCACTTACGCAACCTTTAATGCTAAGATTGCACTAATTATCCTCTTTCTCGTCATTTCCGTAATAATTAGCATTTTTCGCTAATTAGCTAACATTCCTCTTCATATTCGTTAATTAACGACCTTTCGTTAATTAATTAGCCTTCATATCATTAAGGATGTCAATTAACGACCTTTCGTTAATTAATATCCGCTTCTACTTGGGTTAATTAATTATTATTAATTAATTACACTCAGCAACTCTAAATCAATAAATTACCATTTATTGGATCAAATTTCTCTCTTACATCCTGCAAATCATACTAATTTTCCTCTAATTAGCTTCTATAAGCTTACCTCTACCTATTAATTAATCACCTTTGATTAATTAAAACATCCCCCAACTCCCATGACTTACTAATGACAAATTAAACTCTTCTAAATCAAGATTACCTTTTATAAAGCAACCTTATCCATTCCTAATCTTGTTTTACCTTTATCCCACATTCATCAATTTGCTAGCCTTGCCTCTTCATGCAATCTATATAAAGAACCCTCCTTCTTACCTTTCTTCTTGCACCATGCTTTGAATAGTGAAAGACTATAAGCATTTTGATCTTGATCCATTCTCCATTGTTGGAAATAGCTTCTCCATCTTGCATCCTTTCACTCAAAATTGAGTAATATGGGAAGATCCAAAATGGCCTTGTAGCCATTCTTGGTGAGATTCCATTCTCAATCCTTGAGATCAAACAACAATCCACTTTGATTTCTTATGTTCTTCATAGGTTCATAGTTTAAGTTAGCAATCATAGAGAGTAGGAAATAGCTTAGCATGTAGTTTCATTTATGCATTGAAGAAGTATTTCCTTTAAGCTCTTATCTTGATGGTTCATTGTTTAATTAGCATTTTCTTTTGAAGCTATATAGATATTAGTTTCAATTTATAGCTTAGTTAATAAAACATGAGCACAATGAGCGCTAAAAAAATGAGAACAAATGTAACAATTTTTTGTGTTGGTTTAACATTTAGTCCAAAGTAAAGCAAAAATCCTACCACTCATAGTAGATAAGTGTTAAAAAGTGCAAGAGTGTTCCCCACTTAATAAAATCAATGCCGTGTGATTTTAAAACCTTCTCGGTTTTGGAAGGATACCTTAAAAAAAAGGTTTACAAACCTCCGCTTATACATCTTGAATAAAGCATGAGACAAACAAATAATATAGTCATCGGTTGGATGTGGGTTTCTTTCTCCCACACATTGATTGATGTCACTATCTCTCACATTTCGAACAAATATTTCCACCTCTTTCTTGGACATTGTGATTCTAACTCTTGTTCAAAAGACTCCGCTGATAACCATAAAGAAGGATAAACCCCTACCTTAAGAGACATTGTAAAAACAAAGATTGAGAAACTTCTTAGTGTATGATTTTTTTATCCTATTTCAAATAGCCAGTGGGTTTATCCATTAGTCATAGTTCCTAAGAAAAATGTGAAATGGAGAATCATGGTGGAATAAAGGGAGTTAAACAAGGCAACTCATAAAGATTATTTTTCATTGCCTTTTATTGATCAAGTCCTAGATAACCTATTTGGAAAAAAGTATTTCTCATTTCATGATGAATTCAACGAGTAAAATCAAATAACAATACCACTAGAGGATCAAGATAAAACCACCTTTACTACCAATGGGGAACATTTGCTTACATGGTATTACCTTTTGGTTTATGTAATGCTCCTGCCACTTTTCAAAGAGCCATGTTAGCAATCTTTACTTGATCTCACTCATGATTGTGTTGAGATTTACATGGATGACTTCACTATTTATGGGGCAACATTCCAAGAGGTAGTTGATAATCTAGACAAAGTCCTTTCTAGGTGTGAAAAACATCGTTATCCTTAAACCATGAAAAATGTTTATTCATGATGGAGCAAGGGATAGTCTTAGGCCATCACATTTCAACTGAAGGAATCAAGGTAGATCCTGACAAGGTCAATATCATTGTAAAACTCCCATCTCCTACAAATCAAATAGAGGTAAGAAGTTTTCTCGTACATGTTGGAAGCTACTATAGAAGATTTATTTCATATTTCAGTAAGATAGCTTCTCCATTGTTTTCTCTTCTAACTAAAGACTCTGAATTTGAATGGACAGAGGCATGTCAACAATCCTTTGACACTATTAAGGAAAAATTAACAAATACCCCAATATTAAGAGGCCCAAATTGGAAGCCTCCTTTCATATACAAACAGATACTTCTAATGAAGTAGTAGGGGTTGTACTTGGACAACAAGAGGAAGGAGAAAATGCATGTTATTTACTATATTAGTAAAAACCTCTCCTACTTGAAAGGAACTACACCACCATAGAGAAGGAATTTCTTGCAGTTGTTTATGTAATTAACAAGTTTCACCATTATATCACAAGATATGAAGTGATTGTTCACACTAACCACTCTGTTATTAAGTATCTAATGAATAAACCTTTAGTACATGGAAGGATTGTAAGGTGGTTGTTGTTATTGTAAGAGTTTAACATTAAAATTATTGAAAAACCAGGGAAATAAAATGTGGTGGTTGATTTTATTTCAAGACTAACCATTTCAAGTACAAAGGAGAAAGTTAATGATGATTTTCCGGATGAACATTTGTTTGTAATTTCCACTGTCTCTCCTTGGTTTGTAGATATGGCTAACTACTTGGCTATAGGGAATTTTCCAACCTTCTTCACACATAAACAAAGAAATAAATTAATTAAACAAAGTGTGATGTATACATGGATAAATGGAATACTTTTTGAATGTAGACTTGACCATGTTCTATGCAGGTGTGTAGCTGAATATGAGATATTTGACATACTCATGGCATGTCATGATGAGCCATTAGGGGGACATTATTCATTTAAAAGAACCATTCACAAAGTTTTGGGAGTTGGTTACTATTGGCCTTATTTGTATAAATATGTCAAAAAGTATGTATGACAATGTGATCAGTGCCAAAGGATGGGAAAACCAACATTTACATCTGAGATGCCACTCCAACCTTAGGTTGTGTTAGAACCATTTGAGAAGTGGGGATTGGATTTCATTGGACCAATTGATCCAACTTCTCAAGGGAAGGAGTACATCCTGGTTTGTATAGATTATGTTACCAAATGGGCTGAGGTGTAAGCTCTCCAATATGTAAGAGATGTAAAATTTGTAGACTTTTTATATGAACACATATTCCTAAGGTTTGGAGCACCAAGGTCCATTGTTTCAAACTAAGGACCACAGTTTATGTAAAGTGTAATTAGTTCTTTTGTGGCAACATACCATCTAAAGAACAAGAAGTCATTCCCATACCATCCACATTCCAAGGTTAATTGGAAGTCACTAATAGAAATTTGGAGAATATCCTAACCAAGAAAGTAGATATTTTAAGGAAAAATTGGGTTCAAAAGTTACTTGAAGTAGTATGGGCCTACAATACTACTTGGAATACAACCATAGGATTCACTCCTTATGAGTTGGTTTATGGGAAGAAGCATATTCTCCTATAAAATTTGAAATTCATACCTTAATAACAATCTGTTGAAGTGGGAATTAATTTATCAGAAGCACAAGGATTCTTCAACTAAATGAGTTGGATGAGATGAGACTACAAGAATTACATTAGACAAAATCATCCAACACCAAAGGAAAGTATGGCATGATAAACATATTAAGCAAAGGAAGTTTCAAAAAGGAGATTGGGACCTACTATTTGATTCTAATAACAAGGAATTTGAAGGAAAATTGCAAACAAGATAGATGGGTCCATTTCAGATTGAGTAAATATTTAGCAATGGAACAGTTTAGTTGATTCCAATTGACGGTGAAAGAAAAGTAACGTTGGTTAATATCCATAGATTGAGGCTATACCAAAAACCAACATCTAAAGAGGAATTCCAAAACATGCTACAAGAAAATGCAACTCTGAATTATTTGGACAAAGTCTCTTTGTCCAATTCAATTCAGAGCTAAATTAGTTCTCAACAAGAATAAATAGGAGATGGTTGAAAACCAGAAATGGTGGCCATCATCCTATGAAGTATTAATTAAAAACCATAAATGACAATCATTACTTCTAAAAATGCAGTGGTGAAAACCAACAATGACGGTCACCACCCCTGAATCATGTAATCAATAAATGAGGAACAACATGTGGAGAGAGAAACAAGAAGAATTTGAAAATTGGCCAACGGATGTGACAAGTGACAATTGATGAGGTATGCACAATTACTTTTCATTTTAAATATTGTAAAGATGAAATTATGAAATGGTTAGTATTGTGCTTGTGTAAATTGATGACTTCCCCATTCCCAATGTTTTCTCATGTACCACATATCCCAATAAATCTACCACTCATTCCCGTAATTAATCTCTAATGCGTACTAAATTATTGTCCACCCTACCATTATCTCATCGTAATTGTTAACCATTCCCAATTTATGTTGTTTCATATTAAACCGTTTTGTTCCCCTTAGTTTTCCCACTTTTTATTTACATGCGTTTCACTCATGCATCTTGCTACTAGTCTCATTCTTGTGTTAGCATAATTTCCATTCCTACGTCATTACCTCCCCATTCCCTTGCTTCACTCCCTTCCAACATTGTACATTTATTTTCTTTGTTTTAAGCATCAACCATGGGAATTAGACTTTAGCATGAACCTACAAATTCAGGTTGAATTTCTCTCTAATATGAAATCAGTAGCAATTTTTGAGAAAGTAGGGTGGCTAGAATTTATGTTGGCATATGAAGAATTCAATCCAAGAATGATAGAAGAGTTTGCAAGAATATTGAGGAGGGACATGTCAAGGTAAAAGGTAAAAAATTATGTCTAGCCCTATTATCATTAGTCATATATTTCAGGAATTCCAGAGGAGGGGTAGCTAGTTAATTGCACGACCCCTTATTATGAAATAATTAAGATATTTTATGTTGGAAAGAAAGAAAAATTAGAACTGGTCATGGATAATAAAGGGAAGGATAAAGGCATAAAAATGGGTACTCTTCTTGAACCATGGGCAAAGGTAGCTAAGTGGGTGATTAAATATTTCACATGTGAAGGTCAGTATGAAGTCATTCTAGGACCTGTGTTAAGAATCCTTATCCACCTCCACCATGGCCAAACTAAATCCCATAACAAGGTGAAGTTTCCCAGTTTTTATTTGACTCTATCTCCTCTTCTCGCCAAAACATTTGTTGGGGTTCTTCATATCAAATTCCAAGGCCTCGATACACTTAATCTGTAAGCACCATTTTATCAAGAAATGTCATGGCCTTAAGAAGTGGGTCAAATTCTAGAAAAAGTATGCCTTAGAACCTACATTGGTTCTAGAAAGAGGCCCTCGACATAAAAACGTCCTAGAAAATGCCTTAGGACATCAAGGCCTACTCAAACCATTGATGAACCCCAAGCAAAAACTATTCATTCTCAGGAGAAAAAAAGCAATGACAAACATGTAATCTCTAATCCATACACCTCTTGCATCTCCTCCTCATTTTTTCTCTCCTTCAGGCCCAATTTTTGAGATGGAAATTGACAAAACACCAATTATAGTTGAGGACTCACCAACTAAGGACAAAGGAAAAACACCCTTGTTTGAAGGAGAACCTAGTTCTCCTCTTGATTCTGACACAATCATTCCCCAAGTATTGTCTCTTTCTAAGGTTTAATATGAACTCCAACAAGCTCAGGATAAAATTTCCCATTTACAACTCATTTTGCAAACAAAAGAGACCAATTTATCTTAGTTGGATTCGTAAAAGAATAGAAAATACAATATCTCTAACAAACAATAGAACATAAAGAAGAGGTAATCCTCAACTTCAACATAATGCAAAAGAAAAAGAACACATCATTTGCACTTTTGCAATAAAATATAAGGAAACAGAGCTGTAATTATGATAGATCGACAACTCAAACAAAATTTGTATTTCCTCGATCATTGTGTTGAGGGGAATGGAAAAATGGATGTAAGAATGTTATAGTCTTAGGGAGTGGCTAAAGAAAATAAAGTGTTAAAAGAAGAAAATAAAATGCTTCAAGATAATGTGCTTCATATTTGTTGGTTATATGACTAGGCCCTTTCTTGTAGGGATCCTTCTAATTTGTAAGAACTTTTTTTAAAGGAACAGCTTACTTAAGTGGCAAATTTTCAAAAAAATTCTATGTAGGCTATAGAATTTGACAATGACAGAAATTTTTTTGGGGCATATAAAACAACAATTTGATGTCATCAAAAATATATAATGTGAGTTTTATGTCCATGAATTCCATCTTCCTGAGAAAATTTAAATTCCAATTAATCTTTATGTGGGAGAAGTACAATTAAGGTCATTTATCGATTTTTTAAGGTTTTAGTCCCAAGTTTATTGTTTGCAATTGGTGGACAAGAACAAAGAAAATATAGTGTTTACAATTTACATATCAGATTTCAGGGAACAAGTAATCCCAAAATTTAATTTCAATTTTCTTTCTTGTCGGTTGAGTTATGGATTTCTTCCAGAGGCCTAGAAAAAGGGAGTTATTTCTCCAACCAACCTCCGCTGGTCATTGAAGAGGGCCAAGGACCTCTGCAAATTATTTTGGAGATGCAGGAAAAATGGATTGGTATGAGGTACATACCTCCATTGGTGATAGCCCATGTGCCACGATGGAACTCCAACGAGGATCTACCTGAAACTAGTTACAAAGCATGGAGAGACACAATCATCAAGTTCTTTATTTTTGTAATACAGAACAAGATGAGACATGGCTTACTTTTTCCAATGAGTATAATTTCTCAAGAATTGTTGAGAACTTGAATAGGTAGCAGGAGGACCTGCTAAATCTTAAGTGTGGGGGAGTGATGAGCCCTCCTAAATCCTACGTAAACCCTTGTTTTGTCATGTCATCATTTTACACTAAGTATGATATTATCATTTTGTAATTAATACTTTAGTATATTTTGAAAGGAAGTTTTGTGCATAACCTTGTTATTTTCATCTTGTGTATGCTTCTTGAAAAAATGTTAAATGTATCTTTATGTGTATTAACAATGTGTTTGAAAAGCATATCTTAGACCAACGTATGAATCAACCATTCAAGAGCATAACTTAGACCAACACAGAATCACCCGTGCATTAACGTAGGAATCGCTATGGAGCGCAAGACTCACTCAAACACTAATTCGGGAATCATTTGGAATGAAGAACTCGTGCAAAAAAAAGGAAAGGGACTCGATGATGGAAAGATGACAAGTTGATACAAATGCTAGCACGAAATGTGACACGGTGAGAGGGCATGAAACTTGAGCTACCATCTCATCTATCATGTAGATCATGAGGACCATACAAGCTCGACTCAACACTAGTTGATTGAAGACGTGGAGCATACAAACAGAACAACTCATAGACTTATGATTATAAGGATATAATTCATGATCTTTGACATCTTCTAGTGCTTGATTGATTATCTCAACTAAGAGTCAATTATGGACCACATCTATAGTTAACAAGATGAATTTGATCTAAATGTGGCATGCACTAGTCCTTCCACAATTGTAACTCCTCAAACAGTTAGTTGTTGTTATAGATATCTTTTAGTTAAGTAGTTGTAATTAATTGCAAATAATAAGTCCTCTTCTAGAGTGACTAATAATTCTCTAAGTATAAAAGAGCATCAATAGTAATATTAAAGAGTTAGTTCATTGATTACTGTAAAAGAAATTCTTCCATTTAATAAAGTGTACATTCGGGGATAATTTGACTTGTGTAATTCACAACTATAAACCGGATCGGAGGGAAGGAGAAAGGCCCACTCCTCCCCAATGTGAAGGGGGCGTTTCTTGATCATTTCATCTCTATTGTATACAATTTATTTGATTTACCAAAATTTCAATGTTTCAGTATTTTTAATTATGAGTTCAAGTAATTCTATGTTTTAGCTATAAAATTTATTTCTTAATAGCATTCAACATAGCAATGGATTAAGTTTGTTAGTGAATAAGTAATGAGCACGGTTTCAACCATTTCCTTTGTTGTAAATAGCCATGGACACTTTATACCTCTTGCATCGACAATCATGAGATAACTAATGTTTGAGCACCAACGACGCTCAAATCACTCGTCTTTAGACCAAATGGAAGTACATTCCATTGATATTGTCCATAAGATACAACAAATGTTGTTTTGTAACGATCCTTAGAGTTCAAGAAGATTTTCCAAAAACCACTTTGAGATCAAATTTGTTGTAAACCTTTGACCCTTTGATTCTGGATAAGAGATCATATTTTGCTTGAATTGGGTGTTTTACTAATCGGCCATATTTGTTCAATGGTTTGTAGTTAACTAAAATCATTTTCTTACTGTCGAGTTGTTCACTTCTCTTATTGGCATAGAATGTTTCACAAGCCCAATGAGAATTAGATTGTTGAATATAACCACCTTGAAGCAATTTCTTTATCTATTCTTGGCATTCTTTTCGGTCTTCTGGTGTCATTCCTTTTTGATGAGCTTTGAATTTTGGGATGATATTGTTTCCATCAACATCCTTAGCAAACTGTAAATCAAGTGAACATAAATGATTTTTTCTATTTATAAAAACATGGGGATTTTCATAGCATAGATCCCTTTTTATATTTTCTACTATATCATCAATGTTTCCTTTACAAAGAGCTATTGGCTTATGAATTCATTCATGATTGGATTCTTTCTTTTTGTATGCAATGGAAAGTTACAAAAGATATGGAATGAGGTTAAAGAACCTCAAATCTTTGCTAACTCAACTATGCACCATGAGATAAGAGATAAACAAGGGAAACTAACATGAAAGCATTATAAATTTGACAAAAACATCAAAAACTAACATGATAAAGCTACTCTCTACTCTTTTGAAAGCTATAAAACATTGAACCTATGAATATCCTAGCAATCAAATTGTGTGTTGTTTACTCCCAAACATAGTGAAGAGATCTCTCCAAGTTGGCTACATGGCCAAGCTTTAGATCTTCCCTTACTAACTATATTTGGAATGGATGGATGCAAGATGGAGGAGCTCTCAACAATGGAGTATGGTCAAGATCCAAATGTTCTATTGCTTAAAGCTATCACAAATGAGGTCTAATGCCAATATCTCCAAATATGAGAGAGATTTTGTTATGTAAACAAGGTGTGTGTTTGAGAGGGAGGGGTGACCCTTCTATTTATAGTTTTTCACTTGGGAGAGTTTGGAATTTGGGTGCATGTGGGACTAAATCTCAAAAAGCACTTTTAGATTAGATTAGGATAAACATGCTTTAGGCTTAGTTAAGCTTGGTTTAGGCTAGTTAAACTTGATTAGCAAGTGATTAGAGACTCATTGAGAGTTGGGAGGGGTCTGGATAACCAATTATGACTGATAGATAGCCTACAAAGCCAATAGAAGTGGTCTAGAGAGAACTAGGGAGGTTCTAAATGGTCGAAAGGAGGAATGTTTAGCTAATAAGAGAGATATTAGCCAAATAAGTTGATTATAGGAGGAATACGACTGAGAAGGTTTTGTGCATGAACATCCGAGAATGGAGCTAAGAATGAGGAATTAACGAAGTGTCATTAATCGGTTGAATGGGAGGAAATGCTAAGTGTAAGCATATTTTAGGTGTCTACATTTGCCCCTCTTTGAGGTGGCATAAGTAATGTCACTTAAAAGAAAGTAGACAAGCATAAACAAGTAGAAAATTTTGAAGGGATAGAAGAAAAATGAGTGGAACGAAGGATGCCCCCTCAATTGTCGATGGGATGATAGAAGAACTCGATCGATGATTGAAAAGATGATAGAAAGAGAACAGAAGAAAGAATAGTGTGAAGAAGAAGAAAGGGGATATAGAAGAAAAAGGAGAATGAGGAAGGGGGATTGAGCCAACATCCATCCAATGCCTTTTAAACAACTTTATTTTTCATCATATTGCTAGAGATCTTCATCATCGGTCCTTATTAAAAAGAATGAACAAAAGTGTAGTATGACATGAAAAGCCATATACGAACAAATGTCCATTGCTAAAAACACAAACTCCATGCAACATAAAAAATGGAATGCAATATGAGAAAGTAAACAAGCTAAACTAAAAGAGAAATAAGATGCAATGTTTTTGTTATCGAGTTTTAGTTCCGAGCTGTGCGAATTAATGACAAGGGTTGACGATGGTGCCCCAAACAAGGATAAATACAAGGGGAATAACGGAGGACACTTCGGTCCAATGATAAAGCAATGTGCACTACGAAATAGTACTAGGAAACTCGTTGTGGCCCCGAGTACAAATGAAGTAAGTAGCCTAGCTTTTGTTGATGGAGGTAGATTAAGATGATCTACAAGTCACGCACATGAACATGTGAGAACCAAAGAGCGATGTTTTGTAGGATGATTTTCAATTTTTATAAGTTTTTGAAACATATTTGAATGTTTTGATTTTTCTCTCTAACATATTTGAATGTTTTTAATTTTGAAAGTTTTCTGAAACTATGTACAAGAAGACGAGGAAGCGTGGATGCCCCTATCGATAGATGGGATGTATATGGGGCATAAGGCCACGTGCATGCGAGAAAGGTGAAGATGCAAAAATGTCCCATCAATTAGGTGGGAGTATTCAAAGGAAAACTCTTCACAGGTAGAAGTGGGACCCAAGGCCATTATGGATAGGTTTAACATGATCATGAACGTAAACCAATAAAGTGCTAGGAAGAAGAAAGGATGCCCCCAACATAAGTTGGCCTAAAAGCACATGATAAAAAGGAAGGAGAAGATTGTTTTTGTGAAAGGGGACAAAGGTGTCCGAAAAATGGCAAAAAGTAATCTTATACACATGGATGTTCTTAATGAAGTAGAAGAATGATGTGAATGATATGAATGTAGCTTAGAAGCCTCGCGATGAAGAAGTGATTAGCCAAAGGCACAAATTGTGAGATGAGATATGGACTAGAGTAAGAGTCTGAACAAGGTAAAAAAAAGATACTTGGTAACATACTAATCTTGCTTACTCATAGATATCCAGTGTGTGCACGTGGAATTTAATTACCTCTTGAAGGGAAGATTTAATAGACAACAAGTGAAAACACCCTAGCCAATGTGTATGAATGATTGATTTTGATAGATGATAGGTGATTTTGTGAATGGATGGTGGAAGGATAACCATACATTGCTCCGCTGCCAGCTAGGCATCCATAGCCCCGACAGAGATGCATTTGATTCTAATCATAACATTGCTCTAGTTCCAGCTTAGACGTCCATAGCCCCGTAGAGTTTATTGAAATACCCCAAGAGAGAGTTATATATCAATTAGCATTTGCTTTTAGCTTTTAGCTTTTGATTTTGATTCTTTTTCTTTTTCTTTCTAAAAACTTATTTCATCTCTCTTGTTTGACAAGGGGTTAAGAACCACTAATGGCTTGATAGAAGGATGTGGAAGTGATTGTGATGATGACATTGGCTAGTGTCAACAAATATGTCCAAAATTTCTTCGCAACAATTTTATTAAATGTTGAATGTGATAGATCTATAAGAGGTCACTTTTTAATTTACCAAGGTGATAAAAGACCAGGGTCAAATGGATACCATAGAGATAAATGTCACAAAATACGTGTGAATAAGCTAACCAAAATATCATCAAAGGGATGAAAATGGTAGGAAGACTTGTAGAATTAAGAGTAAGAAAGGGCAGAAATAACATCCATGTGTACGTAATACCTAATTGCAATGTCCGACCTTTGTACCTTTGATTTTTTTTCTTATGTTTTCTCAATGTTTTTGTATTTTTGCATTGTTTTTTATTTATTTTTATTGTTGATAGTTTAAGGAGGTTGGGAATAACAAAGTCACTCTGTATGGTAAGATCCAACAACGATGTTTGCGACTTCCTTGATAAGGAGACTAGGCGTGTTTGGTTATCAACCATCATGTTATCCCGATCTCGATGATCATGGTGAGCTCATACTCACCAAATGACTGCGATTTATATTGAAATAAGGATCTCGTATGCAATATTTTAAGTTCCCTATCTAGAGGTTTATGCACTTGTGCCATAATTGATGGTTACGTTGATGTGTGTCCTCAATCACGCTTAATTTTTGACCCTAAGATCATGTGAGTTGTTAGGAGATTTGGAGGTCGTGGAAGTTTTGAACTGAGCTTGATAATGAACCTGTTTTGGTTTTTTATAAGCTGACGTGTGACTTTTCTGACCTTGAGAAGGAGAAGAAAGAGAACGTTGACATTTAGAACTGATGTGAGAAATGACTGCGGGCTTTCCACAACCATTAATAGAAGAAAAATGTGATAGATGAAAAGGATACTATCCAAGAATTAAAGAGGATGGGCTATGAGGAGGTGAGCTACTAATAGAAGATGACAAAGGGTTGCTAAAATATAGCCCTAAGATGGAAGAGATTAGGCTACGAGGACACGACCCAAGAATAGAAGATGGAGGGATACTAGGATGTGGCCCCGTGGATAGATGAAGAGGGACTACTTAGAGGTATCCCATAGATAGAAGAGGATGAAGGGCTACTAGGAGGTGGCCCAAGAATAGAAGGTAATGGGCTACTAAGAGGTGACCCACAAGTAGAAAATGGAGGACTACTAGGATGTGGCCCCAAGATAGAAGAAGCCGATGGGATACTCAGTGGTGACCCAAGGAGAGATTTTGATTGAGGAATGGTGATAGATAAGGAATGATTTGGCAATGAGAAGATAGGCCATAGATCAATGCTAGACCTCGACATCTCATCATGCTCAAAGGAAGGTGAAGATGGAATAACAAAAGAAGAATCAAGTTCCATGACTTTAGGATCTTCCTTTATGTTCTCACAAAAGGATCAATTTATTTTCCCCAATACACGAGCATATCGAGTTCTAGAAAGAATCCTTGTTTGCAATCCTCTAGAGGGATATCATCGTGTAGTCTTGATTGTTTCTTCATTATGAGAGAAATCAATTAGTAGAGGTTGTTGTTCTTTAACCATAGAAGGTTGAATAGAAGAAACGGTCCATAAGCGGGGACGATTGATTGATAGAAGAAGATGACTCAAGAGAGGAAGTAGGCTTGGAGGCAAGCATCTCATGAATGGATGATTTGGATTTGGACCTAGATTGATTTTCTAGAAGACGATGTAATGTAGGAGAGAAAATAGGATCACATAGCCATTCGTTAAGTTGCGACGTAGGAGTCAAATTAGATGATTGACTAGAGGGAATCCGAGTCGTGGAACTCTTCGATGGAGGAAGAGGTCGTTGAGATGAATGATGAAGGAGGTCCTACGAAGAAAGGGAGGACCGTGACTCAAGACCCAAATTAGATGTTTGATTGATGGAACTTGGAGTCGCACGAGTCTTCAAAGGAGGAAGACGTCGCTGAGGTGAGTTTGAATAAAGGTCCTGCGAAGGAAGGGAGGACCGTGTGATTCAAGATTTGATCTAGGGTTATATGAACAATAGTTGGGATCTAAGTCTTCAGAAGAAGAGTGGGAGTCTGAATGGTAGTTTGGATTTGAATCAGAAGAAGAAGAGTGGGGGAACATGAATAATAATTTGGATCAGAAGCATCCAAACCATACCACCGACTATGAGTTGAAGGTGGGGAACATGGTACCCGAATGGGTCCTCTAGCATGAAGAACCAAATGATGTTTAGTTGTAATGGGAATCTTTTGATTTTAATTGCTAAACCTAGGTTCTGTATTTTAGTAAGTGTGAGAAATCGCACAATAGTCAATCATTGTTGGTATCGTTTAAGCACAAATGTCTAGACCTAGATAGTGTGATGGAAATCCTTTGAAGGGAAGGAAGTGACATGTCGATTCAAGGAAGCATGATGACATCCAACTAGACATTTTGTAAGTATGGAGATGCATGTGTGATTTTCTGAAGAAGTTCTAAGGAAAATAGACATTGTGATGACGCAATCTCGATGAGATCAAAAAGGATTGTCCTAGAAAATAAGTTTTCTGAATGAATAATCACAAGGAACAATCATGCAAGTGTGAAACACAAAGCCAATCAACAAGGAAATACACCCTATGCAAAATGTGTGTGCAAAGTGAGTTTGATGCAAAGATGATCAACACAATGTCAATATTTACGTCAAGCTCAAAATGAACAAGGCATAAATTTTAACAAAGGGTAGATGCGACTCCCAATCAAAGGATACCACGATAAGTTCAACAACCAATAAGGTCTAAATGTTAAAGGGCGAGGATTACAAATGTAAGCCACGTAACCACACCAATTGGACACGTTAATCAAGCTTCACGAAGAAGTGAGATATTAGTGCCAACGTGGTATCGAAATGACACAAACAAAGTAAGTGACACTCTTCAATATTTTGGACAATGTTTGAAGAAAAAATGAGTCAAAGTATACTAAGGATGTGCTAAAATGTGTGCAGCGTAACACCACAATATAGACACTTAGATCACGTTTACGAAAAAACGTGACATAAGTATCTTAATTGTGTCGAGACAATGCAAACGAGGCAACACGTCAAAGGGAGATCAAATGATGAATCAATCCTAACTATGATGATGATCTTGAAATCAAGATCAAGTGGCCATCAAAGATATAAGGACGCATCCACGCACTTTAGATGTTTAACAACTCAGCCGCAAACATGGATGAGCGTAAATGGACAAAAAAGTGGTGAACACTATCTATGACAACACTCTCGAAAGATGCCTTCTGTTGTCCCAAATGGGCAACAAGAACGCAAAGGTATAGATCAAAAGATGAAAAATAAACTAAGCGCCACTTGGGCAGAGCTTCACCTCATCCGAAGGCGAGAAAGAAGCTAAGCTAAGTGAAACGTTGTCTAATTTCCGTGATGAAAGGAACTTAGATCCAACTTAAGTGGATTCTTTGCCTTGTTCAAAAACAAGGTTCTGAATCCAAATAAGTTATCATTTTATGATGGCCAAGATACGAAAAAGGACTAGTAAAGTGGGCCTTAAGATAAAATGGCCTCCTTAATAAGATCTCTCAACTAGGTGTTACAAAGTCATCTAAGAGCGGGCACGATTTACCCAAAAAGTCACACTGACTAATTTGGGAGTATCTCGATTTTCCCCTTTAAGTATAGTGGGCACTAATTACATCCATCGTGTACTCTTGCCAGGGTCGTGATACATACAACTTTGTAACGCTAACTCATAAGGAAAACTAGTCAAGTGGGTAAGCGAGGCGCTTCATGTTTCATTAATGAGGTTACACAACAATGGACTACTTTAGGGTTCCTGGTACCACCCCCATTGTTATAGCTTAATGTGTTATGCCAAAGGGGTTATGTTCCAGTTAAGCAAAGAGGGACGTACCCTTTTCCGAAACCTGCAATACAATGTTTTGAATATGGTGGGGTTTTTATCTTTTTAACTTAAACGTGGTTTTAAGTGGCACACCATTTCGCAACCTGTATGAAAACACGTGTTAGTGGGTTTTTTTTTGTCTTAGCTCCTCCTTTCTTTGACAAGCGTTAGGTCCTATATGCAAGGAGTCGGTATTTTTCCATAAAATATCATGATATTAAAAGAGAGTTTGTGTGTTTCTTTTGATTCCTAAGATCACCAAAAAAGGTGCGAAGGAAGAGCATACACAACGCGAAACCCAACTAAAACAATATATGGAAAATACCTTAAGTGTTTTTACAAAAGGAAACTCGTTTTAGCCAACTTTGAACTTTAATCTATTTTAAATCTTAAATTGAAGTGTTTTGGAAGCAAAAATAGAAGGTTTTGAAACATTTTTGATTCCCAAGATCACCTAAAAGGTGTGAGGGAAGAGCATACGCATTTCAAAGGACCCCTACAAATGAAAAATGTGAACACTCAACTAAGTTAGCAAAAAAATATGATGGAAAAGCAACCTACAAATCACTATTAGTGTCACAAAACCTTTCAAAGTGTTAGAATGGTCAAGAAAACAAGTTTTCAGACTTTAAGACACGTTAAAAATGACTATTTACCTAATAATGTAAAACATAAATTTTATGTAAGTCAAAATCCTAATTTTATGATTTCATTGTGTATTTCTCTTCAATACCTTTCCAACGCAACAAAAACGGAGTCATTTCAAGCTCGGGAGCAAACGTTATGGCCTCTAGAAGATTGGTGGTGAATGTAGTTCGACATAGACGTGCCCCTTTACTGACATGTGCGTGCTTGTTTCAACGCAGACGTGCCCTGAATGACACCTACGCACACCCCCTTTGTAAAATCTACAAAAATAAGAAAATTTGAAAATTTTCAAAAGCAAACAGGTTAAAGGTTAGTCAAAGAAGCCTATTTTTAGTTCAAACCCACAAAATATACATGATCAATGATGATTTAGCCTACTTAAAAACTAAAATCATGTAAATAACAAGCTATTTATCCTAAAAAGCATGAAAGTGGTTAGAAAACTAAAAATAAATAGCTTGAAAAGACTCCATTAATGGAGGATGGACTTTGTTGGCTAGAATTTCGTATATAGCATCAAACCTAGGCGGTCATGAGATAAATCTCCTCATTTAACCAAAGGAGGCTCCCGTGTCGATTTGTCAATAAAAATGTGTTATTATCTATTATGGGTTTTACTTTAACCACTTGTTTCATGAACCATAACTAAGAAATTCTGCAGCAAGTAAGCAACTATTCAAGAAAGGAAGTATTTTATAGAAGAAGGAAGTAAAGGAAATACAGAGAAGAAATGGGGAAGATGTGCATCCCAATTAGTAGATAGCAGAGCTAATTACATGCACATAGAAGAAACTTAATAGATATGAACACACATAATTATAAAACAAAGGTAGCTCTAGATCCAGATCTAAAATAACACAAAGTTTATTAAGAGATCTAAGATTAAAAAAAGAAACCAAGTATACCGTGAAACAAAGTTCTCCGGAAACCTACTCCTTTGTATTCATTTGCTCCAAGTTGCTCTCAGGGGTTCAGCACAAAGTCTAGAACACAAGATTGCTACTTACAAATTCTGATCCTTTACCCGAAGGTTCTTCCTCTACTTATAGAATGTAGAGGGGCAATTACAAGTTGGAAGCTTTAGTTGAACTGGCACATGTGGAAGTCGGAAAAGAAACAACTGGAAATCTTCCTCCTGGAATTCCTCTTTGCGTGACAAGTATGATTTGCAACTGAAAATAGAACCTTCTACTTTGCACATGCCACCTATCTCCAAGTAGTTGACTTCTTCAAGTAATGGCTTTTAAACCAATCACTTAAGTTGTATAATTTAATTGATCGCTCAATTACTTTGTCGGAGGAAAGAAGAAGGAAGAGGAAAGCTGACTTTGTCGGAGGAAAGAAGAAGGAAGAGGAAAGCTGACTTTGTCGAAGGAAGGAAGAAGGAAGAGGAAAGCTGACTTTGTCCTTTTTCATGTCTGCATGCAGATTGGATTCAAGCTGGATCTGGAAACAAGCTGGAATTGCAAGCAGTTGGAATTGGAAGCAAGTTGGAATTTTGCCTTCTTATTGTCTTCTCTTTTATCCTTGAAGGTTTTACAGTTCTTCTTTTGTACATGCATCAATGCAAGGTTGGCCGTAGATAACTCATCATCCTTATTTTTAATTGCATATGAGCAATTAAAACTTCTAGAAAGCACTCAGGGTGAATGAAAATTCAATGAAAGATTCAACCGGAAGATGAGAGTACATGCACAAGATTTTGGAAGGAATTTTCCACGCACTGCTTTCTCTTCTTCTCACGTGCATTCAAAACAAGAGGATGAAGCCTTTGTCTTTGCTGAAGCTTTTGCAACTATGAGATCTCGGATCTGGATCTCGCATATGGATTTGTATCTGCATCTCGCATTTGGATATGGATCTGCACTGCATAACAAACTTTGCAATCAAGGCTATGGATGGAAAAACTACAACTCGAATAATTCCACTGCTTTTAATCTGCACGCATGAGTGAAGTTTCTCCTGCACGCATGAGTGAAGTCTTTCCTGCTCTGGATTTGTCTATCAATTCAGCAAGAGGTTTCGAGCCTAGATCTGTGTCTCCAGTATCTGTAAATTTAGAAGTGATGCATGACTCCGTTGTGCTTTCTTTTTCATCTTTCTTCGCCATAGCTTTGTCTATCTTCGTCTGAATAATTCTTTTTCTTCTTACTTGGCCGGATTTCTTCAATACTGGTGCAGATCTGGACAATTCTTCAGATTCGGAGGATATATGCAATGTATTGGACATTGATAAAAGCTCATTTTCCTTTGTAAAGCACCTGTAATGAATTCCTGCAATTTATTCAGACAAAAATGGCCACCGGAGCATGAATAGTGAATTTTAATTGTAAAAATCTGCACTTTTCAAGCCTATTGCCCCAAAAAATGGTGTTTAATTTACACATAAAGAGAGCATGAATCCTTTTAACAACACCTGAGCTCCTGTAACACCTGCAAACAATTATGCAGACAAAGATCAACCTCCTTCAAAGCATGCGCCAAATTTGGAAGCTTTTAGCCTTGTTTCCACCTTGCCTGAGCAAAATCTTTCTTCAAATGGGGGTGGCTTTTCCTCTTGGCTGCAATTCTTTACCTGTGAATTAAATAATTCACCCATATGGCTGCCCATGCTTATATAACCCTCACAATTCTATAATTAATAATTGCCCTAACAATTAAAGGCAATTAATTAATTAAAAATCAAGCTCTTCTCTTTTAAATATAGCATGTTTAAGGACAGCCATCCAATCAATTAAATTAATTCAATTTAATCATCCACACTTCACTTCACTTAAGCTTCACAGTGTGCTTTGACCATAGCCACTGAAAATAGGAATTAATATAATCATTTAATACTTTAAAAAGTATTAATTCCTTCTCAAAAGGGGCTGCATTAAATAAATTAAATTTATTTAATTTTGGAATTCTATTTCCAATTGATTTATTCCCCTTTGCTTTTGTTGACTTTTCCACAAGCCTGGGTGCCAAAATTGGGTGAATAAATATTAACAAATATTTATTTAATGCATTATTATTCACCCAAGGTGGGTCGCACTTTTTTGCATAATAGAATTCTATTTTTAAGAATTTCTGACAATGGGATTTTTTACCCTGCAAGGCAGCCCCGGAAATCCCATGATCCACTTAAGTGATTTGACTTTGACAATGGGATTATTTACCCTGCAAGGCATAATAAAATCTCGTGATTTCACTTAAGTCACTTTTCTTTTATTTCACCATGGGAATTTTTACCCTGCAAGGCAGATAATAAATTCCCGCCTGCCTGATGCCTCTAATTTTCCCACTGCAACTTAAGTGAATTTTATATCACGGGAAAAAGTACCCTGCAAGGCAGGCAATAAAATCCCACTTGCCTGTTGCTTCTATTTTTCCATTGCAGCTTAAATCCTTTGTTTTTCAATTATGTGTCCATCCACAGAGGGCTTTTCTCTGTGCACTTCACTTTTTCCCAGTGATCCAGACCTCCGATGGTGACTTCCTCCGGGCATAACGTGCGTATATGTTTTCCAGCTGCTCCAAGCCAAAAATCGGGCTTACCCGGCAAAGGAATTGTTCTAGAGAAATTTCACAGAAAACGAAACAGGACACCACAAAAACACGAAAAATTGTCAAAAGTTACAAATAAAACCCAAAACTTATTCCAAGTTAAAACCCTTCTGGCACATAGGAATAATGACATATTCGCTCATAATAGAGTTAAAACGGAGTGCAAATAGCTTCAAACGGGGCTCAAAATAATTAAATACAAATTTTCCGAAGACAAATCCCGACGACAAAATATAACAATTTTGGGCATCTGAGTATTTGGCAAAAAAGGCTAATATGGCTCTTTGGGAATATCTTGATGCAATACAAGAACTTTCAGGCAATAAAAACAAAAAATGACCCATTATTTTAAAAGTACGAAAAATTTCAGATAGGGTAGTCACAGATTTCATGATGAAATCAGGGACACTGACTTCATGTCCCACCGGGCGTGCCAAATGTATGCAATGGAAAGTTGCAAAAGCTATGGAATGAGGTTAAAGAACCTCAAATCTTTGCTAACTCAACTATGCACCATGAGATAAGAGATAAACAAGGGAAACTAACATGAAAGCATTATAACTTTGACAAAAACATCAAAAACTAACATGATAAAGCTACTCTCTACTCTTTTGAAAGCTATAAAACATTGAACCTATGAAGATCCTAGAAATCAAATTGTGTGTTGTTTACTCCCAAACATAGTGAAGAGATCTCTCCAAGTTGGCTACATGGCCAAGCTTTAGATCTTCCCTTACTAACTATATTTGGAATGGATGGATGCAAGATGGAGGAGCTCTCAACAATGGAGTATGGCCAAGATCCAAATGTTCTATAGCTTAAAGCTATCACAAATGAGGTCTAATGCCAATATCTCCAAATATGAGAGAGATTTTGTTATGTAAACAAGGTGTGTGTTTGAGAGGGAGGGGTGACCCTTCTATTTATAGTTTTTCACTTGGGAGAGTTTGGAATTTGGGTGCATGTGGGACTAAAGCTCAAAAAGCACTTTTAGATTAGATTAGGATAAACATGTTTTAGGCTTAGTTAAGCTTGGTTTAGGCTAGTTAACTAGGGTTTAGGCTATTTAAACTTGATTAGCAAGTGATTAGAGACTCATTGAGAGTTAGGAGGGGTCTGGATAACCAATTGTGACTGATAGAAAGCCTACGAAGCCAATAGAAGTGGTCTAGAAAGAACTAGGGAGGTTATGAATGGTCAAAAGGAGGAATGTTTAGCTAATAAGAGAGATATTAGCCAAATAAGTTGATTATAGGAGGAATACGACTGAGAAGGCGTCGTGTATGGTCATCTGAGAATGGAGTGAAGTATGAGGAATTAACGAAGTGTCATTAATCGGTTGAATGGGAGGAAATGCTAAGTGTAAGCATATTTTAGGTGTCTACACTTTTCGTCAAGAAAATGAATGATAGTTTTGAATGAGTATTCTATTGGGATTTGGACATAAGGATTTAATAAATATAGAAAATCTTTATTTAGACTTAAGGTTCCACATTGTTAAAGGGTGTCTACTCCTAGCAGACAACCATATGAGAACCTATCATGTTGATAAAACTACAATGTTCTTTGGTAACCTTCTATATGAACTGGGACATAGGTTGTATACCTAGATATGATTTCTTTTTTATCAAAGTTTATTTTGAGGTAGGTTTTTGTCCAACAATTTGGAGGGATAACCCTAGTCTAAAGAAGACTTATATTTATACCAAAAGATCTATCATTACATCTATGGAGTATGGATTGATATTTGGAATGTAGATACTAATTGAAAATTATTTTGAGAGCCTTTGATCTACTCTTGATGCAAAATTTCTTGATATGCTTCTTCTAGGAATTTTTTTTTTCTTTTGTCTCCTTCTGGTCCAAAGCTTCTTCTTCAAGTAGTTTATTATATTCTTTTTGGCTTTTGTTGTGAATTTTTGGAGAAAATCTATTCTATTCCTTTGCCATGTAAAAAAGTATTCTAGCTTAGGAAAAAAATTCCAATTCTGGATCAACAACTTGAAATTATTCTTATGGGAATAATAAAGGGAAATTCCTTCCTCTTCCACATCCACGACCTCTTATAGTTGGTTTTCGTTGATGCACTTGTCTCTATATGAAAGGCCTATAAGATGAGCAAGATGCTTTAGAGTTGTGATGTTGTTGATTTCTTAACTTCTTATTTTCTTCTCTTTGTTGTGCATCTAATTCTGCATGGAGTTGGGCATGATATATGTCTTCTAGTTCTTGAACTTTTTGAAGCATATATGTCTTTTTAGCAGTGTCCCATGGTGGAGAAATTTCATACTCACTGTCTGAGCTCAAGATGTTTCTTCAAAACCTCAGTAGATGGTGGAATAAATGGGTGTGGAAAGTTGGCAATCATGTTCGCATATGATAGAAATGAATCGTATCATGATTCTATGCTATCAAAATCTGATTTTAACTGTTCAACAATATTAACATGTATGTCTTCAGATGATGCATAAGATATATCTGAAGAGTAATAATATGAGTCAAAATTAGACAATATTCCTGATCATTTATGCCTTTAGATTCTAGCATATTGATCTTTTCCTTTGCCTTATCAGTATCCTTTTTAGGAAACTCATTAGCATAATGTTTTCCTTTATAGATGAAACATGTAGGCATTATTTATTTTTCTTAGCAAGATATTTCTTTTTCCTGAAATATGTCTTTCTACTTTGGAAGGATATTCGAGAGAACTTTTTCTCTTAAAATATTTCTTATTTGATTTGTACCTACCCTTCCCCTTTGAAAAAGATGAACAATCTTTACAAGGTTTTTTCTTGTGAGGAGAAGTATGAGAGGGCTTACACCCAAATGGATCATTATCCATTATTTGACATAGTTTAGCTCCTAAAGCCTTTTGAGCCTTTACGAATTCCTTTCTGTCTTGCTTTTCTTGATAGAGATGAGCATTTGTCTCATCAATTATTTGATTGATGGCTCCAAAGCTTAGTTGTTCTAGAGTCTTTCCATGCATAGCTTTCTTATATTCAATAAAAAAGTATGTAGGAAAGGATTCAATATACCTAAGATTCATTGTAGGATCATTCATATTCCCTGAATTATTGTACAACCTTTGCATATAACACTGATATTATTTTCTCCTACTCATATCACATATTTTTGCTTTGAGAAATAAAGTAGTATTCTTATACTTATCATTATCCACAAGTGCATAAGAATTTAACAATAAGAGCAGCTAAAAGTGCAGTAGTACCTCCATTAAGTATTGCTTCTTTTTGTGGGTTGGAATCCCACCATTCTCTTGCAATGCCAACAAAACCATTGGCAATAGTCTCAGCAATAGTTTGGGGACCCTTACGATACAAGAGCAATTAAGTATTGGACCATCCTAGCATTTCATGGATCATTTCCTTGATATGTGCAAGTGTTGAGTTATTGTTATATGGTGTAGTGGTTCACTGGAAGAGGCTCCACCGACTCGTTGGTAAGAACCATACTTTTTTCATCTTCGTGTAATCGTCACTATACCAATAGTACTACTTCCTCGTAAAGAAGTCTTATGTTTCCCTTAAGAATTGGATAATTTAGTGAAATCTATCCATGAAACCTTTTTAGACCAATTTGGAACAATTTCTTTAGGTTTCTTTGTATTTTCAAGTATTTGTTCCACCTAGGAACAATTTATGGGATTAGCTTGACTAATTCCTAGACATGATCTATTTTTTGACTAACTTCTACATAAGACTCGTGTAATTAGTACATGATATTTTGCAGAAGCTTATGACTGGTTACAATCTTTGAATATATCTCCTTTTTGTATCATCGACCGATTAACAAGGAATTGGATAATATTCGCAACTTCATTTGACACAGCTTTAGGAATCTTAGGAAAACTTACACATACTTATATACGATTCAATACTTTTATCAAAATTTTGTACAGAGAAGGAAAAAGAATTAACTTTGGTATTTAACAATTGAATGGCATATTGCAAATCACCTTTCTGGTGTAATTCTATGGCTTTAAGATTTTTCTCCATTTCAGCCAAAGATGGCTTCTTGGTTCTTAAGCCTATCATGGACTATTTTAACAACTTTGTTAGTCCAGTTCAACATCTTGGAAGATTCGGAGGATCAACTTGTTCTGCATCTATTGTTCTTTGATTCCATAAAATGGCTTTATGTTTTTCATCAAAGGAGATAATCTCACTACTTTCTAAATGAGGTAGAGTGGGAGGACTTTGTACAGAATTTCTATTTGTTTAGAGGTCATACTGATTGTGGGTCCATTGGAAGGAACATATTTATGTTTAATAATATTTTCACAATCCTTACACCAAAGATAATCAGTGTTTGGGTCATGGATCAGACTATTATGGCTACAGACATAGATTTTTTTTTGCCTTTATTATTAGAGGACTTGACTGTGGAGGTATATGAGATATAGGTTTTGGAGGAACTAGATCTGGATAAAGCAGGAGAGACCTTTTAGATCTGAAAGACAAAGTTATATCTGACTTAGATTCATGGACTGCTGTAGCATTTTCAAGCTTAGGTTGATCTTTATCTATTTCCTTTTTTGAGAGGGTCCATTCCTTTGGGACTTTGATTTGAGACTAGGATATGATTTCTGGTTCTATTTTATGGATTTCTAAACTAGCATGACTCGCCATGTTGTTGCCTTTAGGAGTGTCATGTTTTACTATCGGATACATGGTATTTACCAAATGATAAATGACCTTATAATGAATGGCTAAGGGACAAGATTTAGGCTTCGTATGTAAACCAGAGGTGGCAAGGTGCAAACAGAGAACTTGCTTAAGCATATCTTCTTTATGTAGGCTAATTGGATAATTAGGAAGACTTCAAAAGAGATAGGGCCATTATGTAAACTAGTTTGGATAGCGGCTAACAAGGAGTCTTTAAAACTATAAAATCGAGATCCATCAAACAACATAAAACTGAGGCATTAAAACCTCAATGAACAAAGAAGTAATTCCAATTTGTACAAAATGAATGTGGGAAAACTTGAAAGTATTTTGCTTCTTAAGGGCTTTGATATCTGCAGGATCTATTAATGGGATGTCATACTCATGGTTCCGAGATTGGGATACTTGAATTGCAGATTCTCATGTCTTGAGAGTGGTATTAGAGCGATGTTATTTTAGTACATCAATTTGGTCAATAAAAGAAGATCTTGTTATTTTGTTTCAGCTCTCTTTTCATGTGAATGTTTGCATGATTAAGTTTCCATCTGTGAATCTGGTTCATACATCGTAAGTCGGGAAAAGAGGCGAGCCTCCTTTGTAAGTCACCAAGGTGAGTGCAGTTTTGTTGAGGCCGATACCATAAGACCTGTTGAATCATTGCCAAAAGTACCAAAAATGGAGTTTGAAGACCACACTCAGATGCAAGGCGAAGAAGTTGAACAAGATCTAGTAAGTCTATCCGACGCCTTTCTACTAAATGTTGCAATAGATGTGCAAGAAGAGTTTGATCCCCTTCCGGCATGGAAGTTACCTAAAATTCCCTATAATGAAGTATATGATAAATTGTTTTCCTTCCATTTAATAGTTGTTAATAAGACATGTACACTAAGACTATATATTATCATATATACATATAATGTATCTCAAAAGTACATCAAGTTATACATAAAATGCCAAAAATAAAGCATCTCCTTCACCCCCAAGATGGGGAGGACGAGCAATTCTCTTAAAGGATGTTACTTGTTTAGATAACCACAAATATTGATTTGAGGAATACTCCCTAGATTGGGCACCATGAGCCTCTTTGTGTGTTATTTCTAATTGAATCTCTAGCTCATGAATCTGAGCACCCACTAATTGTTTCCTTTATGCGGCTCGTTGACTATTTACATCCCTAGTTGCATGTGTGCTCAATAGATTCTCAACCATAGAATCATCACCACCACCAATTATGGTTATGGTTGTAGAAGTAAAAGGATTAACCTTCTCTCTACATCTATACAATTCTCGTGCCACCTTTGCAACACGTCTAAAAACCATATATGGAGACCCATTGAGGGTGTCATTGGATCAACCATCATTTTTGTATCATGATGGTCAAGAACATTTTCCAAAATATCGTGGTGGGTAACCTCTATAAGGGAATTCCACTCCTCGACATGCATGTTGGAAATGTTTCAACTCTGCATAGGTTTATGCAAGGTGTATTATACAATGGTTAGTGTTTTATAGTCTTACATAATAGTGTTGCATAAGGAAAAATTGCACATGGACATGTGCTTAGGTATATGGTCGCATAGGACTTACACAATATGGTTTGAAATTTTGTGTGCTACATTATGTTGTGTACATGATTGTTCACATGATATGTGTGTAGTGGGAATTGCATTATGGTGCACAATGTATTTGTGTAACATTAGAGTGCAATGGTGACGTGTTTTCAATACTATATGACCGGATCTTGTAATCGGAGGTATAAGCATTGTGTTGAAGAATATTATGACACATTTGATGGAAGAACACCTTGTATTAATATCTAGACGTTGTTTATAGAAAATATCAAGATTCTTTATTTGTTAAGTCTTGAGATTCTTTAAAGCATGCAAATTCCTAGGTCTAAAACAAGGAAGAAACATTGTAACAATTATTATAGTTGCTGATTTCTTAAGTCAATCAATTCTTAACATGTTGTGTGTGTATATATATATATATATATATATATATATATATATATATACACACATACACACACATATATGTATGTATGTATGTATGTATATATACATGTATATATGTATATATGTATATCGTTATGGTGTCACCCATTTCATCTTGAAATCTGTGACTACCCTATCTGAAATTTTTTTGTACTTTTAAAATAATGGGTCATTTTGTGTTTTTATTGCCTTAAAGTTCTTCTATTGCATGTCAAGATATTCCCAAAGAGCCATATTAGCCTTTTTCGCCAAATACCCAGATGCCCAAAATTGTTATATTCTGTCGTTGGGATTTGTCTGCAGGAAATTTGTATTTAATTATTTTGAGCCCCGTATGAGGCTATTTGCGCTCCGTTTTAACTCTGTTATGATCGAATATGTCATTACTCTTATGTACCAGAAGGGTTTTAACTTGGAATAAGTTTTGGGCTTTATTTGTAACTTTTGACGATTTTTCGTGTTTTTGTGTTGTTCCGTTTCGTTTTCTGTGAAATTTCTCTAGAACAATTCCTTTGTCGGGTAAGCTTGATTTTTGGCCTGGAGCAACTAGAAAACATATACGCATGTTATGCCCAGAGGAAGTCGCCATCGGAGGTCTGGATCACTGGGAAAAAGTGAAGTCGTGCACGAGAAAAGCCCCTGCGGGATTGGGCACATTTTTGGAAAACAAAGGATTTAAGTCAGTAATGGGAAAAATACAAGCGGCAGTAAGGTGGGAATTTTATACCTACCTAGCAGGGTACTTTTTCCCGTGTTATAAAATTCACTTAAGCTGCAGTGGGAAAGTTAGAGGCCGCAGGCAGGCGGGAATTTATTACCTACCTTGCAAGGTAAAAATTCCCATGATAAAATAAAAAGAAAGTGACTTAAGTGAAATCATGGGATTTTAGTGCCTACCTTGTAGGGTAAATAATCCCATTGTCAAAGTCAAATCACTTAAGTGGATCATGGGATTTTAGTGCCTGCCTTGCAGGGTAAAGAATCCCATTGTGAAAAATTCTTAAAAATAGAATTATATGTGCAAAAAAGTGTGCCCCCTTTGGTGAGATGATGGCAGCCTTGAAGTGATTATTTTAATTAATCTATTCTTCTAAAAAGTGCGCCCAAGCTTGGAGGAAGTCAACAAGTCAAAGGGGAATAAAAGAAATGGATTAAATGCATTAAATTTAATTTATTTAGTGGTTGCCCCCTTCCTTTCAAAAAGTGCGCCCCATTTAGGAGATATTTAATGATTTTTAAGGCATTAAATCATTAAATTAATTTCTATTTTCAGTGGCTATGGTCAAGGCACACTGTGAAGCTTAAGTGAAGTGAAGTGTGAAAGATTAAATTGGATTAATTTAATTTATTGAATGGATGTCCTTCAACATGTTATTTTTAAAAGAGAAAAGCATGATTTTTAATTAATTAATTGCCTTTAATTGTTTGGGCAATTATTAATTATAGAATTGTGAAGGTTATATAAGCATGGGCAGCCATATGGGTGAATTATTTAATTCACAGGTAAAGAATTACAGCCAAGAGGAAAAGTGCGCCCCCATTTGAAGAAGGATTTTGCTCAGGCAAGGTGGTAATAAGGCTAAAAGCTTCTAGATTTGGTGCATGCTTTGAAGGAGGTGGATCTTTGTCTGCATAATTGTTTGTATAGGTGTTACAGGTGCTCAAGTGTTGTTGAAAGGATTCATGCTCTCTTTATGTGCAAATTAAACACCAATTTTTGGGGCAACGGGCTTGAAAAGTGTAGATTTTTACAATTAAAATTCACTATTTATGCTCCGGTGGCCATTTTTGTCTAAATAAATTACAGGAATTCATTACAGGTGCTTTACAAAGGAAAATGAGCTTTTATCAATGTCTAATACATTGCATATATCCTCCGAATCTGAAGAATTGTCCAGATCGCACCAGTATTGAAGAAATCTGGCCAAGTAAGAAGAAAAAGAATTATTCAGACAAAGATAGACAAAGCCATGGCAAAGAGAGACAAAAAAGAAAGCACAATGGAGTCATGCATCGCTTCCAAACTTGCGGACATAGGTGACACAAATCTAGGCCCGAACCTCTTTCTCGAATTGATTGATAGATCCACAATGGGAAAGACTTCACTCATGCGTGCGGTTAAAAGCAGTGGAATTATCCGAGCTGCAACTTTTCCATGTACAGCCCAGTTGCCAGAATTTGTTATGGAGTGCGCTAGATCTTACCATCCTTCATCCAGATCAGTGCGTGATGCTTCAGAAAGACAATAATTCGTTTGGACACAGAGTTCATCAATTATTGTTTGAAGATTCCAGTGCGAAAGGTGGTGACTTCCATTAGTCTTCGTGGATGCCGAAGCAGTGGGAGAAGCATAGAGCGATTGTGTGAGCATAATGAATAACCAATACATTAAGAACCCTAGATCTCCTTCAAAGTTCCCGAGAACTCTTCCGTGGTCCAATTTGGTATAGGAGGTAGATGATGTTGTCAAATTTTTGTGTAGGATGAATGGTGAGGTGAATGCTTACGCTTTCCGTACATGGATGTATGCTTTCATCAGGACCATTGAAGTCAACAAGGTTGATTCTATAATCAATTGGTCGGAAATTATTAGCAACAACATTGGTGAGCAACTCCGGAACGTGAAGCAAACTTTCAGCTTCAAAATGACTTCCTACTTGGTGTATGCTGCAGCTTCACAAGGCATCTTTTCCAAGCTGGATAGATGTGGTGTTCTTTCTAAGGACCCCATTTTTGAGTGCTACCCACAGCTTACTGTACCTGCGTGCGAGAAAGATTTCAAAGTGATCAACGATGAATTCTTCTATGATTTCATCTGCAGGCTAGACAAAGACTTGAAGGCCAACAGGGTAAGCAAGGAAGCGTGGGAAGTTGTGTCCAAGATTGGTAGTCTATTCATTCAATTTACAGATTTCACATACCTCAGGGTTACAGGCTTTTCTGGAGAACCAATAAAGATGCCCAAGCATCCGAATGATAGATTGATCGCCATGGAGTTGAGCAAGTAACTTGTGGAGTTACATGACCTTCAGTCAAAGTGGCACAATTCTACGGGCTTCTTCCCAATCACTGTGGGATATTACAGTTGCATTAGCATTCATAGAGCTTGGGGGATGGAGGCACAAATTTTATCCGAGTATGAGCAAGAGTTCTTCCCTACACGACTGAACTTTGATCCATTTGGAGTAGCCAGGAAGACAATCTCCCAAGAGTACGCACATGTGCCTTCATTAGAAGATTTCTGGATGAAGTGCAAAAGTGAGTACGAGGTTAGAAAGAGAGATTTCAGCAGGCTATCAGCAAAGCAAGTGTTCGACTTTGGACTAGCGTGGATACCTGCGGATCTTAAAGATGATGGGAATGTGGTACTTGACACTTACCATCAAATGGGAGGAGATAAAGCCATACTACAGAATAACATAGGAGGTTGCAACACAATTGAAGAAAGGTCGGGAGTTGTGTTGGTGAATACTTCAAACTGGTTGTTGACGAAGGGATATTTCCTTGATGAAGCATTGATGAATCAAGTCACGGGAAACTTTGGCGCAGAGATTCCCTCAGCGGAAGCACGAGAAGAAAGCAGCAGGAAAGTTGAGAAGTTGAAAGTACATAGAAGATCTCAATCCAAGGAGAGGATCACTTATACGACCATGACTTTAGCTCTGGTTTCTCCAGTACCCAGTACTTCACCAACTATTGCACCGTAGCAAGATGTTTCCATGCCTCTACTGAATCCAATGACATTCATCTTCTCCCCTCAGCCACTTCGTTCAGCGCCTGTTCCAGAGGATATGTTGAAGCTGCAGATGGTGGAATTCGAAAGGGCTTTGTCCTTGGATGATTCAGAAGATGGCAGCCATAACACTGTGGCACTTTCTGACGGAGAGGATGCAGAGCGGAAGATGGTAGTACACTCAGCGACTTCAGCGACTTCTCATTCTCCGAGAAGTAACTTCTCAGAATGGTTGGCTTCGCAGTTGGTTCCAGAAGCAAGAATGGAGATGAACTTAGAGGAGCACGACTTGTAGCTACTCCAGAATCTGGGCGGAAGAGACAGAAGGCCTAAAGTTGCTAAAGCAACTTCTAGGTTGATCATCGAGGATTTAGGAGAGAAGTTTGCTGAGATATCAATTCCGGCAGAAGGAAAGATAGAGGAGGAGCTCACAGCAGAGGATGTGACAGTAACCAAAGTACCCCTCGGTCAAGCCACCACTAAAGGATTGAAGTAGGACATGTAGACATTGATAGATGCTTTATTCCTTAGGCTTGATAGTGAAAAGGCGGAGAAAGAAGAGCTGCAGAAGCAAGTATCTCAATTATGTGAGATCATAGCCAAGGTTGCTAAACCTTCCATTCAGCCCATTTCAGAGCAGGTGAGTGATCATCTTATGCAGGAAATGGAGGACACAAGCAATCAAGTAAAAGCTATTGACAAATGGAAGTATTTGATTATTCGTCAAGCTTCTGTACAACTTGGAGAAGTGTCAGCCCGCCTAAAGGTTATGGATGATGTAGCAAATCAGCTGAAGCAACTAATGGAAAACATAGAAGGCATGAATACAATTGCAGAGAGTAACCTAAGTATTTTGGTTGAGATCAACAAGTTCACGAGAGATGTATTGATTGCATGGAACAGTTATGCACTTGATGGATCATTCGAGAAGGGGAAGCAGCTAGAATTTGCAGTATCTTTCCGTCTGGAAATCTGCAGAGTTCTGCTGAAGAGGATGTAGGCACTTGAGAGTAGGACATCGGACCTACTAGACAGGTGTCATTTCTTTCACTGAGGAGAGAGTGGATGGGAATGTTACTTTATACATGTAGATCGTCTCAACTAAGGTGCCTAATTCCCTGGAAGGGTCTCTTCTGATGGTACAAAAGAGAATTGATAAAGCTACCAAACCTTTCACGATGAATTCTATCAAGAGGCGGTGGCGCTTTGCCGACAGTGCATTCGAGGTTTGGTCTAAGCTTAGAAGATGTGGAAGCGTGCATCAAAGTGTTGAATGAAGGGTTTCTAGCCTTCGGATAGAGAAATAAGCAGTGACTAAAATAGATGAAAGGATGTTGAATTACATGTTCGACAAGTATATCCGATATCAGAACAAGAAGAAGACATAAACATTACAGCTGGCATGACTTCTTCTATTTTCTATGTTCCCGGATGAAATTGTAAAACTTTTAAGTTATTGGTTTTGTAACCATTACTTAAAGTCATGTGGAACCATTCTATTAGTTAAGTGATACATGTGTCACTTAAGGAGAAGATAGTTGAGGATGATTGCCAAATGTCATCTTTACTTGTTGTTTATGTTTCAGTTCAGTTTGAGTTTTCCATTTGTACTTTCCCTCCTACATTCTATAAGTAGGAGAAGAACCTCCGGGTTAAGTATCAATCAGAATTTGTAAGCAGTAATCTTATGTTCTAGACTTTGTGCTGGACCCTTGAGAGCAACTTGGAGCAAAGGAATACAAAGGAGCAGGTTTCCTGGAGAACTTTGTGTCACGATGTCTGATGTTTTCTTGCTTTTAATCTTAGACCTCTTAATAAACTTTGTGTTATTTTAGATCTAGATCTAGAGTTGCCTTTGTTTTATAATTCGTGTGTTCATATCTATTAAGTCTCTTCTATGTGCATGCAATTAGCTCTACTATCTACTAATTGGGATGCACATCTTCCCCATTTCTTCTTTGTATTTCCTTTACTTCCTTCTTCTATAAAATACTTCCTTTTGAACAATTTTGCTTACTTGCTGCAGAACTTCTTAGTTATGGTTCATGAACTAAGTGGTTAAAGTAAAACCCCGATAGATAATAACACATTTTTATTGACAAATCGACACGGAGCCTCACCAGCTTAAATGAGGAGATTTATCTCATGACCCTAGGTTTTGTGCTATGCGAAAATCTAGCCAACACGTTACAATGTTTCTTCCTTGTTTTACGCTAATGTGTGTGTGTATAAAAACCGAATCTAGGGATAAAGAGGGTGAGAAATCATAAGCATATTATAGTTATACTATGGAAGTTCATGGACTACATAATATTATTCAACAATTCCTTAAAGGTACTCTTGTGTGTGTAAGTGGGGTTAAATTTAATGAAATAAGAAAATGTTATTGCACTTAGTTTTTTTACCTAAACGGGTTTTCCCAAGACAATCATGTTTTATGTATCGTATAATATTTTTTTATGATGTTTAGATTTACTATTTAGTAGTTTTATCTATTTATCCCCAACATTTGGTATCATAATTTGGGTTAGAGTTTTGCAGATTCCTTAGGTGGGTCTATAATAAGCGTTTCTTTGAGAGAGTTTATATACTATTGAAAATATCATGTATAAAGATATGTTAGGAAGCTTTTGAGAATAAAGATTGAAAATTTCATGGTCGAAATTTGAGTTATGGAAACTCAAGATGGATTATCGCTTGATAGAGAAAGATCAATGGGTTGTGACATCATTAAGGCCTGTGGAGTTAAAATAAGAAGAGTGAGATAAGATCAATTGAAAACTAGAAGCTCTATCATAATTCGCTATCAAATTCAACGTTACTAAATGTACCTAATGAAAATAAATTGAATGGTTTATGGGATACATTAGGAATGTTGTACCATGCAAAATATTTCCTCAACAAATTATTTGCATAAATGAATGACAATGACCTCAAGGTTATAGAGCACATGAATTCCTTCAATACTTTGGGTAGTCGAGTATTGTTTATGGGCATGAAGATATGTGTATTACACTTAAAACACTCTTTTCTAGATTCTTGGGATAATGTAGTGATTGCTATTGCTAGCACCTCACCTAACCTAAGCTGAATGTAGGAGATTGTTGCAAACCATGTTATTAGAAGAAGTAAGGTGCAGTATATTGAACATCACCAAGGTGATGCATTGTTGGTGCATGGGAGAACGCAAGAAAAAGGAAAGCGGAGATCAAAGGAGAAGTGTGTGAATTCTACAGGGAAGATCTAAGACTCCAAAGAGACCTTCTTTGAATAAATGTTAGAATTGTGGTAAACCAAGACATTTTAAAAAGGGATGCAAATTAGTGAAGGTGGCAAGTGAAAACCACCAAACATTTCATCCTCACGTGAGTAAAGGTCTATTGATGAAAATAGAGATGCGTACATGGAAACTTTGAGTGTGCATGCTTGTAGTGAGGCATAGTTGGTTGAAATTGGAGCATCCTATTATATGACATCCGATAGGGATTAGATCTGTGATTATGAGGAACATGATGGAATGTATTTTTGGGAGATGAATCCACTCACCAAATTGGGGATCGGGAAGAGTGAAGCTAAGGTTTTAAGATGGGAGGATAAGACTTTCCATATACTTCTACACACACAAGGTCTTGTGAGAAATCTAATTTCAGTTAGTAAGATGTGTGATGTCGGAGTGCAAACATCATTCATAAATGATGGATGTAAAAGCAATAAAGTGCATAGTGTGATGGTACTATCAATAGGATTGCACACTGGAACCTTGCTTAGACTAGATGTGAGTATGGTTACTACTGCTTGCAAATTCACTACTACTTGAGGCCAACGAATTACATGAGAAAATCAACATGATTTTGGTAGAGAATATTATGCTTTGGCATGAAAGGTTGGGTCATATTTGTGAGAAAGAGTTGCACTTACTAAAATCCAAAGGAATGACAAAAGGGATTTCTAACGATACCCCTTGGACTTTGATTTCTAGAAGCATTGCATGTATGACAAGCATAGTAAAGTCAATTTTCTCATGTGCACTATGCACACAAAAGTGATATTACAAGTTATACATATTGATGTGTTTATGATGGTGAATGTCCCATCACTTGGGAAAGACATGTACTATGTATCATTCATAGATGAATTTTGTAGGAATACATGAATATACTTTTTCCACAAGAAGTATGAATTTTTCAAGAAACTCGAGGAGTTTAAAGCCCTTGTGGAGGAGCAAAAGGAGAAGAAGATCAAAGTGTTGTGCATAAATAATAGGGGTGATTTCTACTCAAAAGAATTCAAGAAATTTTGCAAGCAATACAAAATAAATAGGCAAATTACAAATCCATACACACCTCAACAAATGGAGTTGTTGAAGTGACCACTTGTTGTTATTTGGCGAATCACTCACTATCATTGGCACTGGAAGATTCTAATATCTAGGAAACTTGAACTAGTGATAAATAATCTCTGAAACATCCGATAATTTTTGGATGCAATGCATATGTTCATATTCCAAAGGAAAAGAGGACAAGTATTGACTAAAAGTTTGATAAGTGTGTCATCATTGGATATCAAAATGGTGTCAAAGGGTACACGTCATGGAATCCTAAAATAAAGGTGGTGTTTACAAATGAAATGTGGTCTTCAAAGAATTCTTATACATAAGGATGTTGGAAGAAGTGAAGCTAAGATGGATATTCCAAAGGAGTAGCCAAAAGAACAGTAGAGAAGGTGTGAGTTGACTTGGAGTCTAAAGAGCTTGTATCTAAATTCAATGTTTCTAATGAAGAAGAGGCATCCAAAGAGATGGAAAAATTGAAACCACTATGCATGATGATCATAACCAAGTGTATGAAGTGCCATAAAGGTATAGACCATCATAATTTTGTTCCATTTTCTTACTTTTAGTAACTTGTGGTGATGATCCCAAGGCATTATGTGTGGATGTTATATCCAAGGAGGGAACGTTTGGGAAGAAATTCATGAAGGATGAGATTGAGTCTCTAGTTAAGAACGAGACTTGGCATTTGAGAAAGTTACCTCGGGAAGAAATCATGTGGGTTGCAAGTGGGTTTTCAACAAAATGTGGAATGCACAAGGTAAATTAGAGAAGTATAAAACTTGTGCAAGGTATATTTTTAAAACATTTCTTTGGAGTCATGAGTTGGATGAGTAAACATCATGCCATTATTGTGATGCCTACCACTAAAGAAAAGTACATGAAAGCTACATGTGTAAAAAAGTAATTAGTTTTGATTAAGAGATTATATTCCATAGTTAGGTTCATATGAAAACAATGAGGATAGATTGTGAGTCACAGAGTGCAATTTTTCTGGAAAAGAACCTTGAGTATCACTCTCGCACTAAGTATATTGATGTGTAATATAATTTTGTAAGGTAAATGGTGGAGGAGAATAGGATACGGTTGGAGAAGGTAGAGATTGAAATGAATCTTGTGGATTCATTTACTAAGGCAATGGCTACTGGAAGTTCTCTTCGTGTAGTTTAAAGATGGGCTTGGAAGCCCACAATTGTTGAAGAATGAATTTATGCTCCCTACATGAAAAGTGTTTAAGTGAGAGAATGTTGTGAATGTTTCGACTTTGCATAGGTTTTCATTGTATGTATTGAAAAATGGTTAGTGTTGTGAAGCCTTGTGCCACACTATTGCACGAGGAAAACTTGTGCATGGGAAAAGTCCACAAGTAAATGGGCACATGTGCATTTGTGTGGGACTTGCAAAATGTGGTTTCAATTTTTGTAGCATAGCATTGTGTATAGGACCATGTGCATGATATGCGACAATGGGAGTTGCATTATGGTGTGTAATGGCTTTGTAAAACATTGGAGTGTAACAATGAGGTGTTGATAGTCATTTCTTGTCTAGATCTCATTAACTAGAGGTATAAAACAATGTGCTAAAGAAACTCGACACAATGGAGTAATATCTTGTATTATTGGCTAGACAATGATTTGATAAATTCATGGGATTATATGTATGTAAACTTATGAATTTCTTTAAAGTGTGCAATTTATTTTAAAGCATGTGAATTCCTATGTGTAAAACAAGGAAAAAAATATTTGTAACACTTAATGTGGTTTTGGCATTAAGTTGGTCAAGTCTTAGGATATATATATATATATATATATATATATATATATATATATATATATATATATATATATATATATATCAATTAACCCTAAGGATAAAGAGGGTGAGAAAGCATAAGCATATTGTAGTTGTAATCAAGAAGTGTGAGAACTACCGAATACTATTTTATAGGGCCTTGATGTTGACTACTTATATTTGCAATCAAGGGTTGATGTTAATACAATAAGAAAGGTTATTGTGTTGTGTTTTTTTACCCGAAAGGATTTTTCCAAGATAATCATGAGTTTATATCTAATATGATATATTTATATGTCGTTTAGATAGCAATCCAAAGAATTTTTCTTTTTTACTTATCGTTACTAAATTAGGTATCCCCAACAAGGAAACTTTGCAAAAATCAACACATGCTACCACATATTTGATATCCAATCAAACCTTAAGCTCCCTACTTCCTAGCATATATTTCTAATCTAGTAAAATAAATAGCTTAACTAAATTAATTAAGCACTTTTCTCATCTAGATGACCGGATAGTCCTCAATGATTGCCCCATTTTCCTAAAGAACCTAGTATGACATTATCCTTGTTCTCCGGTTCCCCATAGGCATCAATTGTTTTGGCATCTCACTCTTTGGCTAAGAAATATTAGAGGCCTCCTTTGTGTTTACAACATTGTTCTTGCCAAATCTTGGATTAAGATACCTATATGACAGAGATGCCTAAGAGTCCCAAGTAATTGCCACTAGGTTATCTCAACATCTAGACTTAGTTCTAGTGACAAGGTATCCATAATGCATGCTACACAACATATGGGACAACATCTTCTAATGGGGCATCACGAAATTGGTTATCTCTAGAAATTGGTGCCTCATATACATCAAGCACCTCTACCTTTATATGTTTATCTCCGCCATTCATTTCCATGTTGAGGTTATCACCGCTCCCTCATGATCTCAATGGTGGGACCGCATCCTTGAGTTCCTCACCCTCTCTCCCCGTGATCTATAACATGTTTTGATGTGTTAGTGTGGGTTTTTAATTCTATTGTATGGTTTTTCTTATGCATGTATTTAGCTTGTTTACGTGTCATTGGAATAGACGAGAGTTACATTTCTCCACCTTTTTAGGTGGCAGTTACATCTCTCCATTTCCTGTTTATGTACATCTTCTAGACTTATTTTGAATTCTAAATACAAGCTATTTTTTTTTGCTCATGTTTGGTTCCTCTCTCTCACAACAATATTTTTGCATCTACATTTCACTTTGCTTGAAGTTTAGTGTGTTCATATATTACTAGTGCTCAATCTTGGCCCACACTCTCACATGTTATTGGAGCGAGGTTCTAATAACATAAAACCATTAGTTTGTTGTAATTTATTTTAGAATCTCGAGTATTTTAGTTTGCATGTTTTCAAATCCACTATTCTCTCGAGTATGTTCTTCTCTTGTGTCGTTAGATATGGAGAAATAGAAAAGATTGAGTAAAAATGTATTTGCATAAGCATTTCTATAGGGGCAATTTTCAACTTGTGCATTTTATAGAGAAACGGATGGCGCCATTGAGTTTGGAACATGCCAAAACCCTAGAAATAACTATAAACTTGAATATGCTAGGAAGCAAGACATTCTCTTTTTCGAGTTTTGCATGAGCATCTCAGGGCTATTTAGTGGTATATTATACCATGGGAAAGACTGATAGAAATATGTTTTATGTGTTTATCAAGTTTTTTGTGGGTCTTTTTTAGTTCTCGGATCTAGTTTATGCATTTATCCACATGTTTGGTCACTATACCTAATTTGGACATGGATGTTGTATCTAATTTGTTGGCAGGTTTACTAGTGGAGAAGTAGATAGATCTCATTATTATGGTGCAAGGGTGCATGGTTTCGAGCCATTGTAATTGTACCATGATTGAATGTATGTACCATTTTGTAGATCTATGGTGGCCATTGGTGTGGATGGTTGTGATTCTATGCACATTTGGATTTGTGCACTTATATGCAACATGTATCAATTGTGCTACTATCGCAAGTGTGTTGCGTGATTGGTTTACGTTCCATTTTGGTATACCATGATTGCATTGGGTGCAATCTATTTCTAGTGGAGAATGTGTGTGATTTTATTCTAGTGGCAACCGTATTTTGTGCATCTCATGGGGTGACCAACATTTTGCACATCCGTGACATTGCATATGAGTGATTAGAGGTTGGTGTAGCACAATGATTTTGGTAGGAGCTAGGGTTCGAGATGAAACCCTAAGCACGTTATTTTGGCTAGAGTTGGGGTTCCATGACAAAACCCTAGGAGTGGAACTTAGCAGGCTAATTTGATGTTGCGTAGATTGCGATAAGTCATTGTGCAACTCTTGGTAAGTCATTATGCAAATCCCCCTCAAATGTGCAACTTTTTTGAAAGGTCACTTCACCACTTTTGAAAGCCATAGCCCCTAGTCACATGGAATTTAGCCCTTGGCCACGGCCAACCCAAAAGAGCTTAACCCAAGAGAGGTATATTACTTTCATACTAACATGTGCAGGGTGAAGTATTTCTCTCAACCATGAATTTGCAAGGTGAAATATTTATCTCAAGTCCGGATGAACAAGTGTTCAATGGAGTAATTGCAAAGAACTTGTAAGAGGCAAAAATTTCTATTGGAATCTCCTTTTGAGGTGTTGTTTTTCTTGAAAGTGTGTATTTGTTCAAGCTCTTTGCTTTGGTGTTATTTTCATTTCCTTGTTCGGATTGTATGAGATACTTATAGGTCTTGTAAAAATTGTATATGCACTAAAATATAAAGTGTCAAAACTTGGGAATTTGTAGTCACAGACTAACATACAATTCCATTTTGGTCAATTTCATCATGAGTTTTGGTACCAAATTTCATCATTATGTTGTTTAGCTAAATTCACATAACTATCTTGGAAACAAGGGATACATGAACATTGCAATATGAATGATATAATGTCCTATCTCCTTAGAGTTGTTCCTGAGCCTAGTGACTATAAACACAAGATTGAGTGGTTAAACAAAAATGACATGGTCTATGGACTAATATTTCTCACCGTTTTTTAGGATAGTCAGCATCAGCTTGAGTACACCGAGAGCCTCACTACATGGACCTTCATTCGACAGCTTGTATGCGACCTTGATTATCCATCTAAAAGTGAAACATCCTTATAAAACCTTTCATATGTGGATGATACTAAGACTAATACCAATCCTCATCCTTCTAACACCCCATCTACAATTGAAGACATTCTTCATGTACCTTTTGCTACTTCATAATTCAAAGTCACTTCTTTGAGGGCTTTTAGCGATTCTTTGTAGCAAGATTATGTCTTACGAATTCACCTAATTGGGACACATACCTACCAGACATCTCTTCCTTGTTTGTAAAGTCCCACATTTCGGATCTAGATGACACCATTGAGGACATAGCTTTCCTTTTGCAAGACAATCCTCCATCACTTGTTGCTTCATCAAAGTTTATTCACTTCTTCGAGGGCTTTTAGTGATTCTCTACAACAGGGTTCTTTTTGTCTAAATGATCCATTTCGTTGGGAGGTCTACTTACCAGAAATTTCATATTTGTTTGTGGACTCTCACCTTTCATATCTTGATGACACCGCTGATGATATTTTTCCTCTCTTTAATGACAACTCTTACATAGTTGCTTCTACTTCTCTAGATGTATCTTGTCCTGTCACTACATGCTTACATGGTGACACAACCTACACTTCCCAAATCCTATGATTCACCTTCATCATCATTCATGTTGACACCTTATGCAAGAGTACTTGGTTCTTGGTTTAGTTCTCATATCAATGTTGGGAACCATTTTGAGTCTTATTTGGTACCTGATTTGATTCATCAACACTTGTGACAGTTTAGCATTGGCTTTGTTGAGCAGCATCTAGAGATATTCTTCATTTCCTCTACCTTCGATCCACAATATTTTAGTGTAACACCTAACATTCTTGATTGAGATGCAGGTCTTCACCGATTATTTTACTAACAATAGGCTTATTTGTCTATGCAATCTATTCCTACGTACTTCTTTCTCTCTCTATTTCGTGGTCGCGGAGGCGGGGGCTTCTCTATGATTTTTTGGGGGCTAATTTAATGAGGAAATTTTTTTATGTACATCTCTTCTCTCCTTTGGAGAGGAGTTTTTCCTACGGGTTTTCTCCTTTTTTCCATTTTATGATGGATTTTTTATGTACTTGGGTACCTTATCAAAACTTGTTTCCATGACTCAATTGTTCTACCCACCTAAGCTATGCTTAAGGGAGGTGTTAATATAGTTTTTTAATTCCATTGTTGATTTTTCCCGCACGCCTATTTAACTTGCTTAAGTGTCATTACAACGAATGGGAGTCGCACTTCTCCACCTCTTTAGGTGACAGCTACATCTCTCTACTCCATATTTATGTTCCTCTACTAGATCTATTTTAAAATTTGGAATACAAGCTATTTTTTGGCACATGTTTTGTTCCTCTCTCTCGCAACAATCTTTTTACACTTGCATTTTTCTTTGCTAAAAGTTTAGTGTTCGTATTTTATTGGTACTTGATCTTGGCCCACACTCTCACAACATGGACAATGGATCCAGAGGATGTGGTAGACCAAACTACCATGAAACTCTCTCTATGACATGGGCTCTTTCCGCCATAGACAATGAACTATAATATATTTGATACCATGTGCCACTATAGTAGATGGCCAAGAAGGCGATGCATCTATTGTGCCCATAGACAAGTTCCATACTATCTCATCCCATAGTTTTATAAAAACTAAACACTTCCGTTAAAATAAAAAAATTTGAACTTTTGAGTATTTATTACTTGATAGATGAATGTTTAGATGTGTTTTATGAGAAAGTGGATTTACATCAATGCAATACATCTACACAAACATCGCAATCAGATTTAAAATAGTAAAATCAGACAAACATTGCAATCAGATTTAAAATAATAAAATCAGACTTAATTGCATAAATATTTTTCTTGAAGTAGCATTAAATGATAGGAAGGGATTTTAAGGAAATATCTAATTTGGCCCAAATCTGGAGATAGTTGTCAGAAATTAATAGCGTAGAGCAGCTCCAAAAATGAGGTGATCAAGACCCATAAAAATCAACATTACTAGAGAATCTTCTCCGGAATTGTTAGTGTACTTTCTAGAGACCGTATGTGCACACAAACAAAATCCAACATAACAATATTGTTGGTCAGCTTTATGGCTTTGCAAACCTTGCTCATTTCTCCAAATTTTTGCATCTAGAATAATGATCTTCTTTGAAACCCTAATATAACAACTTCTTGCAAGAACACATTAAAAAACAAGGAATGTTTTGGGGGCACACATTATGCTTCTATTATTATCAAACCCCTAGAGTCATACAATCTTTGAAACCATCACCCAAGTATAATGTAGTGTTCAATGTGCAGTCTAATGTCAGCAAGTACCCAACCCATATCACTTTCAATGTTATAATAGATGCTCGATGCGATAATAATAAATGATAGATACCTTTAAATGCTTGAATGTCTCCTCTAAATGCTTGTAAATGCATTTGGCACGAGGATGTTTTTTTATCATTGATTCATATCCTAAAAGAACTAATGCGCCTATGTAATTAGACTTTTAGACTTCAAATTACAACCCTAAGACAATACACAAGGGGAAGTTGACAAAGAAGACCTAAAAAACCGAAGGACCCAAAGAAGGGTCAAATGGGCACACACAAGGAAAACCCTCGAACCATACAATTGTGATTATGGGGAACCACAACCATACATATAAAGGTTCTAGGGCACAAAATAGGGGCAGATGGGGGAATATGACAAGAAGGATAAAAAAATAGGTAAACTCACCAATAAGAGTCTAATCTAGACCAATAATCGACAAATACACAAGTACCTTGGAACTATGTAGTTTTATGACTAATAACTAAATCCATGCCAAAATTAGGTGTCTACCGTATGAAGGATGTTGTATAAGATTGTCCCATTAGTGTTAGTTTTTGATTGACCAATTATATAGCGAAGGATCACATCCAAGCATATTTTTGCTAAAATATAAGCAATTAATTATGAATCCCAAGTTCAAACATGCAAATATTTCCCTCCTTTGTATGGCACAATTCAACAAGAATCCAGTATAAACACATGGATCACACAGAAAGCTTGCATGATTTCACATCCATAGTAAAGCTAATTTTGTGAGCTTGCATTTTACATTAGCATCAACCATTGGGGGACAAACCAGTTGGAAGAGAGAGGAGACTACAAAGAACTTGAAAACCGTGCTGTTACATCTTTAAGTTGCATCAAATGCAGTTACAATCATCTAAAAGACCGATATGCTTTTAGCATGCATTTTTAATATTAATACAATCATCCCTCAATGAAACAAATCACAACAATCTTGATGCACATGGCAGATTTACCACATACATTAACTAACACTGAGGACTGATGTTGCTCTACGCTCCTCTTTTTTTTGTTGAATGACTTGAGCTAATGCTTTATCGATATCCTCAAACACTTGTTCTTTGGGACGATTCCCATCAACCTACAAAGTTTAAATAAAGGACAAAAATTAAATTATAGCCTCTCGCAACTACTGCCGAAAATTTGAGCCTTAAAAATTCTAATGGCACTCAATGGAAAGCCAAACAAAATAAATTTGACCTAAAACCTGCCTTTGATCATGGTTTCAAACGGTTAGTTCATGACTTACTATTAGGAACATCCTGCTTGTCAACTTTGACTTGTAATAACTTCATGGGAGTTAAAAAGTGATAACAATAAAGCAGTTTTATTTGAATCCATAACATCTTTAAGTTATAAAGAGGCAGAAAAACAACGCAGAAATAAACATACCTTCTTCGTGACATCCTCATAAATGGAAAGTACATCTTCCACATTTTTCTCATGTGTTTTCAACCGTAACTTTACCTGAAGCAATATAAAACAAACCATGTTCAGCTAAAGCCACATTTCATCTTATATGCATTAATGAGGAATGCAATAATGACTAAGGATGCGTACAAATGCAACTTATTATGAGAATTAGCAGGCACAATGTTCTTGAACTTAATACAGATGTCAGAAGAATTTCTAAAGCCATTCCAGACATTTAACCACCATCTGCACGTGCTCTACACCATGTTAAACTCGTTTTTCACAGCTCCTGGGAGTAAGAACCTTCCAAACATTGATATCAAACATATTTCATGTTTATGTATGGATTTTCTAAGTTGCCATTGAACAAGAACATGCAGCCACTAAACCGCTTCTAGCAACCCTATTTCCCAGAACTTATTATATAGAAGAAAAGTCAAAACATAGTTCAAAGCACTGCATAGGTCAAACCACTACACAGAACGTTCATACTGGAGTTGCACAGCAAAGAGCAAGTGAAGTACTCGTGAATCAGAAGACATGCAGCAACAGAACATAAATAAACTGAGCTAAATCAAACCTACAAGGTCTAAGTTGCAAGTTTGGACCCTATAACAAATATTAACACACTGATGTTTCATTCTTGTTTTAGCGCAACAAAACATATTGAAAGAAGCAGCTTGATGTAGCAGGTGTATAAAAGAAATTAAATTGATATCAGCATGTAAGATTCCAATCCGCCCTCCATGTTGTCATAATCATTTTAGTCATTTACAAAGGAAAATTGCAAATTTAAAACCACAATGACCAATAATAACGTCATAATAGCAAAGATAAAGCGATCGGTTGCCACTTTGCAAAACAAACGTGCAACACCGCCCAGAAGAAGGAAATATGTGGGACAGAAATGGACAACATGCAAGGCATGATCAGAAAATTGTCAATAACAGAAGGATAGAGTTTACAGGAGGGCAAACATCAAATTGCAGTAACCACAGAAAGGATGACTGGGAAGCATGTCAATACTCACAAGTCGTGACTACTAGAATGGCACCTGATTGTAGCTATGATAAATTTAAGAGCAATCTATTGTACAAGTGTGGTCAAACTATTCTGTACCGTCTAGTTTCTTGTCTGTAGGAGGATTGCTTACATATTTCTGCTGTCATGTAATCTTCTAGATTTTGACTCCAGTATAGGGTTTGCATTCTCTTGGTGGAATCTCTTTTGTTGCTTATTTAGGGGGAAACTGCATTAGAAACACCTTCTGTTGGTGGTACATTTGAGTTCCAAATACCTATTTTGGTACCTTTGTCTGATATAAAGGCAAAATTGCGAAGGCATCAGATTAGACTGCTAATCAAACGGTATGCCATACCCAATAATAAATGATGCCCTTGAAACCATTATAATAGAACATGGTTGTAACTCTCAATTTTTCAGTTTGTAGTCATAAAGATAGTCTCAGTTTATGAGTTTACCAGTTCATGTTGTCGGGTTCCCTTTTGGGCTTTTAGAAGTCTCATGCAGAGTTCACCAAGTTAGAGAGGTTGTAATCAGATCCAATAGCACAATAGGGAACTCAGGGACGAAGCAATAGTTTTCCTTTGCTCCATTTGAGAGCATTTCCTTTGTATTGTCTATAATTTAATTAGTGACTGAAGACTTGATCCAGGAGGATCTGAAAATCTGATCATCTAGCAATATCACAGAGGCACTCCAAATGGAGTTCCATCTTCATCAGCATCACCTCAAGCACACATGGTCCAAACCACAGAGCCTAATTCGTTGTATCCGATACCACTCAACTCCTCGCAGTGTTGGTCCTATTTAACTATGTTCTGTGATATCTTCAGAAAATGTCAGAGCATGGAATATGAACCGGTAGAAGGCAATCCGTTGCTTTTACTGTAGCTGCCAAGCCATTCCTTCATCTTGTACCTTGTATATGATTGTACAATAGCTATGAACCAGATGATTGGATAGTTGGACTTGTTTCAGTTTTTACTGATAAATCCGACCTCTTGGATAATTGTACAAAACTCGCAAATTATAAGTCAATACAATATTACATTGCAATTCTACCATGCTATTCCATTAATCTTTCATTCTCTTTGTTGATGCACTCTAATTAGTAATTATCGCTTTTGCCACGCTCTCAATCACAAACTGTTTCCGCTAGTAACACGCAAGAATTCATTTTAGTGTGTTGTGTGATTCCATGGTATCAAAGTGAAGAAACCTTTCATCTCAATCACCCTTTGCATTTGTATTCCCACTTCATGAGTTTTGGTTACATGAAGTTTGGTCTAGAAACTCATGACCTTTCATTTTACCTTCCTTAGTAGATGGCAAACAAATTGACATTGGAGCTGTTGGACTTGACATGGTAACAAAAGATGATAGAGGATGCTATGCAACAACAATGAGATGATTTGGAACAACACCATGCAAGGGAAAAGGCCAAAATAATTGATCACTTTCCACAACTCTTGTAGTGAGTACAATCTTCCTTAGACCCGTCATCTTCAGCAACCAGGAAATCATTTGTTGACCAAACACCATATAAGGTACAAGTAAATATGGATATTCCAATATTCAAAGGCGAGATAGATGTTGAAGCCTTGGATAATCGGCTTAATCTAGTAGACTCCTACTTTGCCATGAATTCTCTCTCTAACTCAGAAAATATTGCTTTCTCCCTTCTAGGAGTTTTCTTGTTTGTAAAGAAATTGTGGGAAAACTATTGTTCCGTCCATGAGCATGTGATTTTATTCTATGGAAACATGCTTTAGTTTTGTTGATGTCTTGAAAGAAACATGTTACCCTATTGGCAACTATGATGATCAGTTCATTAAGTTCTCTCAGTTACTTGAAGTTCGTGATCAGTCTTTCCAAAAATATATCAATACTTTTCATACCTTGACTTCAAAATTTAATGTCCAAGATACTGAGAAATTGTTGATATTTCAGTATAGGTCAGACCTTAGACCATATATCCAGTCCGACATACATTTCATCCATATTTTTCCTTAGGAGAAGCTGAAGGTATGCATGTAAACTTGAAGCAAAATCTAAGCAAAGATCTAAGAATGATGATTTCTAAAGAATTTGGAAAGTCCGCTGGATATGTTTTTGAGCAAGAACTCCAAATCTGGAATGAAGTTGAATCCCAAACAGCAAGGCAAAGGACGATTCCGTCACTTCCAGAATTTTCTGATATTGAAGTATAGGTCAGGCCTTAGACCATATATCCAGTCCGACAGAGAATTCATCCATATCTTTTGCTTGGGAAAAGCTTAAGGTATGCATGTAAACTTGAAACAAAATGTAACAAATCTAAGAATGATGCTTCTAAAGAATTCGACAAGTCCATGGATGAGTTTCAGAACAAGAACTCCATATCTGGAATGCAGTTGAATCCCAAACAGCAAGGCAAAGGACAGCCACGTCACTTCCAGAAGAAAATCATGCCACTTGAAGATCAAAAAGAGAAAATCAAGGCTGGCAAGTGGTGCAGCATACATGATTCTAGCGGTCACTCTAATGAGAAATGTTGCACTCAAAAATCCCTGCTTGCATAGATTATGGGGATCAATTTCTACTGCAACGGCACTAAAAAAGGAAGGCAAATCATGTACTCTGACCCTAGAGTTATGGTGGCAACCACAAAGGTAGTATCATCTTCCGATTCAGATCTAGAAGCAAAAAGATTGCTCCATTCTCAAATGTGGGTCAGCGGACAACCAATTAACTTCATTGTTGACAACGGAAGTCAATTGACTCATCTACAGCACTTCAGAGATTGAACTTGCCATTGATGCCTCGCACACAACCATACACCATTGGATAGTTTAATTCAAGATTTGCAAAATGCGTCACTCGTCATTTATGTGCCATAAAAGGTATGTGATGTTTTACTTGGGAAAACATATCTCCACTAAAGTCATGGAATATATTAAACAAATCTCAGAAATGTTGTCATGGATGTTGGTAAGAATAGATACCACATATCGGAAGTAGTCCCTAAGCTCTTACTCATCAAAACCAATCAATGTGAGAATTTGGTAAGTTTGAGCAATAAATTTGTGCTCCTTTGGCAGAAACACAACAATTGAATCAGGTACTACAGGAATACAAGGATCTATCCATGTCCTCAACTAGAGTGCTAAAGCATTGTTTGGCAACACATGCTATTAATTGGATATCCAGATGCCTCTTCCTCTTTCTATGACATTCTATCTTGGAGAATGACGAGAGAAAATGGAAAATTCAGGAACTTGTGAATAAATGGTACATTATGCCCAACTCTTTGCCCTACGGCAGCCCAATTGTGCTTGCACCAAAGGAGAATAGCACATGGAGGTTGTGCATTGACTACAAATCCATTGAACAATATTACAGTGAAGAACCCATATCCACTCCGAAGGATAAAAACCTACTGGACTAGCTCCGTAGTGCAAAGTTCTTTACCAAGACAGAACTTGAAGCGGGATAGCATAATATTTCTGTTGAAAACTTTGATGTCTGGAAATCAACATTCAAAGCAAAGGAAGGTTTGTTTGAATGGTTGGTTATGCCCTTTGGCTTGACTAATGCTCTAGCAACATTCACACGGATGATGAATAGCATCCATGGCCATTTACAATAGCACATGAGAAGAAGATATGAATCACATTCAACGAGTGCTCAACACTTTGTGGTAACATAAACTGTATGCAAATTTAGAGATGTTCATTCATCATGAAAGAAATGCAATACCTTGGGTATCCAACAAAGCTTCGCATCATTCAAGAGTGGCATTCACCAAAGACCCTTACAAAACTTTGTGGTTACTTAGGGTTGACAAATTTATGTGGCAAATTTGTACTTGGTTTCTCTCACATCACATGCCCCTTGAATCAAGTCACTAGTAGTGGCACAAAGGCAAATTTCAGCAGGTCAACTGCACAACAGATTGTATTCTGTAGTGCCCACCTATTTTTCATTCCCATTTTTGGGTTGTGTTGACTCTTTGTATCATTATATTATGCAGACACAGACTTTGTTATTGTGTTGCTATCATTTTGGTGTTGATATTGTTATATGATATGGATATATATTAGCATTGGGATACTATGAGTATCGATATGATGTTATGATTGGATTGGATTATGATCTCGTGATTGTCTATTTGATTCATCTTGGATGCATTATCGTAAACTCTTCTTGTTACATTGGATGATTTGATCATAGTATGATGTACTTGTCTTAGCTAGTTGTTGATCTTGTATGGATTATTATCATGATATATATATATATATATATATATATATATATATATATATATATTACATCTTTCAATTATTGGTATTGGACAGGTATGATGTTTGACTCGAGTGTGCAGGTGGTAGGTTTTAACCATGTGAGAAACGTGGGACTCAGACAAACATACTCTAACTAGCACAAAAGGCTTTGAGGGGTCAATTTTTCCTTTCCTCAATGATTGCGGTATTTTTCTCACCTTGTTTCAGGCCTTGGGTTATATGTGGATTTACACTCCTATGTGCTTGTATTATCATATTCCTTTACCCATGTGGTTGTGTTCACCCTTTGATGTCTTTTCTATTTGTTAATTTTAACCCCTCTTTGTATTAGTGGTTGATCTTGTTGCTTAGTGTTAACCTCTTGTCATTTGGTGGATTTGACTTTTGGGTTGTTTGCTTATGCTAAGGAGGGATTTGGGGCACCTAATATTGGATTAGGTGAGCCTAATTACCCCTCCTAAATGCCACATCTTTCCCAAACTCGGATTTGGGAAAGATGTGTCATTTAGGAGTAAAATGCAAGCAAGGGGCTATATTTCCCTTGAAAAGAGACCCTAGGCCCTACCCCTATGGGTGGGTGGGCTCTTTTCAAGGCAAATGGAGCTCATTTTCCCATTTTGCCTCCTTTCACCCACCTTCTAATGATGGTTCTTGATTTGGGGTTTTGGAATTTGGGAGATTTTCATGAGTGCTTGGGTTTTATTTTCTTTTTCCTCTTTTTGATTTTGGGGTGCAATTTTGGAAAGTTTTGGTTGGTTAAATCTTTGGTGGAGGGTGACACTTGTCACCCTCCCATTTGCTTGTGTTATTGTCTCTCTTTCTATTTGATCCCTCATGTTGAATGGAATGGGGTTCTTTTTGATCATTTTTTTGGGTGGTGGTTTTTGGAGAGCTTGGAAGCAAGAAGAAGCCTTTGGTGGACAAGCTTGGAATTTGGACTTTGCTATTTGCTTGTAAGGTAGGATCTTGTTCCTATTTTGCTCCTTGTTATTTTTGAAATTGTATTCTTTCATGGTGAAATTATTGTTTGAAAGCAATGTAATTGTTTGTGTTGGATTTATGTTTTCTTTTACTCCATCCACCCTTGAGGGGAGTGGATTTGAGAGTGTGTTGGGAAGAGGGAGGAATCCCTTTCATTCTCACCCTCATTGCTTGATGGTCAAGCTTGAGGGGTTTATGTTTTCCCCTACATTTGGTTTGTAGTAGGGGTTGATTTCCATTTGGTTTGGAAATCACCCCTATCTTCATTCAAGGAAACTTTTAAGTTTGAAAACCCTTGATGGAGAGGGGTATGGAGTGATAAGGGGTGAAAAATGGAGAGATAAGGGGAGGGAAAACATGGAGAGATAAGTAGATTGGAGGTTTGTATTTTGGAAATTCTTGGTTAACATGTTTGGAAAAATTAGGATATCTTCATCCCCTCTTCCCATGGAAAGAAGCTTGGAGCTTCTGAAAGTAGTGTTTACTTTTATGTTTGGCTTTGTTGTGAAATTGTAAGCCTTGTATTTGTGTTTGATTCCTTTATCCTAGTGTTGGTTAGAGACATGTCTTCCTCTTTCCCATGGGCTTGGGGGGAGGCTAGCATGCTCTCATTGTTCTCTTTGAGGCATGTAATGATGCCATTTGGTTGGGTGGTCAACCAAGATTTTTTTGTGGCTGTTTGGGAGCTTCTATGAGGTATTTGGGACATGGATTCAAGCTGAAACTATGGGGGAAGTTGCAGGTTTTTATTGTAATGTAGCCAAACAGTTATTATAATCAAAACAAAAACCACAACAATATATATATTTGATTGATTGTATTTTTTTGTTAAAAAAATATTTGTATTGAAGATTATTGTTGGGTTTGGGAAGGGTGGGATGGCTGTCCCTACCCGTTCCCTACCTCTGCTCTACTATGTATGCGGCCACGGCTGTGCCGTGGTCACTAACCTTGTCTCTACCTTGACCACCAAGTCATGGCCAATCCCTTCCTTCACTACCACGATCGTGGCATCCCATTCGCATAACCTCTCTCTCTCTCTCTCTCTCTCTCTCTCTCTCACACACACACACACACACACACACACACACACACACGTATATAGATTTATTTATATACAAATGGTTGTTGAGATTTGTTTTAACACAAAAATATATATAAAACTAAACATAACCTTATGGCAGCCCTAGATGAGGGATTTGCCCTCCCACAAACTAAGTTTGATCCTCAAAACCATACAGAAAGAATGGAGGATCTGCAACTATAAAACTTGTTTTACAAAACCCTAAATGGAGTTACCCATTGAAATGGAACAAATAAAACAAAGGAGTAAACCATGTTTTTTTTGCTTGAGCTCCATGAGAGCTCCCTTCCTCCTCATACCTGTAACCCTAAAACAAAAATTCAGCCAAATGAGAATGAAAATGAATGATAGTGTTTTTGTGTTATCCCATAAGGAAATTAGGGCATTCCAAGATGCCCTAAGATCCTATGGTGGAGGGCCCTTTGATCCAAGGGCTCTCCTTTATTCCTGATTTGGGCATATATGTGATTTAATATTTTCTCATGTTTTTTATTTAATTGTTGAGAGTTTGTTTTATTCTAACTTTAAAAAAAAATTAATAGGGTATGGGTCTATTTGGCGGACCAACTATAACACATGCCCTACTCTAGTAACCGTTGGAGCTCCTTCGCCCTTAATTGTTTTCGAAAACTTTAAAATACACGATTTAAATAAATTAAATCAATATTCCCGCCACAATTTTTATCATTGTTAAATAAAATATTTTATTTGACCCACGTAAGTGGCCTAGTACCATTTTCGCCTTTAAAAATTCGTAAACACGACACAATCGCATTTGTTTGACCTCACCTTAATATTGTATTAAAAGTATTAAATATTAATTTTTCAGGTTCCCTTTGGTATCGTTTGGACTTATTTTGGGCCTGCGCAGATTGGGGTGCGACACATTCAAAGAGTTGAAATGCAAATTTTGTTCCACACCACTGCTCGCTACTAGATCTTCGACAACCATTTGAGCTAGAGACCAATGCATCTGAATATGCATTTGGAATAATCATTTAATCTGTTTACCCAATGGCTTACCACAATGATAAATTCACTGTTGCGGTAAGGAAGTATCCTGCATACAACCAAGAGCTTTATGCCATTGTCCAAGCACATAAACATTGGAAACGCTGCATCTTGGGAAATGATACCATCATTCATACTAGTCACATGCCATTAATGTTCTTGCAGAGTTCGAACAAGTTACAACTAGAGCAGCATCAGAAACAGTCTTCATACCTTCGAGTTTCACTTGAACATTAGGAAGACAGTTTGAGTTGACCCTCACTCAAATCATTTCTCTCTGCGCTTATGCATGTGCACATGAGACCAAAATTTCACCAGAATTGTACCAAACTGATTCAGACTTTGCCAAAATTTATCAAGAAATGGGTCGTGGTAAATCAATTCCAGATTTATACTTGCAGGATGGACTCTTGTAACATTTGGGATACTTGTGTGTACCACATGAGGCAGTGCGTCAGAAGTTGATACGGGAGGTTCACTTCAACAAGGTTGTAGGACATTTGTGAGTTGAAAATACCTTCACAATATATGTTAAGTATTTATTTTGGCCATGTTTCAGGTTAGATGTCGCAAAATACATTGGATCATGTACCACATCAGCTAGAGCTAAGTAGGCCAACAAGAAGCAAGGAATGTATACCCTTTTTCTGATATTGAACAGATCTTGGGAATCAGTTTCTATGGATTTTCTCTCAGGTTTTCTTACCACCAAGCATGGTATGACTGTGTATGTGTTAGTAGTAGATAAATTTTCAAAGATGGAAAATTTTCATGCCATTGTAAAAGACTATCTCAACTCAAAAATTGACTCACTAGATCTTTCAGAATGTTTGGGTTCACTTTGAATTACCATCTACCATCATATCTGATAGAGATACAACATTCTTAAGCAACACTTGGAAAGCATTTTGGTCTATGATGGACACATAACTGACTAAGTTTGCCGCATTCCATCCTCAAACTGGTGGACAACCAGAAGTTCTTAGAATTCTGATTGTAATGCTTCCAATTACAATCAAGCTGAAATTCTTCCTTTCATTCAGCATATCCACAACAAAAATCTTCAGAACTCTACCACACACAACCCTTTTGAGGTTTGTCTGGATTTCTAACCATTATCACCATTCATATAGCATATCCATTGCCACCATCAGCAAATTCTTCAATTCAACAGGAAGTTTACAAGGATGCTAAAGTTCATTTGACACATTCGACAACAAGTGCAAACCATTTTGCAGAAGAACAATGCTAAGCACAAGCATCGGATGCCACACCAGTTCGAAGATGTCGATAAAATATGGCTTCATTTGCAAAAGGAAAGAGTCATGGGATATTCCCAATTTACCGCAAGATCTGGCCTTTTCGGTATGGCCCACACACCATCAGTAAGAAGGTTCAATATAACACCTTTTAGCTTAAGTTTTCATCTTATCTTGCATCAGTAAGAAGGTTCAATATAACACCTTTTAGCTTAAGTTTTCATCTTATCTTGGTCTTCATCCAAACTTCAATGCAAACCCTTGCATTGTTATGTTCCACTTTTGTTGGGCACACCAAATGCAGTAGAAGAACTCCAGACACTGAAATGAATCTTGATTGCAGTATGCTAGTGCCCTAGTAGAAGCAAATCAACTTATTGACCCATAGGTCAAACACATCAGGAAATAGGAAATTTCTCTCTACCAAATTTTTAAGCTTGGTTAGGTTGCTCATGAAGGCAAATGGTACAACAGGGCTCCAGTTGTACAAATCTTTACACACACCTCTCAATTTTCTGCAAAGGGGACCATTGCTTGATCCAGGAGGACCTGGAACTTTGATCATCTCACCATATCACAGCAGTGCCTCTAATTGAGTTCCATCTACACCACTATCTTCTTCATTATCTCAAGCGCACTAGGTACAACCCATATAGCCTAATTTGTTGTATTTGATACCACATATCTCTGACAGTGTCAACCTTGTTTATCCATGTTTTGTGGTATCTTCAAAAACAACAAAGCATGGAATATTAACCAGTGGCAAGTGGTTGCTTTTCTTGTAACTGCCAAGTTGTCTCTTCATCTCCTACCTTGGATATTAATGTATAATAGCTATTCATCTGATAATTGGATAATTAGTTCAGTTTTTGGTAATGCATCAGAGCAGTCAGATCATTGTGCAGAACTTGCAAATTCTAAGTTGTTGAATCTTGTATTGTGATTCCAGCATGGTATTCCATTAATACTAATCTTCCATTCTTTTTGTTAAAGTACTTTGATTATTGTTTATTGTTGCTCTCTCCATAAACCACTTTCCCTAACACATTAGAATCCGTTTTAGTGCGTAGTCCCCAGATCACCCCTAGGCTCTGGATCAATGCAACAAAAGGTAAGGCCTTATTTCATTTGATTTTCTTTGCACATTAAGCATTGCTCTTGATGTATCAACAGTAAGGAAACATAATTTAGCATAATTGCTTGCAAAGTTTTATTGATAAATTCTCTTAAGATTTTTTGGGGTGATTTCAAATCAAGGATGCATTTGGTAACATATGTTTCATACTATCATCTAAAATTTTAACTCATTGACTTTATTCCTATGTTACAAGGTTCTGCAGCTACCCATCCCCAGTCATCGTACTATACGACCGGGGTTCCCGTTCATGTCCAACTGAACCTTGAGTTTGACCCACATATGGGTTTGTACAGGAGAACCCACAGCCTTTTCACGTTTTGACTAAAAATTAGCCAAAATACTGATTTGAAATCACTAAAAACCCCAAAAACAAAAGCCGACAAAAGCCTATACTAAAAACCCTAGAATCTAGTGGGACCCACATAGTGAAACTACTGTGAGTGGCACAGCTACTATTTTTAGTTCTAATGATGATCTCTATGAAGAGCAATAGGATGATTTATATTGAGTTTACATGTGCAATATGTAGTCCGGTGTTACACAGGTACCTGTCCTTGAGGGTCTAGTGACATCCCAAACATTTTACAGATGGGGAGTGGATGTCTCCAATTTCTTTTCTTTTCACGAGGCTTTCACTTTAAAACAGACCCCGGCCACCTCTCTGCCCTCCCCCACCACCCCAAGAAAAAGCTGTTATCTACTATTTAAAAAAACATTGAACCATAACCTTGAAATAAACCCTGAAAAAGATATAAATAAAGTTTAAAACTTTAAACCCCTAAATTCCATTGAATTAATTTCAAAGATGTAACTATTGATTTTTATATATTGTTTTTATGGTCATCCCCGCACCATCCCCAAAACTTGGAAAAAAATTGCCATTCCCAAAATCCGGGAAACCTTTTGTCATCCCCGAAACTTTTTCCTTCCACCCCCAAGATGCAATTAACTATAATGTAGTTTGACCAGTGACTATTAGTTTATTTTGATTTATGTAGTGTTTAGTGTATAATTTTGTCTATTCTATGCATATTATGGTTAGGTTTGCTTATTTGGCTAGAATTTTTAAATTTCTACTATTTTATATATATTTTTGTATGTGTGTACCTATCCATACCAAACCTGGAAAAAAAAATTGCAGTATTGTACCTGATCCACATAGTACCAGAACAGACAACTCGGCTTTATTCAATATGCATTTAAGAACATTCGATGAAATATATAAATATTAACCAATGAGGTAATCTGACCATAATTTATACCACTTGACATATAGGGGTCTCCAAAACAAACCTAAAACAAGTTAAAGAATTTTATGTCATAATTGGAAGAAACACTGGTGATAATATCAGCGGTACAGCAAGATATATCGGCATCTTAAAAAGTTGTATTTTGGTGCATAAACCATTAATTACCTCATCATGTATCAGCCAACCTTGTAATATAAGGTATGTGATCACATATAATGCTGCTTTGCACGTTTAGCTCAATTGTTATAAATTTGTACTTGCTGTCACTGAATTATGATATGAAATTCTGAAATCATATGAGAATCTAGAAGCTCACTTGGTCATCCCTAGAGAATTTAGTTTGATGCAACCTATTATATATCATTGACTAACCTGTTGGCTATGGGTCAAGGGGAACTCTCAAATTTCATGAGTCAGCCGTAAAAGCCTTCCAGTCAAGGGGGTATTTCATTGGCCAGCCTTAAAACCTTCGAGTCGAGGGTACCTATTATCCGAAGGCCCTAAAGCCTTCAACTCAAGGGTACTTAATTACATCATACAGCCCAAGATCTTGTAGATCAAGTGATCCTATTATCTTTACCCTAACAAAGAAGCAAAATACCTTTATATAAAAATAGTTAGGAGTGACAAGTTGGTTGTAGTGTCAAATTGTTGAGCTACATTATCCTAGCAAGAGAACTAGTGTCAAATTTCTTACCTGCCTTGCAAGGTAAAAATTCCCATTATGGAAGTCAAACAACTTAAGTGAAAGAAGGGATTTTTGGAGCTGCAGTGCAAGGTAGAAAATCCCATCAAAGTTGACTTCTTATTTTTAGAAATCAGCCTTGCCAAAAAGTGCAACCCATTTAGGCATTAAATAATGCTTTTAATGATATTTATTAATAGTTTCTCTGCCTAATTTTGGCGCCAAGAATGGATGAAAGTCAATGCAAGAGGGTGAGCTGAAAATAGATCATGTATGCATGCTAAAAATAAATAAAATAAATTTATTTAAAGGCAGCCAGCAGCATGCATAATTGGGCGCCCAATTTGGGTGAATAAACATGATTGTTTATTAATTAAATTGCCAGGAATAGGAAGGACAATTATTAAAAATAGAATGTTGAGGGTTATATAAGTATGGGTTGCCATAATGAAGAAGCAATTAATTCTTTTTGCTAAGGATTGCAGCCCAGACAGTTTTGGCGCCAAGGAGGATTTGTGCATCAAAAGGTGTTTTTCATTGCCGGAAGCTTCAAGGTTTGGCGCCTAGGGTTGGAATAGCTTGATTTATGCTATGATAATTATCTGCATGTTACTATAAGTGCCCAGGTGAATTTAAAAATATTTATGCTTGCTTTGCATGCAAGCAAAGCCTCAAATTTTAGGGCAGCAGGCTTCATATGCAGATTTTTGGTGACAGAAATCAAGTATTCATGCTCTGGACTTCATCTTTGTTTGAAATAATTGCAGGTATTCATTACGGTGTTCATACAAGTGAAAGGGAGTTCAAATCAATGTCAAGTACATTGAATATATCTTCCAAATCTGAAGAAATTGCTAGATCTGCACAAATTGATCCAGTTGCAAAGAATTCCGGCAGATTAAAAGAAAAAGAACACAGACAAAGATTGCTCAGACAAAGATTGCTCCAGCCATGATGAAGCGTGATGAAAGAGAAGGATCAGCAGAATCATGCATAGCTTCTAGATTTGCTGATATCAATGACACGAACACCCATCTCCGAAATAATTGACAGATCTAGGGCTGGAAAGACATCTCTCATGCGGGCAATAAAAAGTAGTGGAATTATTCAAGCATCAAGCATTTCCAGTCACAACTCAGTTGCCCGAATTTGTTATGGAGTGTGCAAGGTCATATCATCCTCTTTCCAAAACAATTCGGGATGCTGCAGGAAAGACAATAATCAGGCTGGATGCACAATTTATTAATTATTGTCTGAAGATTCCGACACGAACGATGGTGATTGCAATTAACATGCTAGATGCAGGCAACAGATGGGAGAAACACAAAGCAGATTGCATGGGCATAATGAACAACAAATATATGAAGAAGCTCAGGTCTCCATCAAAGTTCCCAAGGACTCTTCCATGATCCAATTTGGTGTAGGAGGTGGATGATATTACTAAATTGCTTTGCAGGTTAAGTGGAGAAGCCAATACTCACAACTTCCGCTCATGGATGTATGCTTTCGTGAGGACTATTGAGATCAACAGAGCTGATTCAATAATCAATTGGGCAGAGATCATCAGTGACAACATCGGTGAGCAACTCCGGAGTGTGAGGCGGACGTACAGCTTCAAAATGACTTCATACCTAGTATATGCAGCAACCTCGCAGGGTATATTTTCCAAGCTGGATAGACGGGGCATACTGGCGAAAGATCCTATTTTTGAGTGCTTCCCACAGTTGACAGTTCCTGAATGCCACAAAGATTACAAAGCGGTCAACGATGGGTTCTTCTATGAATTCATCTGCAAATTAAATAGTGATCTGAAGACCAACAGGGTAAGCAAAGAAGCTTGGGAAGTTGTATCCCAGCATGGCTGTATTTTCATCCAGTTTGCAGACTTCACCTATCTCAGGGTAACCGGCTTTTCGGAGAACCAATAAAGTTGTCGAGGTATCCAAACGACAAGTGGGTCATCATGGAGTTGTGCAGACAACTCGTGGAGATGCATGACTTACAATCAAAGCGGCACAAGTCTACGGGTTTCTTTCCAGTCATAGTGGGTTATTACAATTGAAATGTTTTCTGAGTACGAGCTTGAGTTCTTCCCGGCACGGCTGAACTTTGACCCATATGGGGTAGCAAGGAAGACAATCTCCCAAGAATACTCACATGTGCCTTCGTTGGAAGACTTCTGAATGAAGTGCAAAAACGAGTATGAAGTCAGAAAGAAAGACTTCATAGGTTATCGGCGCAATAAGTGTCTGATTATGGTTTGGCATGGATACCTTCAGATCTCACAGATGATGGCCATGTGATACTTGACTCGTATCATCAGATGGTAGGGGATAGAGTTGCTCTTCAGAAAACATTGGTGGCTGCCAGACGATTAAAGAAATATCTTCCGCAGTTTTGGTTAACACTTTGAACTAGTTGTTGACAAAGGGGTATTGCCTGGATGAAGCTTTGATGAATCAGATCATAGGCAACTTTACCGCAGGAGACTCCAGCAAAAGGAAGCACGAAGGTGAAAGCAGCAGAAGGCCGAGAGAAGCTTAAGGTTCACAAGAAGTCTCACACGCAGAAAAGGCCAAATCTACAGCTATCGTGTTAGTTCCAGCTTCTCCAGCATCAACTCATAGCACTTCGGCAGCCCCGAAACCTCAGAGAGATCTTGTTGTTCCTCCGTTGAATCCAGCGTCATTTGTATTTTCTCCTCAACCACTCAGGTCTTCACCTCTCCATGCAGAGAAGTTGAAAGCACAGATGGCGAGTTTGAAAAAACATTGTCTTTAGACAATTCAGAGGCTGGCAGTCACAACACGGTGGCAAATTCGGATAGAGTAGAATCAGAGCATGAGATGGTGGTGCACTCGGTGACTTCTCATTCCCCGAGAAGCAACTTTTCATCATGGTTGGCTTTGCAGACAATCCCAAGCCAGAGAGGAGATCAACCTGGAGGAACACGACTTTCAGCTGCTCCTGAGTTTGGGCGGAAGAGATAGAAGGCCTAAAGTTGCTAAAATGACTTCTAGGTTGATTATTGAGGAATCAAGACAAAATTTCGTTGAGTTATCAGTGCCAGCAGAAGGAAAGCACAAGGGAGAGCTCACGGTGATATAACAGTGACCAAAGTGCCAATAGGTCGAGCTACCACCGAAGGATTAAAGCAGGATACACAGACACTAATGAACGCTTTATTCCTTAAGCTTGACAAAGAGAAGGCTGAAAGAGCTAAGCTTCAAAAGTAGGTGTCCCAACTATGTGAGATCATTGCTAAGGTCGCAAAACCTTCCTCTCAGCCCATTCTAGCACATGAGCAGGTAAGTAATCATCGATCTTTGGAGGTAGAAGATGCAGGGGACCAGGTCAAAGCTATTGCCCAGTGGAAAGAACAAATCATTCACCAAGCTTCAGAGCAATTCAAAAGAATACCAGCTGCATTGGAGAATATGCACAGGGCAGTATCCCAGCTAAAGGAACTGATGACACAAATAGAAGATGAGAACATAGTTGTTGAAAGTCATTTGGATACTTTAGCTAAGATACACTCGTTGTCAAGAGGATGTGCTGATTGCAGAGAAGATTGTGCCTAGTGGATTGGTGGAAAAGGGGAAGCAGTTAGAAATTTCAGTTTCCTTCCGCGTAGAGATCCTCAAGCTCATGCTGAAAAGGATGCAGTTGTTGGAAAGTAAGATGGGAGAAGTGTCGGAGAGCATCCCAGATGAATTACCTGCTTCCCGTGAGGAATTTATTCTGGTTGTGCGGAAAGAAGTTGATGAAGCCACCATGCCTTTCACGATGGATTCAATTGGCAGACTCATAAAGCTTCAAGCAAATGTTGAGGGATATGGGCTTGGTTTAGAGAAGGTAAAGGCTAACACTGCTTTGCTTTGTTCGGAGGGTTGCTGGATTAGAATCGAGAGAGATGCTATTGTTAAAACAAATGGGAAGATGTTGAATTACATGTTTGACAAGTATATTCAATATCATAACAAAAAGAAAGTATAGATGTTACAGCTGGCAGATCTTCATTCTTCTCTTCTTTCTTCTCTTATTTTCTATGTTCCCATGAAAATGTAAGATTAAAGTTATTGGTTTAAAAACCATTACTTTAAGTTATTTGGAAAGATTCTTTAAGATAGGTGACAAATGTGCACAATTTTGGCTTAAACTCCTGATGCATGTCACTAAGAGAGGAATTCTAGGAAGATGATTGCCAAATGTTCCCTTTACTACTTCATGTTCTAGTTCAGTTGTAGTTTCCCATTTGTAATTTCCCCTCTACACACTATAAGTAGAGGAAGAACCTACGGGTTAAAGGATCGGAATTTGTAATCAGCATTCTTGTGTTCCAGACTTTGAGCTGAAACCCTTATAGCTTTTTGCAAGCAAAGGAATAGAGAAGAGATTTCCGGAGAACTTTGTGTCAACGGTGCATTCGTCTTTTATTTCTTTTTAGATCTATGCATAAATCTGTGTTGTCTTAGATCTAGATCTGGAACTTTCCCTTGCTTCAAATTCTGCGTTTTAAGATCTATTTGTTTCGTCCATGTGCATGTAATCAACTCTGTCAACTATTGGTTAGGTTGCACATTTCCTTTCCTTTCTTCTTGCATTTAATTATTTCCCTTTCCTGCACATATTGCTTACAATTGCTTACTTGCTGCAAAACTGTCTAGCTATGGTTCATGAGCTACATAGTTAAAGTAATACCAACAAATAGATACTAGGAAATACAACTGGTAAAATCTTACACGGGAGCCTCACCGGTAAATGAGGGAGATTTATCTCATGACTGCCTAGGTTTTCAGCTATGCAGAAAATCTAGCCAACACAGTCAAGCCTATTTGAGCTTCCCATACAAATTGGTTTTGCCTACCTTCCTCCTTTATAGGAGTTGTAATAGTCTATTTAATAGGCTTTCTCAATAATGTATTTATAGCTCGTGGCTTCTAATAAAAATAATACGATAATCAAAGCGAATGGTTGGAAAAGCACGGAAGCCAACCTTTGAGAGAAGAGATTTGGTCAGGGAAGAAACGTGAGATTACACGTACTCGGTAAAAGCCGGACAAGGTGTAATAGAAAAGCGGTGTCCAAAAAGGACACAAGGTTTTGCTGGTTAAATTCATTCTTGGTCAAACTTGGCGCCCAAGGAGTGGATGGTAGCAAACAAAAAGCGTTTTTGGAGAGGAGATTTTGTGTGAGAAGAATGCAGGAGTAAGGAGGTCGTTCGATCAAGAATGAAACATTTGCAAGGCGTTTTTATTTCAGCAAGGTGTTTTTAATCTCACGAGGGCGTTTTTTATTTGTACCTGCTGTAAAAGAAGTGCCATGGCATTCTAAAGTAACGTGGAAGCTTTGAAGCGGCGTTCTAGTTCTGATCTGAGCTGATTTTGCATGAAGAATACAGCAGAAGTGTGGCGTAGGAAGGAGAGTGGTGTGGCAAGAAGAAGACGAGTGACATTCTAATCTGGCAAATTCTAAATCGATTTGTTGCTCATCTTTCATTTGATCTGAAAGAGCAAAGTAGAAAATACCATTCAAGGAGAAAGAGTTCATGTGGGTGAAGGAGAAGAACGCCATTTCCCTGCATGAAAGCTGGTTTGCACAACAATTTTCTATTGGTTGATTAAAAATCTAAATCTATTTAGCCAAAGTTTGTGGTTTTATAATTATTTAGGGCTAAAATTGATTTTTTAAAGTTAGCCCAAATTAAAACTTTATAAATCTCAAATTTCGGACCTTAGAAATTACCTAAAAAGCCACGGTTAATTCCATAGCCGGAGTTCCGGAAGGAGAAAACATTTGAAACTTGGCCAACTTGTCTATTTATGTCCTTGTTTGTACGCAAAAGGAATTTTTGAAAGAGTATGTAAAACTCAGGATTTTAATTTTTGGAAATTTTACGGGAAATTGTAAAATTAAAATCTCTCAAATTGTTTGTTTTTAGGATAAAATCAATAGGAAAAGGAATTTTTGTAAAAGCATTTATAGTTTTTCCGATTTAATTGTTTTTGTGAAATGCTAGTCTACAACACCTTTTGTTGCCAAATTCACAAAAATTGACAGGAAAAACTTTAGTTTGTGGAGTCACAAGATACTTACTATCTATGAGTATTGGAATCTAGATCAAATTGTACTTGGCAAAGAAACAAGACCAGATGATGACGAACTTTCAGTTGATGAACTTGATAACTATGATAAGCGTCATAGAGAAGCATTGATGTTGTTAAAACTTTCAATGTTTAATAATTTGATTCTAGAAGTTAGAAATGCAACTAGTGCTTGGATTTGTGGAAAATTCTAACATCCAAGTACTAGGCTTCAGAAGTTGGTAGGGTATTGTACTTGAAAATTTTGTTATTTTCCACTAAAATGTAGGAGGGTGGTTCGATCTCTTAATTCTTGTTTTGTGATCAGCTGAAAGCAATGGAAAATCCTATAGATGAGCAAGACTTGATTGCTCTAGTACTGCAAAACCTGTCAACATCATTTGACTCATTTGTTGAGTCATTGCATATGATCACGGAGACACAAGAGATTGATTTTGAGAAGTTGTCTACACTTCTCATGCAAAAGGAGAGAAGGCAAACTCATGCAACTTCCTGTCAATATCAATGGCTACAAAAGTGCATTCATGGCACGGTCAAAGGGAAAGACAAAATAGTGGAATGCTTAGTGGTTCTTCAAAAGAATCCTCTAATAACAATGTAAGTACTTCTAAGCAGTCTAAATGGAAGTGTTTTTATTGCAAGGAACCCAAGGTCATTTGAAGAAAAATTGTTGTAAGCGACAATATGATTTGGAAAAACAATAGAAAGAAGTCACAATTTGCAAATGTGGCAAAAGAAGATGAACAAAGTTCAGCGGGTGAGTTTGCATTTGTGGCATCACAAAATCAGCGGGTGAGTCGAGAATGTGGTATTTTGACTTGGGTGCATCAAGACACTACACGTGTCACAAAGACTCATATGTAAAATTTGTAGAAGATGATAGTTGTAATGAATTTGTTTCCTTAGGTGATGGTTGGGTTCACTATGTGAAAGGATATGGTAATGTTTGTATTACATTGAACAATTTTGTTAATTTACACTTTCAAGAATGTTCGGTTTGTACCTGATATGAACAAAAATCTTCTTTCCATAAGTGAAATAACTACAAATCCTAATCTTTGTGTGGAGTTTAAAGGAAACAAATGCATGGTTAGTGAAATTCATGACAAAAGAGTCATTGCTATTGGTCTTGGTAACAGAGGATTGTATAAGTTGGTTGATCCAAAACTGAAATGAACATGCACTAATGAAAACACTAGTGAATTGTGGCATAAGAGGTATGGTCATCTCGGTTATAAGCATTTGCATACATTAAGTCAGAATAACATGGTGAATGGAATGTATTCTATTCAAAAGAGTCTGAATGTATGTTCAGGATGTCAAAAAGATAAGCAATTTTCATATTCATTTGACATTGGTAGGAATAGAGAGTTAAGAATGCATTGGATTTGGTATCTGTGGGTTTGCATGGTCCAATGCCAACACCTTCCATATCTGGAGCATTGTATTATTTGTTGCTTATAAATGAATTTTCTAGGAAAATGTGGGTGTGTTTTCTGCATAGAAAGTCAGAGAATGTTTCTCTAACTTTGTTGCTTGGAAAGCTATGGTAGAGAAACAAGGAGGGAAAAATATTAAAGCTCTCACATCAATGAATGAAGAAGAGTGTCTCTAAAAATTCAAGGAATTCTACAAGAAAGAAGGTATAACATATTCTACACAAAGAATGATGTCATGGCAAGGTAGAATAAGACAATGATAGAGATGGCACGTTGTATGGTGGATAACCAGAATGTACCATATCAGTAATTGGGTAGAAGTGGTGAATACAACTATGTACATTCTCAAATGAAGTCCCACACAAGCTTTGCAAATATAACACCAAAAGGAGCATGGTCTGGAAAACACCTGATGTAAGTAATTTTTGTGTTTTTGGATCCACTACTTTTTATTGGGAAAGTTGTACATGTTTGTTGGTTATTGTGAGCAGAGGAATGCATATAGGTTAATAGATGTCTCCACATACAAGATTGTTGTGAGTAAAGAGGTTTTTGTAGATGAGAAAGTACCATTCTTTTCTAGTAATGGTAAATCTACTGAGAGTATTGTAGTGGTTTCTATTGACAATATTTCTGGAACAAGTTCTGGTAGTAGTGTTGAACAGAGTTCAAAGAAAGTACCAGAGGTATCAAGTTCTAAGGAAGAATCTAGTGGTGAAGAGGTGTTTCTCACTCTTCACAAGTAGATCAAGAAAACCAACACAAAAGGCCAAAGTGGTACCATACCACTATGAAAGATGTAAGGAAAGATGAATTTTACTTGTTGGAAGGGAAATCTACAAGGTCAGGAAAACAAAAAGTGCAAGGTGAAGAGCAGGTAAATTTTGCTCTTACTACTATTTCACAGGTATTGAAACCAAGCACAAGTTCAAAGACCAAAGTCAAACCAAAATGGATGTTGACACATTCAAGGCATGACAACAATTCAAGGAACAACAGAATCCAGTGAACCCAGTATTTAGTACCATTTCCTATGTTACTTGGTGGTTGCAGCGGCTAATTACCCATGTACTCCGGTAAGATGGATTGGCGACAATAGGGACATTTGGATACATCACTGCAGAGGCAGTAACACTACACCTTGGTTGAGTTCATGTATGGACTTAATCATATTATTGTAATAATGACTAAAACATTTGATTTAGTCATTAAGGGAGGGTGTTAGAATAGATTATTAGAATAAATAGTTTGTTTTAATACGTAACATGTTAGGTTGTTTGGGTTGTTGGAACATATTGCTAAATAGGTGGATATGGGTCAAGCCTATTTGAGCTTCCCGTACAAATTGGTTTTGCCTACCTTCCTCCTTTATAGGAATTGTAGGAGTTTATTTAATAGGCTTTCTCAATAATGTATTTACAGCTTGTGGCTTCTTATAAAAATAATATATAGATGGGTTTGTTTAAATTATATCCTAACAAGTCCCAAATGACAACATCTGAAGAGCTATACTATCAACACGTTGTAGATAGCTAAAAACTTCTCAGACATTAACCACGAAAACAACAGACATTCTCAATTTTTTACTGTACTCCACCTTAGTCTGCTAAATTCATGTGTTGCTATCCAATGTCATAAGAAGGTTAAACAAGGTATAGGCCAATTAGGTTCATACCAGCTACAGCGAATAATACGGATCCATGCAGCATACACAGATAGAACGTCTCTCATTAATTTGTCTGAAGTACAGTCATAAAAAGTGCTTCAATAGTTGTACATATAGATCAGGTCAAAATTAACAAACACCATACATAAAAGAGATTTTTACAATTAAAAAATGTTATCCAAGTTGTAGAGGACAATTATTAGCAAGCATACTTTCTCCTCTGTATCATCAAAACGTTGAGTCAACCTCCCTGCGATTTCATCCGTTTCCGGTGGAGAATACTTGAGGTGGTAAATTTTTCCTGTAACGGGATCAAGTCTCCTTCCCACAACTCTATCAACGAGGATTTCTTCAGGGACCTGCATAAAATCATTGCAAATATTGTCTTAAGTTTAAAAACAACAAAAAGAAACTCTTTAAAGAATAAAAGACATTTGACTTTGTATATTTCTCAGATCCTGATTTCTTAATAACCATTTGTTTTGAAGGCCTGTCTCAGAAGGAACATATAAATTACCCATACACAGAAGACAGTCTAGAAAACAGATCAGAAATTTGAGCCACACATAAACAGATTATCCCTTAATCAATAGCATAACTAAAAACACTGGAAGTAATATTTTAGAATTATATTTTACAAAACATCTCCTAAAACCTACAGGGACTAGCAGAATGAATCCAAGACTATTGAAAGACCTCAATACTTCATGAAACATGCAATACAAGGTGATCAATGAATGAAGAATCTCTGTAACCACCTGCTGCTTTAGTTTCACTTTTGGTGCAAGTGCGAGATACAGAAATCACTGAAATGGCCGGTGATGTTTTGAAGTCTTCAATGGTCATGTTGTGGAAATAGACTTAATACTGGGTATTTCAGATAACCTCATACAATACACAATTGCAAGATGACAATATTTCATACAAAAAAGAACTCATAACATTCATTTTGCTATCAAACATTCTACCATGTGCATGCTCACTGATATTTAGAACTTCGAATGTCAAATGTTATAAAAGACTATGAAAAGAACAGGAGTTCTAGGCATAGAGAAGAGTGAGAACACGCTAGTAAAAATAAAGCAGATATGATATTGGACGTTGCATCAACTATATGGGGTACTGCATATAGAATTGCTATAAATCAGAAGGCAAGATGAGTATCCAGATATATTCATTAAAGTTCTGGTTGCAAAATGCCATTAAGTAAGAGTAGCCAGAAGGGCCAGCCACTATGTTCCAAAATCCAGCTTTAAAACTGAAACAATCTAGGAACAATCACCTACAATGTTCACCATCGAATGTTATAGGATAAAAATGTGGTATGTGCAATTAAATGTTACAATGTCCTATGATCTACCACAAAGTGTTACAATTTGTCACTGTGACATACATCGTGTCATTGGATCATGAGTGAAGATTCACCATGACATCTAAGACAGTTAGGCAGGTACTCTAACCAGTAATTGGTTGCAGGCCTACCATCCTTTGAAAAGTCATTTTCTCTGTGCAGATGATTTTAATATAAATCAATCAAGGCCTACCGCGAGAAAAGAGTCCAAAGAAGGAAAGCTTCTACGAGTGGCATTGCTTGGTTTATGCCCACATTATTTACCTACTGTAAAGAACTTCTATTAGGAAATAGTGCTTCGCTGGACCCAAGGGCTGCTATCTTGACTTTGACATATTTTGAATATCTTTAAGCAATGATACAATTTTCTCTATTCATCTCCGTGTCTAAGAGTAATCTTGCTCTATCTCTTGCACTGAGAATCTTCTTAACAGGTTCCCTGCGTATTGTTGCTCCACACTTATCAATGTTAAATAACATACCATTACATAACTTAAAAGGGTTACTGATGAAACGATCACATGTTTCAAGAGCATTGTTGGGAAATTCAAAATAGCATCAAGACGGAGTAGTCTTTGGTTAGCCCGTAGGGGAATTTGAGAATGTATAAGTGCAAAGAATTTTGTTGTAGTGGCATTCCAATTAGAAAACTGAGAAACAAATTATTTGCACAATCATCAATAATCAACTTAGACATGTCATGCATGGATACAATTACACCAGAAAAATGACTGCATGTCTACCGTCATGTTTTCATGCCATTTACCATTTTCTGTTTCCGTTTCTGCACCATAAGGAGTGACTGAAATGTCAACCATTTAGTGAAATGTAACAGGCTAGCCAGCAAAATGGCAGAGGTTTTTCCACTTTTTCATTCAAATCTGTCTTTTATCCAAGCAGCACTCTAATGGTAACTAATCAAACACTAGAGAGATGTGGGATTATGGGGGCTCAACAGGTGACAGCAATGATTAGATGCCCATTGAGGTTATTGAGTAAAAGAAAAGGCCTTCTTTACTGGACAACAATCATCAGCGACAGAGGAGAAAATCCTGCTTTAATAAATGAGAAGATTTAGCATCATGATCGTGAGTGAAATCCTTTTGCAGGAAGCTTTAATAAGACGGGGCAATCCTGGTAATCAATGAAGCAAGAGAACCGTGAATGAAACTTCATAAATTAGTGCCTAATAAAATAATATTTGCATGCCTAAGATTGATGGTTGTAGTGAAATTATTAATCCAAGAGATTAGATACACAAGTTGTTCTGTTTTTTCCAATTACACTCGAGAAAGAATTAACAAGAAAACTGTTTTCCCTTGTACATCTTGAAGGCCCAGCACTCGGTGGGTGGCAAATGACTAGTAGGAAGAGGGTGAAGGGCCAGGGATAACTATTTAGGACCAATTTGAGAGTAAATTCTATCATAACATTGAGGCTTACAACCAAGAAGACTACTTGCTGATCCTCAATAACATGAAGCAGCAATGCACTGTGGTTTACTATTCAAGGGAATTCTGCCAAGCTAAACTTTTGGTAAAAATTATTTTCCCCAATGTGTGGTGGGTTTGTACATTGATGGATCAATGGAGTATATTACGGGGTATGCCATGGCTGAGGCTGCAGAATGCAAAAGCATACTCAGAGGTTGTTAGGAGTCACCTTACAGTGAGATCACCCTTCAAAACTAATCCAACAGAAAAGAGAGAGCTAGGTAATGACGAATCTGATTCATCTCTTCCATTGCTGAGCTATCAAAAAGAAGAATAAGACCTTTCTGCTATTGTTGATTTATGTGTGAAAGGGATTTGTTTAAACCATAGATGGAAAACTCGCCAAAAACTCGCCAAAAAACCTGCAAAACGGTTTAATCGCCTAAAAACTCACCAAAACTCGGCGAGTTCGTGCTAAATACTCGCCATACGTTGCTTTCACACGTATACACGCAAAAAAGTTGTTTTTACACAGTTTTGGCTCTTTAAAAGGCCCTCTACTCCCTCATTGTCACTCACACAACCATTTGAGCTTGCATTGCTTGTGTTGAGTGGATTTTGAGTGAATTCAAGGAGAGAATTTGGAGATTTGCATTTGGAGGTAAGTTTTTTTTTTTTTAATTCTTTGAAGTTTTTCCAAATTTTGTGTATATTATTTAGGTTTTATAGATTCCTATTGTGATTATAAATACATGTAATGTGAAATCGAATGCTTGTAATTTTTTTATACTCATTTGCAGCCAGAGGTATGTATTTTTTAACGCAAATTCATTGTAAATTAGTTAAATTTTATGTATGTGTATTGTAATCGATTCGTTGTGTAATTCTAAATACATGTAATGTAAAATCGAATGCTTGTAATTTTTTATACTCATTTGCAGCCAGAGGTATGTATTTTTTTTTTAACGCAAATTCATTGTAAATTAGTTAAATTTTATGTATGTGTATTGTAATCGATTCGTTGTGTAATTCTAAATACATGTAATGTAAAATTGAATGCTTGTAATGTATTTTTTTATTTACGCAAATTTGTTATTCAGGCACGTTTTGTTTTTAAAATTAAATTAAGTTTACGTTTTCTAATTTTTTAAATGTGCATTGTGTTGCAGATTAGAGCTTAACAATGGCATCAGGCTCGGCATCAGGTTCGGCATCTGAATCACTAGTAGGGACCGTTCCTCCGAATGCCCATTCCATAGCATGGAAGTATGTTGTACGTGGAACTTGTGCGGGCGAAATTTTTACACTTACTGTAACAAGAAAATGAATGGAGGCATCAATCATTTGAAATATCAGCTTTCAACTATTGTTTGCCGAGATGTTACGGTTTGCCCCAACGCATCGAAAGAGGCAAAGCGAGAGATTAGAGTAGAGTTGGCAGAGTTAGAGGAGAAGAAACTAGAGAACGCAAGGCTGAAAGCAGCCATAGCACAAGCTATTAGACCTGGGGCTGCAATGGAAGAGGATTTAGACGATGATGCGGCAACAATTGTGGGCTCTACTCATGGTCCACGCATACGAAGAGGAAGAGCCGGAAGAGGCACATCTTCATCGAGTTCGAGCAAAGGCATACCGAGTTTTTTTGTGGCAAGGAACACACCTGGAGCACAACCTTCATTGGAAGGTACAATCTGGAACAAAGATATGCACGAGGAAGTGGATAAAGCTTGTGCAAATTTTTGGTACTACAACAACCTGCCGTTCAATGTGGCAAAGAGCCCATACTGGGAGTACTTGGTGACAGTGTTGTCAGTTGTAGGGAAGGGTACAAGAGCACCCTCTCCAAAAGATTTGAGTGGGAAATTACTTGAGGTGCAATTGCGGATGCCACTACCATGCTAGAAAGAGCACAAGAAACAATGGAAAAAAATTTGGATGCACCATTCTTTCGGATAGGTGGACGGATGGAAGAAACCAAACCCTTGTTAATTTTTAGCGAACTTGAAACGGTGAGATGGTGTTTTTAAAATCTATTGATGCCTCTAACATAATAAAAAATGCAGAGAATTTGAGTGTTATGTTAGAGACAGTTGTATTAGAGGTTGGTGTACAGAATGTTGTGCAGTTGTCACGAGCATATGCAATCAACATATGTGGTGGTTTGGGAGACTCTCTTGCGGGATAGACATCCATCACTCTTTTGGACTCCTTGTGCAGCTCATTGCATTGACCTTCTTTTGGAGGACGAGGCAAAATTGATTGGGTGAGGCCGGTTGTAGAAGATGCAAGATCTATAACGAAGTACATATACAATCACCCTTGGGTTCTAAGCTTGATGAGAGTACACACAAAGGGGAAATAACTTGTTTGAGCCGGTGTCACAAGGTTTGCAACTAACTTCTTGACGTTGCAAAGTATTTCTAGTTTGTTGACACCTTTGAAACAAATGTTTGTGAGTCAAGCATGGCTAGACTCACAATATTCAAAGAAAACTGACAGAGAGAGGGTTGCAAAGATAATTTTTGATGATATCTTTACAAAGAGAGCTATAGAGATCATCAAGGTAATTTCAAACTTCGATTTATATTTCATTCCTTTATTTTAATTTGTTAAATTATAAATATTAAATATATTGTTCTACTTTTCACTTTTTTACTTTCATTTGTAATATGTATTGTAACTTGTAAGTTTGCAATCTTACATTTTAATTTGTGTGTAGGTGTCAGAGCTGTTGGTGAGAGTTTTGTGTTTGGTTGATGGGGAGCAAAACCCCATGGGGTTTGTATATGAGGCCATGGATAGGGCCAAAGAGTCTATCCAAAACTATTACAGGGGATATTGTCAGATATGGTCCCTTTTGGGAGATTATTGATCGGAGGTGGAACAATCAACTCCACCAACCTATTCATGCAGCGGGGTACTACCTCAACCCCAAGTATTTCTACTCTGACAACTTCACAGATGTGAACGGAGAGGTTATGGAGGGCCTTTCAACATGTATTGAGAGGATGATACCGGATGTTGAGACGAGGGACCTCGTCATTTTAGAGTTGCGAGTTCTGAAACATGCTAGGGGGAGACTCTTTTCTTCGGTGCTAGCTATTCGAGGGAGAACCACACAGTCACCAGGTAATAAAAATTAGAATGTTTACCAAGTTACTTATTAGTTACATATTTGATTTTATTAATTAATTATAAATTTTTGATTATCTTGTTTGTAGGTTCTTGGTGGGAGGATTGGGGAGGGAATACCCCAAATCTTCAAAAGTTAGCCCTCAAAATTCTATCTCAACCTTGTAGCGCTTCTGGATGTGAACGCAACTGGAGTTTGTTTGAGGCCATTCACACGAAGAAGCGCAACAAGTTGACTCAAAAAAGGCTCAACGACTTGGTTTTGTGCAATACAATCTCGGCTTAACACAAAAAAAAATTTGAGCCCACATCGGAGGAGCTCATTGATTTGGATGAGATAGATCCATACAGTGAGTGGACTGGGCAAGAAGAGGAAAACTCTGCATTCACAACGGACGAGATTGCTTCTTTTGAGAGGGAGGCTATGGAAGGAGAAACACTAGTAGGACTCCGAGGACATATTGGACTAGATGACATCTTTGGAGGTGATCTCCAACATGCAGCAGAGGAGCCATCAGCACCACCATCTAGTTCCATGATCGAGCCAAATTTGAAGCCTTCTAGGAGGAGCGTGGAGACGCACCAAGTCTGGGGACTAATAGAGGCACTAGACCCTCACCCCAATTTTTCTCTAGATTGGGGAAGAGGAAAATGTAATTTATTATATATTGTAACTTGCATAGATGTGAAATTTATGGTGATATTTTTCAATGTCAATCATCATAAATTCATATTACTTATCAGCCGGTTGTCGTATTCGCATGATGATGCGATTTTGTATTGTATTTGTATTCAAATCTAATAGAAAACACTTCTCCAACATTTTATGGGCTCATTTGATACATTTTGTAGCTGTGTTGCTTAAAATTTATGTTTTTTAAAGAAATTTGAGTATTTTTTAAGTTGCCGAGTATTCCCGAGTATTGGCCGAATATTGGCGAGTTTTTGCCGAGTTTTTTTGGGGGTCTGGCGAGTTTTTGGATTTGGCAAGTTTTCCTACTATGGTTTAAACTACACACGAGGTTTTGTCCAAGAACACAATTTATTTGCACGGCTCTGTAAGGATCCTCATGGTTGAGTTTGTAGACAAAGATTATGAGAAGATGGTCAATAATCATAAAGAAACAATAGAAATAAAGGAAAATGCCGATATGAAGGACCAAGAACAACAAGAAATCCCAATTGTCATGCTAGGGACATTCAATATCAAAACTAGAGGGTAAAAATTAGAGTGAAGGCGGGAATGGTGGTGACCCTCATCAACTTCAGCAACATAACTTCATAGACTTAAAGTTGGTGATATCCAAGTGCCCAAGAATTGTTCCGTTACAAAATTTTCAGGTGTCGATGGTCGGTGACACTATAATGGACTGCAAGAGAATTATCAAAAGGCTGAACTTGAAGCTGGACGGCGAGGAATCGAATTCTGATGCTTACATTGTAGCCCTAGCCATGGTTGATATCCTCATGGCGATGGAAGCGCACTTACTTAAAGACCTTGGGAAAAATTTGAATAGGTTGTGATGTGTTCGACATGAAAATTAAGGAAAGATGAACTGATTAGTGATTAGTAACAGCAACGAGCAAATTTAAATAGACTGATTTCAGCTCACAAAATAGGCAAACAGCTTGTAAACAATGAATTATATATTTCAATGTATTAGGGCCTGCCTATCAAGGTGAATATGCAAAACCTAAAAAAACAAAAGGAAACACGTGAGTGATTGATAAATATGCAGATGTTTTTCAGGACCTAATGCATGGGATGCAACTAGATCAGGAGCAAGAACAAATCATGGAGTTCAAACTAGGGTTCAAATAGTCATTGTTCCGCTCTTAAGGGTACCCTGATTTTTAAGGAAAAAGATTGGAACATTAACTCAAAACAAATTGCATATGTGGGCCTGTGGCATAGAGTTAACCCACAAGAGACCTTTTGCATCTTAGGTGTTTGTAAGAAAGAACAGTTCCTTCGATATGTGCATTGACTAACAAGAACTGAATTAGAGGACCATTAAGAATCGATATCACAATCTAGATATAGATGAATTGCTTGTTAAAATGAATGGTGCATTAAAATTTATATTGATTGATTTTTAATCTGTTTATCAACAGATAAGTGTGAGAGAAGTCATCAATAGAAAAGAGTTTTTCAAATTTTCATGGCCATTGTGAATTTTGGATAGCCAATGATCTATAACTTTCAAGGTACAATGAATTAAAGTTTTCAGCCCTATCTTATGAAGTTTATTCTAGTCTCCTTTGATGACATTCTTCATTATAGAACTAAGGAGGATCATTTGAACCACTTGAAAACAAGACAGCTAAATTCCTTGTTTGCAAATGAATTGCAAAGAAAGAGTTTGTTTACTTTACCAGTTATCAACAAGATAAGTGTGAGAGAAGGTGACCAATAGAAAAAAGTTTTTCAAATTCTTCATGGCCATTGTGAATTTTGGGTAATGTTTTTTTGGATTATTTAATGATCCTATCACTTTCAAGGTACAATGAATCAACATTTTCAGCCCTATTTTACAAAGTTTATTTTAGTATCCGATGCGGAGCATCTCTCTTAGGGATGCAAATTTTGGTTTGACATGTAATTTTGGCTTGGAAGTTGGTTTAGATGGTTTAGGCCCTAGGGGTCCTTAGGGTGTTAATAAAACTCATTTCATGATGTTAGGGTGTGTTTAGATGTTCAAATTTTCAAACTATGAAGTTTCCCGCCATTTTGTAATTTCAAATTTTAAAGAGACTTGAAAACCATTCTTGGCTTGTGTTGAAGATGTTAGTGGAATTGGATGATTAGAGGGTCTATGTGAAAGGTCTAATCATGTTGTGGAAGACTCCTAGAGTGCGAAAAGGAGCCAAATGATGCAAACCCTCTTCTATGTTTTAAAACTCACGACATGTAAGCACAAATTCAGTTAGGATTGAGAAGTAATAAGTATTTTGGTGGAGAAACTCGAGGATGGGAGTTAGTTGCTCATTGTATAGGGGGTATGCTAGTGGAAAGAGCTCTGTAGAAGAAGATTTTTGTAATAGAATACGAACTACAATGAAGTACTCTGTTTTTACATGAAAAGGATTGCAGTCTTGCTTGGTTGTTCAACATTTTGGTAAGTGTTTGTTTGTTTATTAGTTCCTTTGTGAGTAATCCAACCGAGAAAGGTCATGACAACTCTAACTTGGAGGTTTTTCGAGTGAAAGAGGAGTTCAAGCTCCAAAAGAAACATTTTTGTAATCTTTTCTTGAAAAATATACAGTCTTGTTGACTAAGGGCATATGTTTATGTGAATATGACCAAGAAAATGCTATGAATTTCATGAATGATGCCTTTCCAATGTTGGTAAGGGTGTTAATCCCTTGTTCTTATTGATTTTGCATGCATGCATTGGGGTTTGTTTTTAAATTTTGTTGGTACTCTGTAGAAGTCTTGTAGCAGGCAGTCTAGAGGCACATTCAACCCAGATGGACACCTTTTAATGGGAAAACTCGATCCAAAGACTGAGACTGATAAGAGAACAAGTGGAAATAAGTCATTTCGAACCTCTAGAGGAAGATATACGCTTTGGAAACAATTTCCTTGATTTTTATAAGCAAATGAGGGTTTGGATGGGCTAGAACTCTGTTTTGACAAGCACAGGACAGTGGCACAAAAGCAATTTTACAAGGATAGAGGGCTATTTACTACTCACTGTTAGAACAGACCTTTTAATCCGGGTAAGGAGGTGTTGTGAATCCAGTTTCAGGGCTTGATTTTGAATATTTTGCATTTTATAGCAAATTTTGTCTACCCGGGCAGTCTAAGAAACCTTATTTAGGGTTTAACGAGTTTGAGAAATTGGAAGGCCTAAACACTATATCAAGGGCCCAAAATTTGAGGAAATCATCTATACTGACCATAAATTAGAGATCAAGAGGAGGCAAGTCATTAAAAAAGTCAATTGATGGGAAATCTTAACAGTTTAGGAGCAAATCTGTAGGTGTTGAATGAGGGTTTGGACCAAGAAAGCAAGTAGCCATTTGGAAGGGTGAAATATTGAATTTGAACCTAAGATTTTGTATGAAGAGTGAGTGTGGAAAAGGGTATCTGGAACCAATCATAGAATGGCTTATCTCTCTATGGTTTTGTCAGAGTCATAACCTTGGATCATTAAGAAGCCTTATAGGCCTAATTAGAGAGTAACAGAGTTGAAAAGTGGCATTTAGGAGTTGAGCTATCAACTGAAACTTTGGGAGAAGCTTGGAAGGCATAATGGGTACTCTAGAATGTGTTTAGTTTGTTTAATGAATCCCTCTATCAAAAGTTATGATAGAAACACAGTGGAAGTAGGGCTACTAGGGAGTGAAAATTGCAAAGAAGAATAGGTGGTGATTAGGTGAGTTATCTTGAGAGTTGAGGAATAAGGTTTGGTAATAAGCGTGAGGAACCAAATGGGTGTCCAGATCAGGTCTCAGTTTGTCTTGGGGATTAGTGAGTTGCTCCCAACTAGTTTTCACCTTCAACTTGCCCTTCGAAGCCTAAGGAGCCAGTTTTGAAAGAGATAGTTGGAATTGAAGTTCTTGATTGATTTTCATGAGTTTGATAGTTGGTATTGCAGGGATTAGATCCTAAAAACAAGGTACACAGTTAGCACAAGCAAATTTGGGCTTTAAAACAAAAATTTGCATGATTTGAAGAGTTTCTTGATTTGAAGAGTTTCTTTACTTGAACTAGTAAAGCTAATTTGCAAGCTTTGGGCAGTTTTGTAATTATTCAATCAATCTAACCTTGTGGATTGTTGAGTTTGATTGATGTTCTACATCAGTATCCTTTGATGATACTCTTATAGAACTAAGAAGGATCATTTGAAACACTTGAAAACAAAATTACAATTCTTATGGCTAAGTTCCTTATTTGAAAAAGAATCGCAAAGAATGAGCTCATTTACTTTACATGCATAGTTAGTGAGAGACAAAGGTCCAGCTAAGATTCAAGCCACTTGACTGGCCTGCTCCAAAGAATGCGGCTAAATAGAGAGGATTTAACAGGTTATGCAATTTCTACACAAATTGTCGAGGATTTCGGAGGCCTTGTGGTACCCCTCAGCGATGTTAGAAGCAAAGGATCCCTTCAAATAGACAAAAGCAAACAAGCCTACGTACGAATAAATGAAAAAGGCAAATGACTTCTAGCCCCGTAGAAGCGATTCTAGATTTCTCACAGCTATTTGCAGTGGAATGTGATGTGTGAGGAAATGGCTTGGGAAATTATCATGAGAAGTCAACAACCAATCACTTTTGAAAGCAGAAAATTAAACAAAAATGTATTGTGCATTTCTGATAAATAATTGTTGGCTTTCATGCATGTTGTATTGAAATTTAAGTAGTATGTGTAGGGGCAACACTTCATAATCCATATAAATCACCAAAACTAGACCTTGACTAACCCAACAAACAAAGTGAATGAGAAAGTTACAAGTATTGACTTCAAAATTTAGTATAAAAGTGCATTAACAACGTGATTGCAGATTTGAGGTGATGTAATATTTAACAAGAATCACATATCACTTACACCTGATTCTAGTTTTAAAAATAAGGCCTTAGCTGTATGGCATTCCTCACCTGCTGCTAGTCAAACTATCTTCTTTAATATTGTGTATTTACAAAGTTACAACAGAATAAGGAGTAAGTTCTTTTGGATGATTCTAAAACAAGACATCGAGGACTCTGTTTCCTCAAGTGACATTTTGCAAAGGAATAACCAGACTGTCGAAAGTGAAAATCTGTTTCAGCCAATACCTATTCCCAGTAAAAAATGCAGTCAATTAGTACAGATTTCATTTTGTGCACCTCTAGTGGGGCAAAAATGCTTATATATTATGGTTGATAACTAAGTATGAATATTTTGTTGCTATGGATTTCACTGACAAAGTGTCAAACTTGTTGAGTTTTTCATGCAACACACATACAGGTTATATGGGCTTCAAAGAATATTGTTATTGACTAAGATACAATGTTTGTCAGAAACTTCTGGAAAGAAATACTACAACAGTTTTGGACCACCTTAACCCCGTCCTACAAGTTGTCACCTTCAAAGACGTGAATACTAAATCAGTAAACAAATGTCTAGAGAGCTATTCAGAAACTATATTACAGATTAGCAAGTTTCGTGGCCATACAACATACAACATACCACATCCCTTGGAATGTTGCCATGTAAAGCCCTTTACAGTTATGGCTGTACAAGTATCGAAGCAACTAAGGAGAACCTTAAATTTGCAGAGTTCCAGCTGGAGTTTTACACAAACAACAAACCTGGGTTCAGCACCAGTCCAGATTTAAGGTGATAGACTCATTTTTAAGTGGAAATGGAATCTGTTTAACGACTACATAGAGTTAAGGGTATTGAATCAAAACAATATAACATTTAGGTAATAGAATCTTTTGCAACTACCTCAAGGCTTCATAGGAGCTGTCAGTCACTTCATCAGTTTATAAATTTGCACAGTGCAGATCAAGATCTCGGTCCAAAAGATTTCGTGTTGTATTAGTGTGCAATCCATCTATAGCCTACTTAATATTCACGCTGAATTCCTAGTGAGATTCTGAGTGTCATTAGAAAATAGATTACATCTAAGAGAATAAAGAGATCTGGCCTGATCCCAAGACTCTCAAGGGCTGCTGCTTGTGACAGGCTTCGAGGGTAACCATCTAGTAGCCATCCCTTTTCTTGTGAATCTTCTTGTGCCAGCCGCTCCTTCACCATCTATACTCCCAAAAGATCAAGGAGAGAGCATTAATAACAAATTAACACACAAAAAATGAGATGAATGCACAAAAGATAGAAGTAGATCTACCGTGCAAACAATTTCATCAGGAACCAAAGACCCCCTTTCCATGCACTCCTTGGCTCTCTTCCCATTCTCTGTCCCTGCTGCAACTTCTGCTCTTAGCAAGTCTCCAGCAGCAACATGTACCAATCCATACTACAAAAGATATAGATGACCATTATTCCTTGTCAAAGGGAAATAAGCAATAGTAAAGTGAAAAAAGAGATACTAGGATGAAAAACCACAGATTAATTACCCCACCAAATATCCCGTACTACAATGTTTTGATTCTTAGTATGAACAAATAGAGCACAAGTCACTCTTGACAGCATACATATTCACAAGGATTAATTCCTGATACAGATATAGCTGAGATCTTCAGTGATTAGGCTTTAATTTGTCCGAACCCTAAAACCGTATTTTACAAGATAGCTGACAGTACAAAATACATAAATCCCCAGTAAAACACTAACAGTAGTTAATTTATTGTTAAATTATACACAGATGCCAAAATTAACCAATCAAATAGTTGCAACATTTAGAGTCAACCTTTGACATATCATTACTATCAGCAGATTATGTAAGCAAAATGTCTACAAAAACCATATCACTTGCTTGTCTACTAATCAAATAAAATTTTCTCACAAACCTTGACCATTTTTGGAGTTCTTCTAAGGAAAGCTTCTAGACAAGCACAAGGAAAATAGGCTCAAAGAGTTCGTGAAAGAAATTGCTGATAATTAATAATCTTGTTTTGTAATAATTTAAGGCAACCTCTATCTAATGATGAGCATCAAGACATGGGACGTGGCAATTGCTAAGAGATGTTGGAATATGCAAAGAGAAGAAAGAAGACAGAAGGCAAAAACTGCGCTGTACAAATGATACAGGCAGAGGTTTATTTATAGAAGAGAGAGGTGGTTGTACAGTTACCAACCGAACAACTACATAACTGATTTTACATTCTATATAATGTGTTATATTTTAACACCCCCTCTTAATGACTAAACCGGAAACAAGACAAAGTTTGTCCCGAAATTTTACAAATATCCTAAAGCCCATATGTTTAGTCATTACATCTACAGACTGTGCCATAAGTTGTACTTTAAAATCAGCAGTCCTTAACTGTGATGCAGTTGTCGAATGAAGACGAACCGCAACACAAAAATCTGGTCCCATGAACAAAAGATATGGCAAGTGGTCCACTGGTTCTCTGTTTCGTGATTCATTGACCAGTGATGAATCACCAATGGCTGAGAGTGTCAGCCCCATCTCCAGAGTGCTGAAATCAGAACCTCGAAGATGTGGATTAAAAAATCTATTCCAGGCTTGTGTAGCTGCTAGAGTCTATACAAAGACTCAATTATCCTGTGATCGAAGTCACCTTGATCACGTCCTTGCACCACCATGTAGTGCTCATCCAACTTTTTCAAGAAGAGGAATGTGACCATCTGTGCAGGAGTTAGAACCAACTCCTCAATAGTAGGAGAAATAACCATCTCCGTCTCAGCAGTGGTCTCCGTCTCAACAGGAGAAATAACCATCTCCGTCTTATCTATTTGCTCATCTATCCCCCTCTGTTGGGAAAGATCCTTCACAACATAATGAGCAAACTGTTCATGCTCTATTGTCCTTCGAGCAAGAACCTCTGAGTGAGTGGCTGGGCATGCCATCTCACCATGCACCGTCAATGCATCTGGAATAGTGGAGTCTCCATCCACAACAAATTGTTCTTCAATGAGGAAATCCATCCTCCCAAGGCATGTCCGCCTCCCGTACACCTAGTATAGTGGATATTCCCTCCACAATAGGTGCATGTAGGTTGACTGTATCCAAGTCAACAAATGTGAGGAATGGCTTCCTCCCAAGGCATTGCAGCCTCCTGCACATCCTGAATGGTGGAGCTGTCCTCCACACGTGCATTCATGTTGATCGCAGCCGGATCAACAAGCCGATACTGACCACCTACCCCAATACCAAGGGCAATTATCCGTCTCTGTTTCACATCAGAGACAACACACTTCTTTCCACAGAAATCCACAGAAATATTGGGATTTTCAGTCAATTGACGAATAGATAGAAGATTCTTTTGTAAAGAAGGTACATATCTAACATTCCGTACCAACAATTTATGAGCATTATTCAATACAATGCATATATCTCCTATCCCTTCTACTGCAAGCGATTCTCCATCAGCTAGTACTACTGATTCAAAACAAATATTTGCAGTAAATGAAACATACCAGTCCTTACGACATGAAAAGTGTGCAGACGCACCAGAGTCAATAATCCAGAATCTGGTACCACTATCATTCGAGCATGATGTCATAAGACAAAGAAAGAGCATACTCGTCATCCGAATCCTGCTCTTCTGCAATCGCGCCACATGTTCCTCATTACATGGCTTTTGTTCGCTTCAAAGATCATACATCCGCTTCCGGCAATCCCTCTTGAGGTGCCCAACCTTGTGATAGTAATAACATGTGACCTGATACCGAGTGGAAGATTCACCAGAGTGACGTTTCCACTTTCCCTTTGACTGAGTGACAAGAGCACTCTCTGCATGGTCACAATTAGATTCTGCCTGAAGTTGTCTCCGCTCCTTTTGCAAAGTGTAGAACTCACCTTGTCAAACGTGAGTGTTTGACTTTCAGCCATTAAATGGAGTGCCTCCACAAATGACTCATACGAAGAAGGTAAGTTGTTCAAAACCAGAGCCACCATATCATCGTCATCCACCTTTTTATTGATGGAAGATAACTGGTCTCGGAGGTCTTTCATCCGAAGTAGGTGCTCAGACAACGATCCACCTTCTTGTAACTTCACGGAAAAGAGCATATTTTTCAGGTATAAAACCCGACTCTTCTCTGACGTCTGATATTTATCCCTCAGACTAGTCCACAACGTGCTTGCCACAGTGGCATTCCGCACTTCCGGTATCAAATCATCCGACACCGATAACTTGAGAAGCAATAACGCTTCCTTATGACGTTTGTCATAATCCTCGAAGTTCGTCGCTGGTCGACTTTCATCACCCTTGATTATTTTATCACAATCACGAAACTCCGCAACCGTTAAAATTTTATGACTCCAAACATTGAAATTCGTGCCCGTTAATTTTTGTGTCTCCGGCAAGGTCAAGTGTGATATATTTGCCATTTTATTATTCCAAAGTAACGGAGAATAATAAAATAATAATTTCGCCTCACACTTAATAAAATACCTTTTTCCGGCAAATATATTTATTTTAATTTCTCCAGCAAATCGTATGAAATAAACTATGCAAATACGTGGTTGTAGGGAAAATATCTTATGTGGCAGGAAAATATTAAAACACAACACCAAATAGTTTTATAAAAATAAAACTCTCCATGATTTTGCTGTTCGCAAGTTTTACCTCTGCCACGATTTCGAAAATGGTCTGTAACCCATGATTTTTCTGGTTTCCACCACGATTCTGCCGCGCTTGCTGGTGATGCCCTCGTTTTTCATGATTTTGCCCTCGCTTGTCGCGCCCTCCTCCCCGCCTACCCTCCCATCCCACGCTTTGCCCTCCCCGTCCGCGCCCCGCCTCGTCCCCGCGCCCGTCTGCCCGCGCGTTGTGTATTCTTTTACGCGACTGTTTTCTTCACGAATCCCTTCCACGATTTTTGCCTTGTTATGCAGGAATGGCGTCGATCTTACCATCGACCTCACACACACTTCACTGCAACCCGTCTTCCTCCAATGGCGTTTTTCCAAACTCGTGCCTTGTTAGGGCTTCCTCGAGTTTGTTGTTCGTGCCTCTTGACGGCTTCCTCGAACTACAACCCTTAACGCTCTGATACCAATGTTGGAATATGCAAAGAGAAGAAAGAAGACAGAAGGCAAAAACTGCACTGTACAAATGATACAGGCAGAGGTTTATTTATAGAAGAGAGAGGTGGTTGTACAGTTACCAACCGAACAACTACATAACTGATTTTACATTCTATATAATGTGTTATATTTTAACAAGAGAAACTATGGAAAATATAGAAGCAAGAATATTGCCAATGATAAAAATATTGAAAATAAGAGTGTTCTAATGAAGAAAAATACAAATTATTGCATTCAAAATCATAAAATGCTAGTACAAATTACAACAAATATTAAAAGAGAAGAAACAAGCTCCACAAAATAGCATTGAATACCACAAAGAAAGGAAAGACAAGAAGTACCACATCCAATAAAGCTAACGAAAAGAATAAGTGTTGTAAAATGATAAAAAAGAAACAAAGAATAGCTTGAAGCAACAACCTCTATAGGATCGGCTAAAGATCATCTTTTAAACATATTTCAATTTTATGAAACCTATTGAAGGATGGTTATTTGCATCGATAATGGCGAACAAGAGCGATATGAAGACCGCCTTTCCAAATTTGAAAAAGGACTTGGCTTGTATCACCCTCCATTATGAGAGTACAAAATATAGTAATTTACTTTAGAAACATTGCGAGAAGGATAAAAGGTGCAAATTTGTGATCTTGTACTTAGAAGGCATAATATGCCAATGTTATGCATCCCCATCTCTAAGCCATCCCGATTGTCCAAGACATTTCCATAACTTCATGGTATATGTGTGCCCATCACAAAGGTGATGAGAGGTGATCGAAAGAGTTCGCATGAACTGCAGATGCGAAGTATGGGTTCCTAAAGTTGAAGAAGAAGGCGATGGAACAATCGGTGTTGGCACGACCTAATTTCAACAAGGTATTTCAGATTATTTGCAATGCATGTGGCAAAAACACTAGCATTATCTTTGGGTCAAGAAGATAAGCCTATAGCTTACTTCAGCAAGAAACTAAACGATGAAAAAATATTTAGTTTATGATCAAGAGTTCCATGCCATTGTGCAAGCTTTGAAGAAGTGGAGGCACTACTTGTTGCCTAAAGTGTTGGGGTTATCATGTTATGCATAGACCACCAAGCAAATAGTCAAGGTAAGTTACATCAGAGACATGAAATGGGTTGAATTCTTGTAAAGTTACTCATTTGTCTTGAAGCAACGATGCAATATCCTGTCAAATAACTTCAGATAAATCTGGATATTTGCATGAAACAACTGCGGCAGCACTATGAACTACTAACTTCTATGGCAGCTGCAATAATCTGATTTTTTTAATAAAAACAGCAACCGCAATATGTAGGAAAAACAAACTTTATTTATTTATTTCAAATCAGCTTTAATAAAAACACTAGAATGTTTGAATACAATTTTTCTCACAAAAGATAGAAACATGCAAACTGTTTTGACTGAACACTACTTGTAGATGTGGCGTCAATACTGAAATTCGTTCCCAGAGGGGGACATCCTAGCTATACTTACAATTCTGGATGCTAAAACAACTCTGAATATGATGCCCTAGTTGAACTAGATGAACACATGTACCCTAAATGACCACTGCAACCCCTTAATGGAATTTCCAAGCTTAGATATGAGGGATTCCGTCCTCAGATCTATATGCAAATGAGGGTTTTCATCCTCTATTACTGATGCAAAAGCAGAAGCTACTTGTAGACAATGAAGTAGTTGATAAATTTCCAAGATGATTGTAATAATAAACCCCAAATCTACCTTTATAACTTTCAAGGCCTTCTCCAAAGTTGGCGCCCCTCCTAAAAATAGGAATAAACAATATAAAATTGTTTTATCCTCTCTCCCATGTTGGCGCCCCATCCTAAAAATAGGAATAAACAATATAAAATTGCTTTATCCTCTCTCCATCCTAAAAATAGGATCTTGATGCTCATGCAGCCCATTCTATTTTTGGCTCCCCATAATATAATGCTTTATTTAACTATTAGTCTATCTTTAGCACCCTATAATAGAAGTTCATCATTCTATTATTATTTTATTCCATTTCTTTTTTTGGATTAAAAATATTATTTAAGTGTCGTTTTTCCAATTAAAATATAAAAGTATCCTTGGACCACTTAAATTAATTTCTTTCCCTCTTTAATTTCCTTTTAGCCTATAAAAATATAAGAATAGGCTTCGAGCATCCAAAATTAATTCTGAAAAAGGGGACATTACGGTCCTCCTCCTAGAATCACTTGCCCTCAAGCAATGCCATTCCAATTCTCTCATTACGAACCGCTTGCAAAATACCGAGATCCCAAATCCATCTTGAGAATTTGCAATTCCCAACCTTGAAGTTGTTGGCTTCTGTTGCACCTCTCTGATATGATTAGGAAACCATGCACTAGGTGAAGCTCTTTCAATAACCTCAATAAGAGAGTCCAGAGTAGTGGAATCATGCATCAATTGGGATCTGGAAAGAGTGCTAGCAGTAGTAATACCCTCCATTTTGCTGGTTGAAATTGATGTTGTAACTCTGTCAGTGATCTCGTGGATTACCACCTCTTTCCCATCTAACTTAAACTTCAACTCCATATTATGAAAGTTTTGGATGAATTCCCCCAACGAATGCAACCATTGCACTCCTAGCACCAAGTTAGTCTCTTTCAAACCAACAACATAAAAATCATCACTCATTTGATGGTCATCCAATGTGAAGCTAAGTTGTTCAACCTTTTTCTGGCAAGGTATGGTAAAACCATCAGCTACTGATGACGTTGAAACCTATTACATCATTTGTCTCCAAACCTCTCCTATTCACCAATCCTTCATCTATAAAATTGTGGGTTGCCCCACTATCAATCAACACTATAATGTTTTCCCAAGAAGGACTCCACTAACCCTAAAGGGTTGATACTATAGTATGCCTTTAAGTTCGGCAAGAGTGTTTCCTACAACCTTTGGTTCTTTTGAATCTTTAGCTAATATTACTTCTATGTAATGCACCTATCCCTTTGGAAGACACCTATGACCCGGTCCCCATGGATCCCTGCAAGTGAAGCACAATTTCTTCCGCCTAAGTTCATTTCGGGTCTCATCCCCTTTGTCTTTATCTGCTCAACAGGTGTTGCCCCTGGCTGCCCCACAGAAGATGTTTTTGGCTGCTTGGAAGGTATTGTCCTTAGCTGCCCCAAAGGTGCTATTTTTGGCTGCTCAAAAAATGTAGTTCTTTGTTGTCCTATAGGCAGAAATTTTCCTTTAAGGGCTGCTATTTCCAAATCCAAAGCCTTTTTGATGGCTTCTTGTAAAGAGGTAGGGATGAAAGCTTTCACTAAACCCCTAAGAGATTCAGTTAAACCTTCCATGAACAAAACAACCAATCTCCTCTCTGTCACATCAGGTACCATCACAAAAAGCTTCAAAAATTCAGCTACATAGTCCATTATTGAATGTAATTGTTTGAGTTGAGTTGATTCCTGGAAATGAATTTTTGGATCAACTCTATCAAATCTCTCTATCACCCTGTCATTGAACTTGCCATATGAGTGGATGAGATTGTGTCCTTGTGTGATTAGCCCATGGTACCACCACTTATGTGTTATACCTTCCAAGTGAAAGGTTGCAAATTTGATGGTTTCCTCTTCCATCATTGGCCTGAGTGATAAGAAGCTATGCTACCAAGGTTCGCCCCCCACCCTCACGTACCCCCTGGATACATACCCAATGCGGATACGTCCTGGGCATGGTACTAATATGTCCGGGTATGTACTGGGACATCCCTGGTACCTTTTGACGTACCCAAGATGTATCAATCTTGTTGGGCGGTGGGGGGGCTCTAAATTTATTTTATTTTGACTCAAACAAACTTCAATTTTATTGAGGAATCAACTAGGAAGCATGGCAACCACAAAGAAACCTAGAGATTGTTTAAAATCCCTCTAGTTTATTGAAGAAAAAAAATTCAAAGGATATCAAGAATGTTTGAGGTAATTATTTGGGATCCTCACAATTGGCCAAGGAAAGAAGCTATTCAATTAAATTTGGACATATATCCGAGCCTCCGTACAAGTTATTTATGAGATCAAATCTCATGTGATCTTCAATACTAATAGAAAAATTTGGAACCGTAAATTGCATAGCTTAAAGCTTTAAAGAGCATCCTGTCCTAGAAACTATTAAGGCACAACATTGACTCCTTCCTGCATCCTTAAGAAGGATTAGAAGGTGATTTTGGATAATATGAATGCAAGAACCAACCATTGGACTGACCTCTTTTGATCCATAGGAATCTAAATAAACAACCCTTCATCAAATCAACCAATACCGTAAGGAATATATGGAAAATGCGAGCAAACTGTGAAGTTGACGAACCACTCCTCTGTGTAGAGCGCCGGTTGCGTAGAATCCGCCTGCACAAAATGGTGATTGCGTAACCGCCAATCTGCGGACACCGATGGTTTTGTCACTTAACATGGAAAAATAAAATAACTCCACAAACGGTCCCGAATTCAAACAGCTCGACCATGTCTCTTCTTTAGATGTCTCTTCCCATTCTCCAGTACACGGGAGGACATGAGAAGCAATATTTAAGGAGAAGAGCAAGTGGGAGTTCATCATCGAACACATGGGAGAAGCGAGCAAGAGATCTTCAGTGTTGGAATTGGATTGTAGAAGCAAGGAGTGTTTGAGAACAAAGCAAGCAAGCAAGTACGAAGGGAAGTGTTGACATTGTTGATTTCTCTTCAGCTTATTGTAATCTGTATCTTGTTAATTAAATTGGCCAATACATAAAAAAGGGAAGAAAGAGCAATTGCCCTTCCCGACTGGTTTTCCCTCAAATTGGGGGTTTCCAGGATAAAAATTTTGTGTGTTGTCTTGGTTTTGAATTCTTTATCTTTCTCTGCAAATAATTCTAAGCACAAAAGAATCAATCACTAACTTCAAACAAATCTGTCATTTTTGAATTCGGAAGTAGAACAATAGTTTCATTTTGTGGTCTTGTAAATTATCTACAAAGACTAGAAGTTTACAGATCATTTTGGTATCAGAAGCTGACAATAAGTATCCATGACTATGGTATTCATTCTTGTGATTTGTATGACAGTGACAAGGTCCAAAGGTGAAGAATTTTTACCTTGCAATCCTGATATTTCTACGAAGAAGTGGAAACAAAAATTCGAGATCAAATGGAGGAAGAAAACTTGGTCCATAGAATTGAGATGCTAGAGACCATGATGGATAGGATGTATAGACATCAACAAGAACTCTCAGATCTACAAAAGATGGCTTCAGTCAAGCAAGATAACATGGACTCAATGGTTCGAGCTTTGGCCGAAAAGTTTGGCATAGGCAAGAGTCACGATGAGGAAGATGTAGAAGGGCGTGAAGAAGAAACTCCAGTTGTAAAAGAGAAGGTAAAATCTGATCATGCTCCTTTTAAAGTTGAAACTAAGGTTGAAATTAAGAGCTTTGAAGGACAAGTAGATGCAGAGTTATTAGATAAATGGTTAAAACAACTGGAAGTTTACTTTAGTGTTCATGATGTTACTTGAGGCACAAAGGATCACCTTTACACGTCTCAAAATGGAAGGACATGCTCTGGTTTGGTGGGAAACCCATCTAGCCACTTGTGAAAAGAAGAAACGTCCTATTGTAAGATCTTGGGAGGAATTTAAAGAATTGCTTAGAGCTAACTTTTATCCTATTGGCCATAAGACTAATCAAGATGATTAAATGGCAGTACTTTAGACAAGGCAGTGGTCAAAGTGTGCAAGATTATACTACGGAGTTTCGAGACAAGCCATGTTGCTTAATATGGACTTGGAGGATGAGGATATTTTGACCAAGTATTTGGGAGGACTTCACACTCACCTTCGAAGGAAGGTTATCTCCACGAAGCCCAAGGATCTCAATGAAGCTTGTGTGCAAGCATACTATATTGATGATGAAAGGAAGCAAGGAGAAGCAAAGTCAAAGACGAAACAATCAACAAATCAGGCAAAGAAAGAGCAGGGACAAACAAGTAACAAAGGTAAATGGAAAGGGAAAGGTAAACAAACCGCCACTACTTTGAATACTTGTAAAGATCCCAAGAATTTTTGTAAGAATTGTGATATCAATGGTCATACTGACGCTACATGTTGGAAGTTACATCCGGAGTTACATCCAAAGAACCGAACCAAGGATTCAAAGAAATCCATGACAATTGTAAAGACAGATGGGGAGGTGGAAATAGAGGATGATTCTGATGTAGATGAGAGGCTTGGATGCATGGCCACCAACATGAACAGCCAAGAGGAGGAAGAAGAGATGAGTAAACTATTCCAGATCAAAATCCAGATCAAGAGAACTAAGGTAAATGCTTTGGTTGATACCGATTCTCAATCTAACTTGATTTCTAATGTGGTTGTAAAGAAGCTTGGTCTTGAGACTTACGAACATCCACATCCTTATCATTTGCGTTGAGTGAAGAGGAGTGTTGAAATTCAGGTAACAAGAAGATGCAAGTTCAAGTTTGGGATAAATTCTCAATATATAGATGTATTGGAAGCTGATGTAATTCCACTTGATGCTTTTGATGTTGTTTTGGAAGTCCTTACTTGTATATCAGGGATGTCATATTCACAAGGAGGGAAAACCCGTAATGTCCCCTTTTCCCATTTGAAGACCTTTGGCCCATTTTGTCAACCCGACGGCCAAAGGAAAAATATAAGGGTGACTTAAGTCACAATAAATTATTATAAAGTGCTATAAAAAAAAAAAAAATTATTAAAGCACTTATATTAATTTATTTGGCTTAATAGAAATAAATTATAATCCCTATGGTAAATACGATTTGCCTTGAGGGGGCAAATATCATTGTAAAGGGATTTATTGTATTTTATTCTTCCTAGAGGGGATAATGGCGACTTGGGCCAAAAGTGAATAATGACATTTAGGAAGGATAAAAATATAATTAATTAATGTATTTCCCCTAGGAAAATGCGACTTGCATTAGAGGGAAAAAGTGGTTGGAAAAAGCATTTAATATGGAAAATATTAAATGCTTTGCATAGGGAAAATCATGTGAGCTCATTGGCTGGTTTGGAGGTTGGTTGTTGGCCCTTTTCCTTTAAAAGGGAAGTCGACTTGCCTCTTCCATCATCCAGATTTTTATATGATATTTTCTCTTGCATAGAGCTTCAGCTTTTGCATTAAAAATTCCAAGGACGAAACCCCTTGTGAATTAAACCTCTTGTGGACAAAAACCCCAAGAGTTTGAGAGGGATTTTCACTCAAAATTTCCCATTGGTTGTAATCAGATTTTCAGTCTATTTCAGGTTTTTTCCAGCAGTGTTATTGAAGACTTTTCGAAGTATTTTGGTGAATAAAATTGCAGCAGTGTTTTCTCTATTGGATTGACTCACCTTGGGACTGTTTGGGCATTATTATTGAGGTATTTAGATCTGAAAATCATTGTCTAATATCTCATAATTTTTGTGAATGAAAATACCCAAGTTTCATAATTCTTCTGAGGGTTATTTACCAGTTTTATAATCAGATTTCAGATCTGATTTCTGAGTTGATTTGGCATCCAAAAATTCTGATTCTTATATGAATGAGTTCCTAAAAATATAGGCAAGCATCTGGGATAGAGAAAATAATTTTTGGAGCTCATTTGATGCCCTAAATGTGTGGGCCGAAATAGGAGGGTCAGATCTGCATGTTTGGTAGTTGTTATAATTTGGTTTACATCATCTTGTTCCTTGTATTTTTCCAAGTTCAGGCATATGTCATTTGCCTAGATCGGAGTTGTGTAGAGAAAGTTATGCTATCTTGAAGATTGCAGCAGTTAGGGTTTCAAATTTAAATTATTTTCTAGCTGTTGTAGAATCTGATTTTCGCCATAAATTCTCCAGGGTTGTTCCAAGGGTTTGGGAGTAAAAATAATTATTGTATGCTGATTTTGGGTGTGTTTGCACATAAAACCCTAGTCGATTTGGCTGAAATCAATCTGTTTGCCCTAGCTTTCGAAGTTTATATTTTGCCATTGTATTTTGCTATTGTGTTGAGTGGGAAAAATTTATATTTGCTCCAAGGATCCATTTGGGGATCTTTCGAACCGATCTGAGATGGGTCAAGGATGGAATCAATTACAACATCCGAGCACACCAACATAAGACAAAAATTGCTATGGTAAGTGCTAACCAAGCAAAAAGACTTATTCAAGAAAATCATAATCAGTTTTGTTTACTTTTATTAAAGGATAAACAAGACGGGATAGAGATTTCAGATTTATCTAACAAGGGAAAGAAGGATTTGGATAGTATTATTTAGTCTTTTCAGAAGTATTCCAAACTCCCAATGAAGTTACCACCAAAATGGGAGGTAGAGCATGAGATTCAGTTGTTGCCAAAGTCCCCTCTACCAAACACCGATTGTATAGACAGTCCTTGTTGGAGAGTACGAAGTAAAGAAACAACTCCGGAGCTGATAGACCAAGGGGTAATACGTCCGAGCACCTCACCATGCGGTTCTCCTATTGTGATGGTGCCAAAGAAGGATGGGTCTTGGAGAATGTGCATCGACTACCGCACTTTGAACAAGATTACCATAAAGAACAAATATCCACTCCCCCGCATAGATGATCTCTTGGACCAGCTTCAACATGTAAAATTTTTCACAAAGTTGGATCTCAAGTCGGTTATCACCAAGTCAGGATGAAGGAGGAGGATATATGGAAGACTTGCCTTCAAAACAAAACAAGGTTTGTATGAGTGGTTAGTACTTCCATTTGGTTTATGTAATGCCCCCACTACATTTATGAGATTGATGAATGATGTATTGCGAGAATTCATAGATTCATGTGTCATTGTATATTTAGATGATATTTTGATTTTTAGTGCCACATGGGAGGAACATCTAACACATTTGCAACAAGTCTTGCAAGTTCTCAAGGAGAAACAAATTCTTATGCAATATGAAGAAGTGTGAATTTGCTAAACAATCACTTGTCTATCTTGGGCACGTGGTTGAAGAAGGAGAATTACGAGTGGACCCAAAGAAGGTGGAAGCCATCACCAACTGACAAATACCAATGGGAGCCACCGAGACTAGAAGCTTTGTGGGAGTAGTACAAGTACATGAGGAAGTTCATTCCGGGCTTCTCTGCTATTGCAGCACCTCTACACACAGTGGTGCAAAAAAAAGTAAGAGTTTTGACTAGGGTAAGGAACATGATCATGCTTTTGAATTGCTAGAGTATAAAATCAGTCATGCGTCAATGTTTGCTCTTCCTAATTTGCAGCAGCCCTTTGAAGTAGGGACAGACACTAGTGATTACACTATGGGAGCAGTGTTGCTTCAGGGAGGTAAACCCATGTGCTATCATTTTGAAACTTTTACTTCCACGCTTAGAGTATACTTAGTATATGATATGGAAATGTATGCACTGTTCAAGCAATTAAAAAATGGAAACATTATTTTTGGGTAAAGAAACTATTGTGCACACTGACCACAAACCTCTCCAATATTTGCAAGCACAATCTAAATTGCAGCAAGCAAGGCACTACAAATGGATGGGATTCCTTCAACAGTTCCATTTGGTGATCAAGTACAAGAAAGGTAGCACAAATTTGGTGGTAGACATGTTGTCTAGGCCGCCCACACAGGAGAAAATATCGAGTTTGGCCACTATCTCTCATTTTGAGCCCTTCACGAAGGAAGCTTACGGAGAGGCATACACTCAAGATAAAGACTTTGGGGTGACATATCAACAGTTGCAATCCAAAGGGGCTGAAAAGACGGGGATTGAAGATTGTTATCTCAAAGATGGGCTGCTCTACCGATGGGGGAAGCTTTGTGTGCCAAAAGAGGAGAGACTTCTATTGATGAGGGAAGCACATACTTCGAAAGTAGCCGGTCATTTTGGTGTTGGCAAAACCATGGCCCACTTGCAAAGGTACGTGTATTGGCCCAATATGCAATAAGTATCAAAATTCATAAGAGGATGTAAACTTTGTTGTACAAGCAAGCCTAAGATCAGGAAGGAAGGTTTGTATATGCCTTTACCGGTCCCTACTTGTCCTTGGGAGGACATTTCTATGGATTTTGTAGGAGGATTACCGATGTCTAAACATGGCCATGATTATCTATATGTTGTTGTTGATAGATTTAGCAAAATGTGTGTTCTTATGGCATGTAAAAAGACAATAAAAGCAAGTGAGACAGCTGAACTTTTCTTTGCTAATGTATGGGTGCATTTTGGCTTGCCAAAGTCTATTGTTTCTAACAAAGATTCCAGGTTCTTGGGGAAGTTTTGGACTATGTTATGGGACAAGATGGACACCAAGCTACAGAGAAGCACGACCTTCCACCCGCAGACAGATGGGCAGATGGAAGTAGTGAACAGGACTTTGGTGCAGCTGATCAGAGGGTATAATAGTAAATATCCACGGACTTGGGATGAGTCCTTAGCCTACATTTACCATTCCTATAACCGGACAAGTACACACATCCACTTTGCAGATCCTTTGTTTGAAGCATGCTTAGGATATCTACCGACTAATCCACTGGACATAGCGGTTGGGCAGCGAGAAGAAGAGGAAGAGATACTTGGAGGTGACTAGAGCAGAAAAATTCATTGAGAGGATCCGGCAAATCCATCTCAAGGTGAAAGAACAATTGGAGAAATCTCAGGCCAAGTACAAAGCTAGGCACGATCAGCATCGAAGGGAACACAAGCTTCATGTTGGAGACAGAGTTTGGCTTTACTTGAGCAAGGAGAGACTTCAAGGTCAAGCACGAAAACTCAAGCCACTACGGTATGGACCCTTCACCATACTTGAGCAGGTTGGAGAAAACGCTTTCAAACTTGACTTGCCACACTTTATGTGGATGTACTCAGTAGTAAATTGTGAGAACTTGCACCTATATGAGCCATCCATGCTTGACGAAGAAGGATGTCAATTGCTACCTTCCATAGAAGATTGTGTCTTGGACTCTCGAGGCGAGTTGGAGGAGGACGTGGTGCTACAGAAGAAGGTCAGAGAGACACGGAGAGTTCCACAGAATCTTGGCAGGTTAGACAGAAGGGGAAGACACCAAGGCAGGCTGGTGGTACTCGAAGGAGAAAATGAGGGAGTTGTTTCCTCATCTACTCCCCCACTAAGCTTTTGTGGGACCAAAAGCCTCCTAAGCAAGGGAGGTGTGATCCATAGGGATCTAAATAAACTCCACTTCATCAAATCAACCAGTATTAGAAGGAAAATATGGAAAAATGTAGAGAAAATTGTAAAGTTATAGAACCCCCTCATGCGAGTGGCGGTTGCATAACCGCCCACTACATAGAATGGCGGTTGCGTAACCGCCGGTTTGCAGACACCGGCAGTCCTGTCACTTAACAAGGAAAAATAAAACAACTCCACGAACAAACATGCGGAATTCAAACAACTCGACTGTGTCTCTTCTTTAGACGCCTCTTCCCATTCTCCAGTGCACGGAGGACATGAGAAGCAGTATTTAAGGAGAAGAGCAAGTGGGAGTTCATCATCGAATACATGGGAGAAGTGAGCAAGAGATCTTCAGTGCTAGAATTGGATTGTCGAAGCAAGGAGTGTTTGAGAACAGAGCAAGCAAGTACATAAGGGAAGTGTTGACATTGTTAATTTCTCTTCAGCTTATTTTAATCTGTATCTTGTTAATTAAATTGGCCAATACATAAAAAAGGAAGAAAGAGCAATTGCCCTTCCCAACTGGTTTTCCCTCAAATTGGGGTTTCAGGATAAAATTTTTGTGTGTTGTCTTGGTTTTGAATTCTTTAACTTTCTCTGCAAATAATCCTAAGCACCAAAGAATCAGTCACTAACTTCAAACAAATCTGTCACTTTCGAATTCAAAAGTAGAACAATAGTTTCATTTTGTGGTCTTGTAAATTATCTGCAAAGACTAGAAGTTTACAGATCATCTTTAGTTATCATTGGCGGAGTTAGATTTAGCCTAATTAAAAAGGTTCACAAAAAGCTCCCTATATACATATTTTTTGGCCACCATTGCAACACAAATTAATCTCAAAGAAAATGGATGAAACACAAAGGAATATAACATTTATATATAATAGACTATGTAAAATCTTAAATATATTGAATGTTTTGAACATTGATCATACTATATTTTCAAGTTTTGTATTTCTTATGGACTAAAAATGTGTAAAATGAGTATATAAATAAAATATATATATATATATATATATTTTTTATATTTTTTTAATATATATGTACGGAGACATATCCAAGACATATCGTACCCAAGGTTTTTTTAAATTTGACATATCTGCATATCGAACCCATACCCGAACCTATACATGCACCGTATCTTGGAAACATAGTTAAGAAGGTATCTAGCTTTTGTATCCATGCACGAGTTGTACTCTTACCGAGTGTCAAAAGTAGGGAGTGACAACTTCCTAATACCTACTTCTGGACTCTCTCGATTAGCTTGTGGTTTAGGATCAGCTCTTGGTCCACACATGTTTTTCTTGATTGATTTAATTGGTGAGCGATATTCCCTAATACCCGCTACATGTCTCTCTGATTAGCTTGTGGTTTAGGATCAGCTCTTGGTCCACACATGTTTTTCTTGATTGATTTAATTGGTGAGAGAGATCACCTCTCTAATCTCACCCGAAGTACCTTGTACTCCCCATAGCCGCAGCAATATCATCCACTACGATGGTTGGATTTCCACCTCTAGAACTGCTTCCCCCTATAAAGGAAATTAGGCTAGAAGGGCTGCAATAGAACAGTGATTGTCCTCGGAGTGTGTTGGTTATTGTTCACCCCAAGAACTTCCTCGCAATTCAAAGCTTTTTGCACATTAGTGTTTTGCATGGTGTGGACTAATTGAGCCATCATGTCAATTGCCCGTTCTTGGCCTTGTAGAAGCCTATCAATACAAGCCTCATTTGAATCCATGTTATTGTTACCCATAGCTTCCGTCTTTTCCTCAAAAACAACCTCTAGATCTTGTTGCCTTAATCCTTCATCTAGCTGTTCTAAACTCTTCTCTTTCTCCCTTTAGTGATACCTGACTTCTCTGTCACTACCCTGCATGAAGTTCAAAGCTGCAATTTTTTTTATATCCACAAGCTGGGAAAAAAATTAGCTTTGATACCACCTGTAATATCCTTGTCAAATAACTTAGATAAATTTGTTTATTTGCACAAAACCCTAGGGCAGCAGGATGAAGTACTAACTTTTATGGTGGTTGTAATAAAAAAAAATTTAAAAAAAACAGCAACCGCAATATGTAGGAAAAAAAAACTTTATTTATTTATTTCAAATCAGATTTAATAAAAAACACTAGAATGCCTAAATACAATTTTTGTCGCAAGAGATAGGAACATGCAAACCGCGTTCACTAAACAATACTTCGAGATGTGGCACCGATTGAAATTCGTTCCCGAGGGAGACATCCTAGCTATACTTGCAGTTCTCGATGATAAAATAGTTCTGAATATGCTGCCCTAGCTGGACCGGATGAACACCTATACCCTAAATGACCATTGCAACCCCTTAATGGAATTTCCAAGCTTAGATATGAGGGATTCCGTCCTCAAATCTATATACATATGAGGGTTTTCGTCCTCTATCACTAATGCGTAAAGCGAAGAAGCTACTTGTAGACAATGAAGTAGTTGATAAATTTCCAAGATGATTGTAATAATAAACCCCAAATCTACTTTTATAACTTCCAAGGCCTTCTCCAAAGTTGGCGCCCCCTCCTAAAAATAGAAATAAAAATATAAAATTGTTTTATCTTCTCTCCCATGTTGGCGCCCCATCCTAAATATAGGAATTACAATATAAAATTGTTTTATTCTCTCTCCATCCTAAAATAGGATCTTGATGCTCATGCAGCCCATTCTATCTTTGGCACCCCATAATAGAATGTTTTATTTAATTATTATTCTATTTTTAGCGCCCCATAATAGAAGTTCATCATTCTATTATTATTTTATTCTATTTCTGTTTTTGGATTAAAACTATAATTTAAGTGTCATTTTGCCAATTAAAATATAAAAAGTATCCTTGGACCACTTAAATTAATTTTAAGTGAAGCAGCTATGGTTGATTATGTCTATAGAAGTTTTGTGGTCCCTATGGGAAGAAAGATATCACAATTTTTTAAAATAAGAAGAGAGAGACTACTGACATTTAAAGTGAAGTCACAGTGTAGGTTGATTCTTTTTGGGTGCACCTTCAACTTAAGGTTCCTGAGCATTTTGTTGGAGTTTCTTGAACAATGCATATATGAAGATCGAACCTGAATATCAGGAGGGCACAAGAAGATTTCCTAAGATTCCTCTTCCTCCTGATTGGGTACAAAATGAACACCACATCATCTCATGTTACTAATTTTTGAACTTTTAGATCACAAACAGCTATAGTTGGTCTGCATACCGTATCCGTCTGTATCTGATATGGCCCAGTTACGGGTTCGTATCCATAAATGGCTGGGTATGGTATCCAAACTGTATCCATATCCGGCATGTGAATATGTGTGCCTTAGCAGTAAGGATGTTGTATCCTGCAACCCTTCTGTACAACCAGATGGATGAAATAAGGTTCGTAATGAACTTTGGATGCCCAATAACAGTGGTCCTTAGCCAGATCAAGAGCTGCAGCAGGGCTAGAGTGAGGCTTTGGCAGAGGTGAAGGACATTGTACAGTATGAGCAGAATGATTTTGGATTCATAGAGCTGCTGGAAACACTAAGGCCAAACTAAAAGCTTATCATGATGCTGCTGAAGGAAATGAAAAGAAGGTACAACGGTCGCAAAATCACATGGTCAGCGGGTCTTCTTCAGGGTTAGGTGGTGGGGGACCAACATGATCTTCTTTTCACGCATTGTTTTCTCATTCATACCTGGCTGACATCCCTATTCCTCGTAAATTTGGTTTTAACTGAAGGTTATCTATTGGCCTTCCTGGAAAGATTGATTGAAGAAAAAGTAAAAGGTATGGTAGCCACTGTTCCAGGAATCATTGATACTATGGATGCTCAGAATGTTGATGTTGATCAGGAGCAAACCAGGCAGCAGGAATTCCAACCGTTAATCTTGCTATTGATGGGCAATTTCTTAGGATAACAATGAAGCTAGTCCCACTGAACCATCCAAGGATGAAAGATTCATTTGACTTTAGTGCTGGTTTTAAAATATCACCTTGTGAAACTTGTTGGTGAGTGAACAATTTGCTAGTGTGATGAATATGTGATTAATAGTTGCTCTTCTGCTGCAGCACATGCTTTGTTGAACAGTGTTTACCAATGCTATGAGCATGTTTTAATATTTCATAAATTTCATTTCAGCATAAAACACTTAAATACGTTCATAAGAGATTTGACACAGAGACTCAACACTTCCAAGTTCCAATGTTCATACTTGTAGAAAGAAGGTTTCTGTGTTACATTTCACAGTACCTAATCCATCATCGGGATGAAATATGTACAGGATTGTAGATAAGAGATCCGTATATAGTTAACTCTTCACATTACAATATATGCCGATGTACAATATACAAATTCAACCATTAATCAACAAGCATCGAAATTCAACTGACTGGTTATCCAAGTTCAAATCCCCTTTACCGCAATAAGATAGCCTCTAATTCTAACAAACATCTTGCAAGGTTTTGGTGCAAAGCATATGGGATACACAGCACATGTGACTTTTTGTAGCCCATACTTTCAGTGTGACCAGGGTTTAAGATATTAAGAATTTATCGCAGGATTATTGACACCACCATAGAAGCAACCTCGGCCAAAATTTACAAAGAAAAAAAAGGCATAGAAATTAAACCAAAATGGGGGTAATGAAGACTTACTTTCTTCACAATGATCTCGCATTGTGTCCCTTTACCAGAGGCAGGCGCTCCGGATATCATAATCTTCAGTGCTTCGGGTTTCCCCTGTTAAACATTGTCAATTAATCAGTGACTGATCAAAATTTTCACGAAAAACCAAAAATAAAATCAAAGAAACACCGTCTGTGCCTATTTTTCAAAAGAAGAAGAATTATTTACCGTAGCCATTGAAATTACAGCCGAACGTCGGATTTCTCTTCTGCTGGAAACCTTAGCTTCTCTGTGAACGTTAACATTCGCAATTCTTAGCGCCTGGTCACATGATGATGACTCTCTGGCTGAAAATAGCCGCGCGGATTTTAAATGACAAGGGAATGAATTAAGAGGTGGGGAAGGGGAAATTGAAGGCGAGCGATTGGACTGAAAGGGCTTGGCTACTGTCAAGCTCGCCATCGTGGAAACAAATTTGCGCCTGCCCGAAGACTGTTATGAGTTTTAGGACATATATACAGTCGGGCATATCGGATATATACATGGTCCAAAACATTTAGTTGTTTCCGTGTCAGCAATGCAGCCAAAAGGCCAAAGATTCTGTCAAAACTAGGGAATAAAAAATATCTGCCCATTTGGTAAAAAACTACCTACGGAACTCTTGCCCACGTGTGATGGGCGGACCAAGTGGCTGTAGAATTTGTGCCCATAGGTACCTAAAACACATATATTGACAATTTGTTAGGAGTCATTGAGAGTGATTTGTTTTTCAACAATTCAATAGTCAAGATGTTAGGCTCTTAAAGAGCCCACCAGGGCTCAATTCTTGTTGAAAGTGAAAGCAAAAGATATCGTAATAAGGGATGTTGGCAGGATGGAAACCCCTCAGTCATTGGCCGCTTAGCCGAACAAGTCTGCCCACTTTACCCGTGGGATATGGCGGTCTATGACCTTCTAGGTTTCAAACAAAAAAATATCTAAACTAAAATTATTAAGAAAAATATCTAGAGTACAAGGAATGGAATCAAACGTAACTTGTATCTAACGACACTAAGGTTTGTGGATTCATCATTTTGGAGAATCTCTAATCAAAGAATAGTTTTATTTATTAAATCCTTATCAATGTTGCGAGATAGAACATAGATGATAGTTATACATGTTTTATGTTTGCAAAGGTGTTACATGTACTCGATTTGTAGTATGTTACTACGTAACTTTTAAGCTCTATTATGTCTAGAATAATATTTCAAAAAGATAACCATCGACCTTAAAAAGGCTCCAAAAATAGTCGTCTGATCTTTGTTTTATTTTTATTGATGTATGTTTGATAATGAAACTTATTAATATGTGTAAGTATTGTGTTGATCAAACATCATGTTATTTGACATAGGAAAAGTTTTGGAATAAATGTTGTTATATTAATACTATTCAACTCAACAAATAAATTACGTTTTTCATTTAAAAGTTAAAGAATAGTAACCTCTTAGACAAAATGCCCATGTAGAACAACCTTTGTTTGGAGAATTGGTTAAATAATTTGTAATCGACAAAACAAACTTTGATTTTGGGCTAGATCAATCAAATTGTAAACATCAAAGCAAATCATGTTGAAATTAGGACCTAAGTTTGCATACAAAAACCAACCCACATCCCAAGAAATATATGATAACAATGGCAATAAGAGAACAAAATGGTCAAAAAGCTAACATTAAGCTCGAGATAGTATCGGCACTTTAGGACATGATGCACCATATGATGGTAGCGACCAAGCTAATGTTAATGTCCTCAAGCCAAAGACATACAATGTCCCTAAACACAACTAGAGATATTTATGCCCTAGTGAAACAACGTGACCTAGAGTGCAACAAGACATCAAACATTGAAAAACCATACCATAGAGATAAGACAAGACCGCATGCCACTAAATACCGATTTTCATTGTTCAAGACTATCATACATATAAAATTGCTAAAAATATATTATATGATAATGTTTTTGCAATTTTAGGTGCCTACATTTACCCCTCCTTGAATCTAGTGGATGAAATTTTCTAGTTAAAGGATAAATAATAAGTGTACCTAGTTGAGCTAATTTCTTGCCATAGGGTGTCGTTTTGCATGAAGATATTAAAAGTTTGTTGCATTTTTTTGGCCACGAAAAAGGGGATAAGGAATGAAAATGTGGAAAACTTGTGAGTCTTTCATGTGGGCCACTTACTTGGAGAAAGGAGTATTTTAGGTCTTGAAATATTGGAGAACGTGATTCTAATGAACATATATCAAATTGAGGGTAATCAGTCCTCAACTTTGTGCACTAATAATAACAAATAAAAGGTTGAGTACATGGTAATTTCCCAACACTTAAGAGAAGTGGAACCACATGGGCCCACAAGTAAAGGCATAGGACATTGAGTGTCACTAAACCCTAATGTGCCCATTCTAATAAACCATATTGTTGTAGACGGTCTAGGTTTGTAACTTTTTCAACATCTCAAACTTATTGAAATAGAAAATGAATTGAACTTGATATATTTCCCTTTTATTTGTAATAAGTGCAATGTACTTAGTTTATTAATGTAATTTCCCTTCCATTTACAATAAATGCAATGTACTTGCTAACAAAATCAAACTAGATATGTTTCCCCTTGCATTTGTAATAAATGTAATGTATATGTATTGAGTCATGTTTTCACTATAATTCATTGTCCATTTTAACCGTCATAAACTTGATAAATACTTGAGAAATTCCAAAATTGATTATTACAACTTGATGTTTGTTTGAACAATTTGCATCTTTGAACTTGTTTTTTTGCATTCTACAACTTGAATTTTGTCATTGTGTTATTGATTAGCTTAGTATATAATACTTTTTGTGAATGTGTGGCTTGAATAGAAATCCCTAATATGTGCCCTCTTTTGGTATCTTTGGAGTAAATAACTAAGTGTTATTGTATTGTATAGAATGTTGAATCATTTTGAAAAGATATTATAAAGAATTGAATTGATTCGTAAAGTTTCTATTATCTATCCGAATAAGTAGAATGGTGTGGAATATAGTGATATTTTATTCTAATACCACTAATGGCATGGATTTTTGATATACGGTGCTCTCGAGATATCATGTATAGAAATTGAATTAGTAAGTAGATTAAGTTGATTTAAATAATGTTAGAGAACTAAAGTGGAAATGTCAACTTATTACATATAGGTGGATTTGAATAGTTAAATCTACTTCATTTGGTATTACACTTGAGAGGATCATAACTCGAGATAGATACGATGTTGTCCTCTTGAGATGCTATAGCACTACGATTTGTTTGAGTATAAAAGGCCTTATAGACCAACCCATATGATGAGCTAGAAAGTGTTTGAATTTATTGAAAAAATGTAGTATTTTGTCTTATTTTTGTAATTGTGTAATCTTTTCGGTTTTAGTGATTTTGAGGTCTATGTAGTAAAAAAATGTGTCTTGTCATTGTATCCCATCGAGAGACACAAGTGTCTACATTTTAACGCTAGTGTTTGAATACTAACACTAGTGTCTTCTTTTTAATAGTAGAGTCTAACAATTTCATCTTACATGATGGTTTCACCTTGCGTAAAATGGAAAATGCTTTATTAAATATAACATTGTATTTTCAAGGTCCGAATGTTCAAGGTATCAATTGAAATTTTCTATTAACACACATAACAAAGGAGCAATGGGGCTAAAAACTTGTAAATTATATCACTCCAAGCATCATTGATGGAATCTAGTGCTACCATTGGAAATAATTCCATCAACTACAAGGTCCCCCTCACCAAAGTGACCTTCTCAATACAATATTGGTGATCAAAAGGATTCATCTATCAACCAATGAGGATACACTTATTTAGGTAGGGTCACCCTTTGGAACCTATGAAGTAAAGTTGGGTTATAATTTGTTTATCTCTCAGGAAGAAAGGGATGAGTACAAATATTAGCCAAACAAAAGAATATGGCACATCTGGAACTTCCCGGGGTAGTTGCATTTTCATGGATAATAGGACTCAACAAAATCCTAACCTTTGAAAATCTCATGAAACGTGGATGGTATGGCCTAACAATATGTCCCTTTTGTAAAAACCATGATGAAACAATTTATTGGCTTCTTCTACATTGTGATTTTTCTTGAAAATTTAGAATGGTATCATTAACAAAATGAATCTAGCTTGATTTCACCCTTCCACATTACCGATGCAATAATGGAGTGGGAATACCCACATAATTCAATCATGAGCCACCTTTGGGCAGACCATTTCATCCTTCATTATCTAGCGCATATGGCTTGAAAGAAATAGAATAATTTTTGGAGTTACTTCACTTGACAACTACAGATATTGATGAAAATAATTGAAGGGGCAATTTTTGAATGGGTGAATTTTTTTTTGAAAAAAGGGAAATCCATAAGGAAAGAGAAGATAAACAGATTCAAAATAAATGGCCAAGTATCAACCAGGATGAGAAGGGGAATAGTAACAATCCTACAAAAACATAGCCCTAATTTGGTGGCTTTCACCCCACCGGAAAGTTGAAATTGGACTTTGATGGGGCTTGTAAAGGCAACCTCGAGGTAGGGGATTTTGAAGAAATCCTCAAAGATTTAGATGGTAAATGATTTTTTTAAAAATGATTTTTGTTTAAACCCCTATATATGTTATTTTAGAGTCATGATGATAAATAAAATAGTAAATTATATAAAATATATAAAGTGACACAAGTAATAAGAAAAGTAAATGAAACCCTAAGTGCAATGAAGAGTTAGAATACTTAGCTGATTTCACAATTAATCTTGGACTATGCGAACATGGTGTTGTACAGGAAACCTCGTTCTCATGCGGGTGAAAGCCGATCCGAAAGCCAGCGAACTTCGAATGATCGAGGGCTTAGGACCTCGAGATGCAAATATGGATCTATGGTTGCAAAGAAGATAGATGTGTAATACAAAGAATATAGATCTGCAAAACTGAAACATATGTGATTAGATAAAAATATGCGGGGGTTTCTTGGACAATCCCAGTTCCAAGACGATGTTAACCCCCGTGTCTAGAAAGATAGCAATAAATGATGAATAGTAGATATCGTGTAGAAATAATGGAATACAAAATGACAAGTAACTGAAATGACAAGGGGACTTAGCTTGTGCTCTGATATGGAGATGAAATGGGCATCAGGATGGCAAGATAACGAACAATGGAAAAGATTTCTCCCACACTCCTCACCTCTAACTTCTAACAATGGCAAAGGTTTGCCTTGACCTCAAACTTGCATAACTTAATTAAGCTCTTTCTTCTCCTCTCCTTTAACGTTTCTGGTCTTCTTCTGGTTCTGGTCTAGGTCTAACTTTCGGTCTCTCCTCCAAGTCCTTTTGAAAGAGGGGGAAAACCCATATTTATAACTTGGAGGTGAGGTTAGATTGGGGTTAACGAGTAACTCGGGGTTTGATAAATTAACCTTGGTTAAGAGACATGATGTGATCATGCGGGGCCCATGGTTTGATTTATTAGGTGGAGTGGGGAGCATGATTTGAATGGGTAGGTGAGATAATAGATTCCATTCTTGAAATTAAGAGTGGAGTGTCGGATGGGTATATTATTACCCATGAATTGAATAATTTTGAGAGATGCCAAAATTCAATTATTAAATGGGTTTATATGGAGCCCATTTGATAATTAATTAAATTTGGGTGAGTAAATGGATGGGATTTATTTAAATTTAAGAAAAATAAAAGCGAGAGTGAAATTTGAATGAATGTGAGATGATGGAGGAGGGGTTATACCAAAAATGGTGTCTACATTTGCCCCTTTTTGTTGAGTGGTTTGTGATAGCAAGCCACGAGACAAAAATAAAAAGGGTTAGATGAAATATGTGTCTATAAAAGGATGGGGATGAATAAAAACATGACCAAAGGCAAGATGCCCCAGGTGAAAAAGGATCGCAATGATAATGAAAAAATATGGCGGTGACTCCAATATCACATCGAGAGAGGAAAATTACGGTCTCAATGGAGAGACATGCGGCAACGTTCTACGAACCAGTGAGTGGGTGAAGACCACTGTAGTGTGGATGTAAATCGTGATGACCAATGGGTCATAGGAAAACATCAAAATATGCACAACAAATGTGAAAGGTATGCAAAATCCTTTATTTGCAAGGAATCGAGTGAAAAAACATGCATCCGTAAAAGGGACGAGGATGAAATTAATGATGCCCAACATAGGGAAGAAGAGCGGAAAAAATTGAATTATATGCATCGACAAGTATAAGGATGAAAAGGTGCCCCAACATAGGATACGAAAATGACATAGTGGAAGATGAATGTGTAAGTAAAAATTCCCTAGGGGGAATAATCATAAATGTGGACATGATGAGTAGATAGGATAGAAGGGTGAGATAGAATGCCCTAAAAGGGTGATAAATATGATGATGAAAACATGTTTTTAAGAAAGGTTTGTAAGTTAAAGGCAAATGAATAATGGGGCGAAGAAAAAGGAAAGAAGTCATGCTTCTTCGATAAGTAGGATAAGAAGTCAAGATACTTTTGCGAAAAAGTAGAACAAACATTTGTGGAAGAGAACAAGATTGATAGGTAATGGTTGTTATGGTATCCTCCAAGACAAAAATGTCAAAGGAAGATGGGAAGAGATTCTTAGAAATGGATATGATGATGCCCCTATGAGAGGACTTGAAAGATAAAAGATGTGACAGGGTTCTCAAAAAGAGAAGAGGTCAATGTTGCAAAGAGAAGAACGAGAATGGTAATGGATCGATGGTGGTACATAAATGGAGAAACATTGGATATGATTGTGAATGTTAGGTGTGAGAGATGTGGTGAAGGATGTAATAGAAAGAGAAAAGGGAATGGAAAGGAGGAGTGGTTGATTATGAGAAGAGCAAGAAATGTCAAGGTGAAAGGTGACAGGGGTATGGAATAGAGGGACGGAGATGGAGGAGGAGAAAAGAAGGAATGAAAGGGGAGGAAGAAGATAATAAAGAAGGATTATAGAGGAAGGGGAAATGATGAAGGACAAACAAGGAGAAGACAAGAAAATGATAGAGCAGAGGGTGAAATTATGAAAAAGGGAGAGAGTTATTTAAAATGAAAGGCGTGAAGGAGGGTGAAGCAGAGGAAGGTAGAGAGGTAATGGAAAATGAAAGAGATGATAGAGAAAATAAAATTGAAGGAACCAAATCATGTGAAGAAATCCAAGGAAAAGAATATGGAACTGACCGCATGGAAATGCATGTGGATGGTGGGATGATAAAAAGATGGGACAATGTTGAAGAATCGGTTATCGATGGGGAAGTAAGAAGGAAGTGCGAGGTAAAATGGGGAAGAAGACAATATAGAGGAAGTAAAATAAGACAAGGATTAGAAAGGAGGAGAGGAAAATGAAGAAAATTATGCAAAAGGAAGGGAACCAAGGATGGAAGATATTCGATAAAGAGTGAGAAGCATAAGGAACGTAAAGAGAAATTGGAGGGGAGGAATGACACATATTGGAAAATATGCGGAGATGCGTGAGATGAGGATAAGTTGATGACGAGAAAATAGAGAGGGGTATGATGAAGATAGTGAAGAAATTGGCAAGGAAGAATGAAATATGGAGAGGTGGCGAAGAAAAAGAGAGGAAGGGATAGGAGAGGCAATGCCAATGAATGGATGTTAGGAGAAATCAACTGATAATGATTAGTAGGGAATGATGGGACAAAATGTGAGAAGAGGGGGAAAGTAAACAGGAATGGAAGGGGGAACACCAATGAAGGGACATTAGGAGAATTCCCCCGATAATGATCAGAGGACATAGAGGAAGGAAGGAATGAAGATAAAATGGAGGGGATCAAAGAAAAGGATCCAAGTTGTGTAGAATGAGGATGAGTGATTTTTAGGAGAAGTCCACCAATAATTATTAGCGCGGAAACAAAAGATGATGATGAAATAATGTTAGGAGATGATCAATGACAATGATGGGTAAGTATGGGGGTAGATATGTGGGAGAACTCTAGAAGATGGAGTGGAAAGAGTAAATAAAGGAGGGATAATGATGTGTGTGAAGATGAAGGCGAGAGAAGGACGTAGTGGATGAGAATGAATGAGATAAAAATGAAGAAACAAGACATGAAATGAATGGGGAAGCAACAGTTAAGTAAGATTACCAAGTGAGGGATGATGGAGATGAAAAGGGGGCAAGTAGGAAGTGGTGTTTGCAAGAATGGAAGAGGAGGTGAGAGGATGTGATGATGGGGAATGATGAGAAAATGTAGATGGTGAGAATGTGGAGTGGTGGGTGAGTGTAAGATGATAGATCATCCTTAAGAGGGACTCTTAAGTAAGATCGCCATGCCGCAGAGGAGGAAGTTAAGTAAGATCACCAAACCGGTGATGACGATATGGAAGGAGAAAGACAACATTATATTGGATACAGGTGTGGAATGGTTGGTTGGAGTGGATGAGTATGATGAGAGGCGGAGATAGAAGATGAGGAAGATATGATGGGAGGTGGAAGGGTTAGATGAAAAACCATTCTTAAGAGGACTCTTAAGTAAGATTTCCATGCGACAAGGATGGTTAAGTAGGATCGCCAAGCCAAGAAGAAGAAGAATGATGAAAAGATTGAGCGGTGTATACCAAAATGGAACAAGAGATGAAAGGAGGTGATATCAAGGTGATAACAAGGAAACAAAGGAGTGTGACATGAATGGATGGAGGAACATATGCAGTGTAGATGGAGAGTGTAAGGGAAATCCTTAATTGGGATGCCCACATGGTGGGAGTGATGATGTAAGAGTGTTAAGCGAAAAAGGAGGAGTGGAAAGACATTTGTGGTGGTGATTGTCATCCGTTGAAAGAGGAAATGGTGGAGAAGCTTCTACAACGGGAGGATCTAAGGAAGAAGATATACCTTAACTAAGATTCTCTGGTTGTATGGATGGTTAAGTAAGATTGTCAAACTGAAAGCGGAAGAGTGAAAGGGAAACTCAAGAGGAAAGACAAGTAGGATATCGGCATGATGAAAGGGGACAAAAAGGTGAGAAGGATGATGTGGAGACAAATGGTGATGAATGGAAATGGGGAGTGAAGAGAAATGGATCAAAGACATTGTTGAACATGTTGGGAGATAAGAAGTTGCAGGATAAAAAACTTCCTTGAGAAGGATCCTCAAGTAGGATTCACAAACTACAACGATCGATCAAGTAGAATTCACAAACTGAAAAGTGTATTTGTGAGCACATTCATGGATATTATGTATAGATATAGAATTCATAGTGTGAAATTTGATGTGATTTTGATAAAATATGATCTTGATGAGATGAATGAAACATAGTTGTAGTAAGGGTGTACAAAGAAACTATGTTTTAAACTAGATTAGAGATAAACAAGAAAGGTTACCACTCAAGGCATTGCACTTGCAACCAATAGCATGTGTTAACACATAACCAAAATAGTTAGTTATACCAAAAGACCGTGAGGGAAATATGGATGAAAGATGCTCATAATCCTAATGTTGACATGAAAAAGGATTGGAGATGTAACTTGTACGTGGGAAGAGGGATCTCCAAAGGTGGTGTTCCTTAAGTCTATGCCCCAGCTCTAGGAAAGGGAAAGAACAATAGAAGAAAGCTTGATCTATGCGGGAATATTTCTGAGAATGTTGATAAAAGGAAGGTTGATCAATGCGGGAAACCTTCCAAATGCCATAACAAAAGAGTAGCCATCCTTCGAGGGTATGGTCTACTATATACATAATATGGATGGCAAGAAGAATATATATGATAGCCATCCTTCAAGGGATCGGTCTATTTCTTTTGATTTTTCTTTGATTTTGATTTGTATGCTTTTCTTTTTTTCTCTTATTTTTGCATGAACAACTATCCTTCGAGGGATCAATTTGTTTTTGATAACTTTGATTTTTCCTTTTGCATACATGAATTTTAGCTTTACATGGGGGAGAGATGGGAATAGCGAAGTAGACCACTTAGGAGGGGATAATGAATGTACAAGAGACACCCCTGGACCCTTTGCATGGCTGCAATAGGAGAATGAGAAGGTGATGGATGTAATGGTTATGGGGTCATATCAAAGTAGTGAAGGTAGACCACATAATTCATATCATTACAATGACAAATGGAAGGGGCTAAGGATGGAGGAATGATCTAAGGATATAACTAAGTGCTCATTAGTAGATATGCTAACAATAGACTGGTCGCAAGTGTAATGCATTAAGAGGTTATGTTTTTGGTTTACCATCAAGAGAGGGAAGACATTAAGTTGCAACAAGATGAGATGATAGACAAGCAAGAAATAAAACTATGTCCTTAAGGAAACAAAAATATGATCACGATGACAAATTTGGATGAAAATAAATTATGCCCCGAGAGAGACACAAATATGGAAGGACAAAAATGGCCACAAATGTGGACTTGATGAAATAGATGGTGCCCTAAAAGAGACACAAATATGGCCACAATGGTGGACTTTGGTAAGAAATAAGAAAAAATGGTCTCTTAACGGAAAGATGCGGATATGGCCTAAAAGGAGGACTTCAATGAAATGAGGATTTGTGCCCCAAAAGAGACACAAATATGGCCACAATGATGGACTTTGGTAAAAGGTCCCTCAATCAAGGAAAAACAAAACATGGCCTCAAAGGAGGACTTCGATAAGCAAAATAAAAATAATGGTCCGTCACAAAAGGACAAAAATGGCCACAATGGTGGACTTAGAATGAGATGAGGATTGAGACAAAATTAGTTTAGATTAGATGAATGTGAGGGAGTGTTGGCGAGGAAATTTATCGAGTGGAAAAATTTGTGAATTCCTTACCAACACTCTGGGAATCTAAGTCCCTATACTTAACCAGTGCAGGACCTTGTATGCATGTGCGAGAAAGCGTGGATTTACGTGGTAGCCTTTCAAGGGATCCAACAAGGCACTCCACCGACCTGCGACAAAGCTAACAATCTCTTACTAGGGAAGAATTTGTTCAAGGTGGGAAAGGGAGTAAGGATAGAGGTAGGAGAACTAATGGTGTAGGTAGAAAATCATATTCCTTCTTGGGGACACACACTAGTTAGAAACTTCAACACATGCATTTATGGGAAGAAACAACTCTGCGAATGGCAACAAGACGAGATAAGATTGTGAACTCAAAGTTTCTAAAATATCCTCATCAAAGAGGCTACAAAATCCTTCTTCTTGTATTAATGCTTAAACAAAATTTGTACATAATGTGGGAATGGAAGAAATTTGAGAATGGAGGAAAGTAGAAGAAAATGGCTATCTCCTTTGCTTTCTCTAAGTACAATGCACTCGTGAGTTTACAAGATCAATTGCTAACCCCTTACAATGGCGTGAAGAAGCCATTAAATATCTTGCAAGAAACGGTTACAACTTCTTCTTTGTTAGCAAGAAACGGTTTACAATATTTTCAGTCATTCACATCTGTTCAGATTCTTGATTCGTGAAGAAATGCCAATGGCGGAAAAAACTAGACTTTTCATAATGCAACCATTACACTTGTTTTGTAACTTTGAATTTGAACCGTTCATCTTGCCTTTGAAACTTTAAACTAGAGTCGTCCACGTGGGAGAAATTTACTGGAGCAGGTGTGGAGGATGCCTTTTGCATTTTGTGACTTTATAGAGATTTGGCATTTTTTACATTTTTGGTCCTGCCTTACTGCTTTTGATATAGTCTTAACATGTGGCCTTACTTGAGTGGAGACAGAGTCGCGGGTCACTTTTATAATTTTACCTTTTTTCAATGAGGCTCAAAAACACAAATCACTCCATCGATGCCTCCTCGCTTTGACCTTCGATGCGGGCTTAATATTTGACTTTTTCCTTGGCGTGGGCGGGGTTGCGGGTCACTTTTAAACTTTAAGCCCCTTTAATGAAAACGAGGCTCAAATTCTCAAATCACTCCGACGACCGATTCCCCACCTTGACTTTCTATTTGGGCTTAATATTTGACTTTCTCCCTTTTGTTTGGTGGGGCCGTATATCTGACCCTGGACACATGGAGAGTTGGCACTCATTTGGAACCTACCTTTGGATTTTGCCTTTGAAGTTGTGTCAGGCTAACACGTGGAGAGTTGTCACTCATTTGGAAACTGTCTTTAGATTTTACCTTTGAAGTTGCACTAGGCTGACACGTGGAGAGCTCTATCGGTTCTTTTATACTTAGTCGATTCAGAAATTACTATCCACTTGACTTATGTTGACCTCTAGACATGTGGAGAACTGACACTCATTTGAAAATTGGCCCTTTGGTTTCATTACTGAAATTGCATTGTTGAGGCACGTGGAGGCTTCCACCGACCCGCTCATACTTAGTCAATTTAGGCAATCAGCTTTATCTCCTTTTTTGGACTTGGGACACGTGGAGGATTGGCGCAAGTTTGAGAATTGCCCCTAGCTTCGACCCTTGAAATTGCGTCGATGAAGCACGTGGTGCCATCTGCTGAACCTTCTATACTTTCCTGATTTGGGCTTTTTTTGTCTTCATTTAGGACCCTGGACACGTGGAAAGCTTGCACTTATTTGAATATTTTTCCCTTGGGCCCTACCCTTGGAGTTACGTCAATGAAGCATATGGCGCCATCCGTTGTTGCTTAAAACATGGCCTTGCTGCATCCAATCAGATATATCCACATACTATTCATGGATGCTAGGGCAAAAATGAATGCGGAAGATATGCCTGTCATTCCTGACTGAGAGAAGAAATAAACATAGAGGAAAAAAAAACCCGTATGCCTGAATTTCAAATTTCTTTCGCGAACCAAGGAATTGAAAACAATACAAGGTTCGATGATCCATGGCCATAGAAATATTGACAATTTCATTCAAAAGATAACAACAATAAAATTTTCACACGTCCAGACAGGAAAACGGAAAATTTATCAAAATGTGCAAACTGGAGAGTTTAAACAACTTTAGAGCACAAATTTCTCTATCTTTTTAGACTCCCAACTTTACTTGAACACTTCAGAGAGGAGTGAGCTCAAAAATTTTGAATTTGACTTTAAAAATGAGGGGGATTTTGAGGGTAAACGACAATAGGGAGAGGTTAAAAACAATGTCAAGGAGCGAAGTCCCGTAGTGTCAAGGAGTTGTATGAATGATATACTCAAAGGCAAGGGAAGGATGATCCCTAATGAATTAAGAGTTTAGAGAGATTGTTTTAGATTTGGATGGGATAAATGCGGTCGGAGACCACAAGAGTGCTAGGAAAGATAAGCGGTATTGATGGACAATGAGGACCTTCCTTAGGAGGAATGTCATGTGCAGGAGGGATGTTAAGGGATGTTGTGGATGAAGGAATCATGGGAAACTAGAAAAATGGGATATGAATTGGATTAAATGTAGATGGAGAAGGATATTTCTCCTGAATGATAAAATCATCTTTCTTAATAAGGTTGTGGACGATCGTTCGAAATTCCTTACAATGTTCAATGTCATGGCCTGAGGTACAATGATAAGTGCAACTACAATTAGGATTGAACCATGATGGCTTTGGACCATAGGGATTAAAGGCTTTAATGGGAGGAAGTGTGATGGTAGATATTCGAGTTAAATGTTGAAGGATATCTGCGTAAGACCCCATTGAAGTGTCATGGGGAAGGTAACTCTTGTGGGTTTTAATAGGATATCTCAGCTTGGAGTTAGGAGAAAAAGTGGATGTAGATTAGATAGGTAAATTATGTGTTTTGGAAGACAAATCAAATTTAGTCGAAGGATTGTATTGTTTGGATTCAGATTTAGGTGAGGATGTACATTGGATGGGTAGATTATACGTCTTAGATGACAAATCGAATTGGATTGGAGGATTGGATTGTTTGGCTATAAATTTATCGTTGCGAGATGTTGTAGATGGAGCGACTAATCCTAAAATAGATGTTGTGGCATTGGATTGTTGAGAAGAGGAAAATCTAAATGTTTTCGAGGATGACAGGGGACTGTCGGGGATGTTTGCCACAAGCCTTAGACTTCACCAGAATATTTACTCCTAGCAAGGATGATAATAATCTCAACCGGAGGATCCGATGGTGGTGGTGTGGTTTTATGATGCAAATGTCCTATGAGATCTATGTGAGATATGGGTTGTTTAGGTTTTGGATTGTCCAATGTGGAAGTGGCTAATTTTACAATGGAAGGATACAAACCATCTTTATTTGATTTAGGTGGAGGTGTTTTATTAATAGATTTTTCAAAGGGTATCTTTGGAAGGGTTACAGATTCGAGAGGATTTGGTTGTCGGGATAGACAAATTAGGTAAAGAGTATTGGGATAGACGGGTGATGTGGCCATAGGCAAGGATATAGGTAAATATTTCAAGGTAGAGATAGGTGGATTTGTTGATATGATAGATATATGGGTAGGTGGGATAGATAGGGATGTAGGCATATTTGGAATATTTGGAGATGTGGGTGATGTGATAACCGATGGAGTAGACATTATAGGTAATGCAACAAATGCAGGAGTATTTTCGGGTGTAGAAGTAGATGGGATTGGTTGTTTCATAAATGTTTTGAGGGGTAAGAATGATATGTTTGCTAATGGGGTTGATGTTGGAGGTGGGGTTGTAAAGGTACATGTGGTAGAAATGAGTTTAGTTAGGATGGTTATGAGTAATGTAGGTGTAGTAATAGGTGTGTTTAATGAAAATGTGGGTGAAGGAATAGATGTGAGAGTTGTAGGGATATGTGTGGATATCAGTGGGGCTGAAATAGGTGCTAAGGATGAATCTAATGTGGTAGATTGGGGTGTGAAGTGGAGGAAGTGGATGGTATAGTCAAATTTGATGTGGATGTGATAAGGATAGGAGAAGGTGTAGGTTCGGACAAGTAGTAAAAGTTGACATAGGTGTGATAGTTGTGGGTGCAACAGGTTCCGCATAAGGAGTGGGAATAATGTCTAAGGTAGGAACATGCGAGAGTTGGTGATAAGATGAGATCTTGATTGATGGTGTTAATCATATAAGCATTTGATAGTTGAGATGTAAAGGGCGTGGCTTGATTTGTTGGTGGTTGATGAGGTAAAGTTTGAGTAGTGGAGCTATCGATTTGGATATCCCCTTGATTTATGAGTTGTTGGACACGATCTTTGAAGGAATGACATTTCTCAATGTCATGACCTTTGACTCGATGATATTTACAATAGTGGGCTTTGTGATACCAAGCAGGCTTGGCTTGCGAATTGTCCATGGGTCGTATGGGTGGAAGTTGGATGGAGTTTACGATCATCAACTTGTCAAATATGGAGCTATAGGATTCTCCCAAGGGGGTATAGTTGATTTTCGGTTGAGGGACTCATTGTTGAGGCCATGTGTCGGATATAGATGCGAGATGAGGGTTTAATGACCACAGTGTTGGCCACACCCTTAAATTTGTTGTTATGTGTGAATGGTTTAGTAGATTCGATTTTAGGTTTAATTGAACTTAGTTTAAGATGACCCTACTCAATGGCACGAGTTTTGAGTTTACGAGCCATTGTGAAAGCTTCATCAAAGGTTTGGAATGATTGGATTTGTAAAGTAGATGATATATGTTTTGCACATGAACACGAGAAGAGTTCGATGAGTTCGGTTTGTGGAAGAGTGAAGGATAGTTGGTTTATAACACCACACCATCATGTGAAAAAGTTGGCGATGGGCTCATCTTCAAATTGTCGAATGGTGTATAGATCAACGATAGTAGTTTTGCGTGTGACATTGATAGAAAAGTGTTCTAAGAATAACTGCACGAGTTGAGTGAAGGAGAATATGGAATATTGTGGGATACTATTACACTAGTCTAACATGGGACCGGACAAGGACATGGGGAAAGTGTGAAGAGTAGATCATTATCATGAGCAATAAAACAACATGTGTGTTTAAATGTGAGGAGATGTTGTTGGGGATATTCCTTGTTGTTGAACTTAGTAAACACATGAAGTTTCCAATGAGGAGGGTAGGGTTTGATTGGAATTGACAATGAATTGGTTCGTTACATATTTGTTCATAGGATAATGTATCCTTGGGTGCCAAGGTAGCAACCTCTAAACTAGCCAACCGATTTATTAAGGCATGAATTGGATCACTTTGATGTGTTGTTAGGTTGAGATTGGATTGGTTGTGTGGTTTGAAATGTAGTTGATAAGCACTAATTTTTGGATAAGGTGGTGGATATGTAAGTGTTGGGTGAATCATTTGATAATGTGTTTGATAAAATTATGGGTGGGATGTTTGATAAGATGGTTGATAAACTTGTGGGTGTGCAGGTGTGTGGGAAACTGTTTGGTAAGGATTAACATGTGTCATGGGTTGATATTGTTTTATAGACTAACTTTGAATAATAGGGACATGATGTGTTCATTGAATTTGGGTAGGTTGTTGTGGTAAATGATAAATAGGGATATGGGTGTTAAGAGGTTGAGACAGTTTGAGCATACGATGAGTAGGAATGTAAGTGTGAAGAGGTTGAGATGGTCGAACAGGCATATTAGTATTAGATGAAATAGAATCAACAAAAAGGGATGTGTGTGGAATGTGATCTACCAATTTAGGAGAATGGGAGGATTGAGGGATTGTGGGGATTTTGAAATACGAAATCATATATGGGGTTAGGAGGAGGCCCGAGTGTCTCTAGAGGAGCGGGAGATGGTGATGTGGTTGGTTTAGGAAGATTGGCTTGATGAGGGATATGAGGATTAGTTTTAAGATAGGGACAATCTTGGATGACATGGTTCTCATGAAGCGAGACCATGGGGATTGGAGGTTGAGTAACTGAAGGCGTGGTTTTGAGTTTAGAATCTTGTTGGGAGATCGTTAGGAGAAGTAATGTCATTGGGTGGAGGACATTGTTGTTTTGTTTTGATTTGAGAGAGAGTGACAATAGGCGTGAAATAGAGAAACATTTTTTATGTAATTTTTTGACAAACAAATCAAGCAACATATTTTTTATCATCATGATTAATTACGAGATGTGAAAAAAGTAAAATGGATAATGAAGGTGCCTAAAGAATGGAAGTCTAAGGCTGGTTTCAGGTAGTTTTGGCTAGGAAATGTTTGAGACGGTTTCCTGTTGGGTGTTCAAATCCCAATCAGTTAACCAGGTGAGAGGAGTATTTTGATGTGTTGATTTTGTTCGTGAAGTTTTAGGCAGTGTGTGATAAGTGAAATGCAGAAGGTTAGACCCCTTATTTAGGCTATGTGAGCAAGCAGATGCACGAGGTTTGTTTTAGACCAAATTTGAAATGTGATGTTCAATGCAAACAATCACTCAGAAAATGGAAATTATAATGCAGAAAGGAGAAAATAGGGAAAACAAGTAAAACCTGGAGAGCGCTTTTCCTTGTTATTTGATTGCACTTGATAGTGATGTATTTTGAAAGTGCCAATCAGTGGCCTAGAACGTTCGAGTACCCTAAAATGGTATCGTTTATATTTGTGGATGAGGTCAATGAAAGTGTTTTGTGTGGTGTGGTTGATTTAAATATTGGTCTTTGACAACATTTTTTTTTGGTCGCAACGTTGTGGAGTTTACTGTAGAAAAGCAAATAAAATGATTAGTTCATGTGACGAAAAAATAAGAAAATCAATATAATGGTCCTAATGATGTGGTGCTGAAAGAGATGCTTAATTAGAGAAATAATAAAGATAATTATTCTAATTATTGAATAAAAATTGTGTTGCAGAAGATGTCTAAATGGTCAATTTTTTGATTAGTCACTTATGGACAAAACTGCAAAGACTTAAGGAAATTGACCTAATATGAATAAGGATACCACCCAAGTAACAAAATAGATCAAAGTAATTATACTAATTTAGCGTAAAAAAGAAAAAATATTAAAAAATTAATCGAACTACTAAATAAAAGTTAATTAAGCCACAAATTAGATTAATTAAAAAAAGTATTAATTAACTAAAATGATGAGTGAAAATAAAAGGACATTATCTTAACTAACACAATAAATCTAAGCAAATGGATCGTCAAATAAACTAAAAACTTAAGTGGTAACTAGGATGATGTTACTATTGCTGATTAAACGTGTATTTTACTTGTCCTATGTGGGAGATATGTGGGAGATATGGGCGGTGCATGCAAACAGGTGGAGATCAGGTGACAAATCACGTCAAACCTCACTTTACAAAAAGTAAGGATGGTGGAGGATGTCAATCAACGATGAATGTACAATTAAATGTTATCAGGTCTTACAGGTTCCATGACTAATGGTAATGCATGTTTGGTCATCATAGGGTCGGTAGTTGTTGGGGCAGAAGCATTTGCAACTCCCAATTCTTCCAACGATCACCGTTGGATCATTTCGTCATATAGTTGAGTTGTGAAGGGTTCATTGTGAATATAAGATAAACAAGATTTCTGAAGAAGATTATGTCAATTCCTTCAAGGATGAAATTAGTTATCAAGCTACATGAAGATCTTGACATTGATATCCTTGTGCATGGAGAACCTAGGAGAAATGAATGGTTGAGTACGTTGATAGTAACTACGAGGGATTTACATTTACGGATTGATGGTTGGGTGCGATCGTATGGGCCCCAATGTGTTCAATTGCACATTATCTATGGTGATGTCGATCCATTTGTGAAAGAATTTTATTATCACTATCACAAAGCTTGCATGAATTTGAAATTGAGTTGTAGACAGTTGGATGTATCACTTATCATAATATTATAATTCTACGTGGAAAAATTATTGGAGGTTTTTAGCCACGATGAGGACTCCGTCTGGATTCACGATTATCCTTTGATGCTTCTTCCACATCTCGGGTTCGAATTCACCTCTACTTGGTTGGAGTGTTCTTTAGTGGGATGATCCATGTGGATTCATAGGTAAAGGATGTGAAGGGTTATATCAGTTGGGAAGTGTGGTAGAGTCAAGCTGAGGGGTAGTAGCTCAGGAGTAGGGAGCCGAGTTAGGAGTCAAGAATGTGGAGGAGGAAGTGGCCAAGATAGGTCTGCATGGGAGTGAGAGAATAGCTCGGGCACGAGGCCGAGGTGTGTGGGTAAATAGGTTGGGTTGGAGAATTGAGGCAATGGGAAGTAACTCGGTGGAGTGGGGGAGTGGGAGTTAAAGCGGGTAGGTAGGGAGTTGAATGGGAAGTGATTGGCGTTGAAGGGAATCGGGTAGAGGAGATAAGTTAGGTGGGAGATGGGGTGATTTGGTAGGGAGTTGATGAGGGAGTGAGATGGTTAGAAGGGAGATGGGGTGAGTGGAGAGTTGGGTGGAGAGAAGGGAAGGTGGGAGGTCATGTGGGTTGAGAGTTGGGATGTGAGGTGGATGAGTGGGGGTGGGATAATTTATGTATTATTATTATTATTATTATTTTATATATTAATTTTCTCTCTCTTATTTAGTTAAATATTAAAAATGAACTCTATACTACTCGAAAACAAGAACAAAACTATGATTTTATTTTATTTTATTTTAAAATTTAATAACATAACATGAAAAAACACCATACCAAGTATACACCCTTTCAAAATAACAAAATGAACTTACCTCGACGATGACAAAAATGACTATATGTACAAAGGACACTACACTAGCGAGACAACTTTAAATCCTGCAAACAAGTGAGTCGAAAAACAAAATATTTGTAAAATATATCTAACTTGACAAGAATGATGAATCTAGATAACCGTGATCCTTACGACACCTGTGCAAGGTTAGCAAAAAGAAAAGTGACTAGAATTTGGGTCTGGTCCCACTGAGCATGCCAAAATGTTGTATAGGAAACCTTGTTCTCGCGTGGGTGAAAGCCGATACTAGAAGCCACTAGCAACTTCGAATGATGGAGGGATTAGGACCTCAGATGCAAATATGGATCTATGGGCACAAAGAAGATAGATGTGTGATACAAAGAAGATAGATCTGCAAAACTGAAACATATGTGATTAGATAAAAATATGCGGGGGTTGCCCAGACAATCCGGTTCTAAGAGGATGTTAACTCCCTTGGAGGATGTCAACCCCGTGTCTAGAAAGATAGCAATAAATGATGAATAGTAGATATCATGTAGAAATAATGGAATACAAAATGACAAGTAATTGAAATGACGAGGGGACTTAGCTTGTGCTCTGATATGGAGATGAAATGGGCATCAGGATGGCAAGATAACGAACAATGAAAAGATTTCTCCCACACTCCTCACCTCTAACTTCTAACAATGGAAAAGGTTTGCCTTGACCTCAAACTTGCAGAACTTAAGTAGGCTTTTTCTTCTCCTCTCCTTTCTGGGTCTTCTTCTGGTTCTGGTCTAGGTCCAGCTTTCGGTCTCTCCTCTAGGTCCTTTTGAAAGAGGGGAAAGCCCATATTTATAACTTGGAGGTGAGGTTAGATTGGGGTTAACGAGTAACCGGGTTTGATAAATTAACCTTGGTTAAGAGACATGATGTGATCACGCGGGGCCCATGGTTTGACTTATTAGGTGGAGTGGGGAGCATGATTTGAATGGGTAGGTGAGATAATAGATTCCATTCTTGAAATTAAGAGTGGAGTGTCGGATGGGTATATTATTACCCATGAATTGAATAATTTTGAGAGATGCTGCCAAAATTCAATTATTAAATGGGTTTATATGGAGCCCATTTGATAATTAATTAAATTTGGGTGAGTAAATGGATGGGATTTATTTAAATTTAAGAAAAAGAAAAGTGAGAGTGAAATTTGAATGAATGTGAGATGATGGAGGGTGTTATACCAAAACATGGTGTTGACAGAGATGGAGAACTGATAAAATCCCAAAACACGGTGGTTAGTAGAGCCTAGAAAAATGTGGAAGTGTAGAAGAAGGTTGGACCAAGGATCCTAGGGCTGTAATGGGGCACCTAGGAGCTAGGATCCTTGTTTAGGCGCCGAGTCTGCAGACAGATGCTTAGAAAATGAATTTCACAAGGTTGGTAAGTTGTCGCAATCCTTCGTTATCTCTCACTAAATGTTGCACGGTGATTGCCAATGTCGCTAATAACCTGCAATAAATATATGACTTACAAAACCCCAAAACACATCAAATCCCAAAAAGAAAATAATGCAAAATGGGGGTGATTGTCCTCGGATGTCAACAAAGTGATCTTATGACTAAGTGTTGCACTACATCTCAGACCCAATGTAGTTTTATATGTGTGTGTGTGTGTGTGTGTGTGTGTGTGTGTGTGTGTGTGTGTGTGTGTGTTGAAATTGTGCCTAGGTGGCTCTTGTGTGTGTCGCACTTGATAGCAAGCAAGTAACTAGATGTAGAAAATGTAAATAGATGTGTGCATGGAAAAATGAACTTCCCCTCCTATGCGTGTATGTAGAATAACCAGTCCCTTATCCCTTGAGTGAAGCTAGATGGATGCTTTGATGCTCTTTAGATGCCTTTGGATGCAACCTTAGGTGGTGATAATATATGTTTAGAGCTTGGTCCTTTAATTTGATCCCATAACATTGTATTTATATGATTCCCTTGCTTGAATTTTGTAATTGATCACTAAAAGGTTGACCCTAAGAGATAAAGATTCCCAATAGCTATAAAGGACCCAAAAGGAATGGGTAAGATACAAAGAGGTCTAGGGTGCTCATAGGGGATGAGGGAGCCTAGGCATTGGTATCTTGGCCGAGCGTTGGTGTCTAGAGCCAGAAAAGGTGAAGTGTCAAAGGTCAGATTGGGTAGTAGGGTGTGTAAGGCCAAGAAGGAGACCAAAAAGGAACCTAAAAGGCCAAAGGTAGTGATCAATTAGTACTTTTCTCCCTTAGGAATCATATGAATGCAATGCATGTGATTAGGACCTAGAAATGTACCCAAGTGTGTGATTTAATGTCTACCAGGGGTGAGAAGGGGAATGATAAAAATCCTTGAAAAACGAATCCCCAATTCGGTGGCTTTCACCCCCACTTAGAAAGTTGGCCGAACTTCAACGGGGGCTTGTAAAACCAACCTCGAGGTTGGGGATTTGGAGCAATCCTCAGAGATTCAAATGGTAAATTCATCTTGGAAACTGTAGGTTCTATGAACTAGATAACTAATAATGAAGCTAAAATTATTACATTGAGGGAAGGACTTAACATGTTTCTTTTGGAACATTCACCACCACTGATCATTGAAGGATATTCTCTCCTTGTAATCAATGTAGTTAAGAAGAGCAGGACTAGAAATTGGTGTCTAAATTATTTATTAGCACCAATCTTCCACCTCATCTAATGCTCAGACCAATATGACATGCAACATTGTCTAAGAGATGGAAACAAAGCAACAAACTTTCTAGCTAATGCAGGTACCACCTTACCTTATTCTCTAAAATCGAGAGTAAGGACATTAATTATTGGTCTGGCTTGAATGAAATCATTCAAAATGAATGATCATAAGAGGATGATTGAAAACCATAGAATAGGAAAATTATTAATGATTCATAATTCTTTGATTCCCGAGGATAATTATGCTAGTGTGAAAAGCATTGATTACATATCCCTATGATAATTTAAGTGACCCGCAATTATCATATTACAATGAAGGGTAGTCTTAGGGAGTACGTATGCATGCATGTATCATATTAATCTTCTCCATCACCTATGCCAAACATTTGAAGGAAGGTGTGAAGTGTGTCGGCATAAGATAGTTCACACATGCTAATTTAAGTGTCGAGGTTTCAATAAACATCGACCTAATGTCGTAAATTTCTAATTTTTTTCCAAAAACATGGTGTCAATAAGATTTTCTAGAGTAGAATAGAGCATAATGCCATCTGCGGATGTGAAAATAAATCTAGTTATGTTGTCTTCTGAGGAACTAGAGTCCATTTTCAACCTCTCTGGACCTGAAGAGGATTTTGTCAAAATGGTGTTTGATTTCCAGGATCGACAGGTGCTTCACATCAAGAATTTGACATCTAATGTGGTGAGGTTGGCATACACAACCAAGTTGTCCAGGATGATGCCCCCTTTTGTAGTCTTCTAAACCATGCTTCACTGAATTCTTCATCCACAAGACCATGTTAAGCCTAATGCCCTGAAATTTTTTTGGTTGCCACGTCAACATGTGTATCGAGGTTGAAACACCTATAGCTTCAGATCCCTACTTTGCTTTAGAGGTTTTCAAATAGGACCTTCCATAGTTTTTACTCGTGGGCAAGCAACATAGCAAGAAGGTGTCGGTCACACAACATTTGGAGATTCTGATAAGAGGGTTATGACCCTAGAGAAATTAGTCATTTGTGAAAACCTTGCAACCTACACATAGGAGGCGTCAAATCACATAGAGCATGACAATAAAAAGGCCGAGATTATTGCCAACACCAAAATGTGAGGCCTATCTCGGAAAAAGTCATTCCTCAAGGGGGCGTTGACCTTTTAGAATGGGCTACATCACTCAAGAGGAAGTCATAATTGGTTAAATCCTCAATGGGTCTCGAGTTAGTATTCAAGACCTCATGGCTTTATGGATGTCCCAAAAATGGCAGGAGATATCTAATTTGTCTTCAATGGTGATGGTAGGGAGTTTTTAGCTCATAAAGAATTTTTTTGGACTTGTTATCAATCCAAAGTGCACCCTAGATGAAGAAGTGAAAACAACTCTTCACTTCGGTTGATACAATGGGAACTCCTCTGAGTTGTGGGTGACTCGGGTTGAGGAGAACCTCCAAAACGGGTTGGTTCCCTAGGATAAATCACCTAAACTAATTCTCTGGCGGGGTTAAGGGAGAGAAATAAACATAAACTTAATAAAATCATGTAAAATAGGTGATACACCAACATTTTGGGGACTTATACTTGCACAAAACACACTAGATTGGCTACTAAAGACCCGAGAACATTCACTTCATATGTTATTTGATGGGATTTTCAATTCATGAAAGACAATAACAAGTTGTTTTGCGAAAGGATGAGAGGGCAAATACGATTCTATTCCACTTCTAAAACCTAGTAAACAAGATGACATGCACTTCTAATAATCTAAAAAGCTTACAAAACTACTTGATGGAGGTTCTTGAAATTCCCGAGCATGCAAAGAAAAGGAAACATTCATCGAAACATACCATAATTTTCTTTGTAACACACTTCAAAAATTTACATATGGAGGAAAAACAATCTTTATTTCTTCAACAACGTGTTATAGTACCATCTCGGCATAACATGAGTATCACAAAAATAATCCCCCTCTTGTTTGCAAAATCAAGGTACATATAGCACAAAGGAAACAAAAAATAACTCCACTTGCTCCAAAAATAACATTTTACACTTCGATTTTAGACTCGGTTGTTGAAAATAGCTAGTTGGAAACAAAACCAATGCGTGGCTAAAATTAACCCCCATGCATAGTTCAAACCCTTTTGATAAATACAATTTTATTAATAATAAGAAAACTATAATTATCATGTATGAAGTGAATAGGGATAAAAATGCCAATTGCATGGTTTTCCAACTCTTTGTCAAACTTCTACTTTGCTAAAATTAAGGTATTCATGGGTATTTTTAGCAAAGTCTAAGGTAATTATTGGACACCTTTGTTTGGCACATGCATGACTAAAATGATGATGTATCTCCTTTGACTTAGAAAAAGTCACTAAACCCATCCCATACAAAAGGTAATAATTAAAAACATTATAAACCCACCCGACCACGTGGGTAATGGAAACATTATTAAAACCTAATATGACCATGGATTTTAACCATGGTCAAATTTAACCATGGTTAAAACCCATGGTCAACTTGCTTGTAGTAGGGGCACAAACCCTAAAAATCATCATTTTGTCTCTTTGCTTTACTGGAAACTTTGGTTAGTGAGGGGGAAACTATGGGAATTTTTCTATTGGCCCTCATTTATGCTTCATGCACTAGTTTTGCTTGTGTGGGTTGCTCTGCTCTGCATTAGAACTTTGTTTCAACCGGTTTGGCCACTATTTTTGTAGATTTAGAGATGTTTTTCTAGTTTTTGTGCTTACATAGAGAGTTGGTTCTTGCTTTATCCTTTTGTATTGTGATCTCGGTTCGAAATGTGCATGATTCTTTCTCTAGGGATCAATTCTTTGTAAGCTTCACCCAACTCGGGGTTTCTATTGTTTTTCACTTGTGTAAAGAGCTCTGTGTTGAGTTCATGCTCCTAACTCGATGGTTTATGTTTATGTTTGGCGTGAGTTGGGGTCTTCACGAGCTAGAGTTTTGGGTGAACTGGTATGTGTCCCTAGCTATTTTATTATTTTGTTCTATTATGCATGGTTCATGGATCTATCCTTTGGGTTGTGTTGAATTTCAACTCACTTTGTCTGTCTAACTCCCGGCTCAACCTATTCCTTGTTCATTGTGGGTCCACAACTCGGGTCAAGCTCTGCTCGTGGCCTTGTATAGCTTGCATCCTGTAAGTTTTGGTGAGCTATATGCGTGGATTTCTACTATTTTTATTTGTATCTCAACTTGAGCTTTTATGCACCCTATATGTATTTTAATACTTGGATTTGTGTTTCATTTTGGCATGGGTAAGCCTTGTTTGAGGCGGTGTTGTTTGAATTAGCTCGGGATCTACTTTAGATCTGTTGGCATGGTTTACCCGAAGACCGAAGAGCTTGATGTTTGTGTTGAGGGATTTTATTCTTCTTGGTTGTGGCATATCTTGGAGACTCGCCATTTTAAGGACTCCCCACAACGCGTCGTTTAATTCTGTGACTTGATCCGTAGGGGAAGGTTTTCCCCTTTCCAAATGGCTCGGTGGTTCTACCTTTGCAACTTGGTTTGGAAACTCTATGAGCTGGATTCAAGCTCATCGTCTTGTAACATTGGTAAGTTATAATATTTGTGAGTTGTCTTTTATTATCTACTCATATTTTTCTTTGGATGGGTGCCTTTGTTAATCTTGTCCTTTGTTTGAAACTTGACTCAACCTATTCCTTGTTTTTCTTGAGTCGAGTTTACTATAGCTCTCAACTTTGTTATTTTGTCACATCCCACCATTTTGGTCTTCTTCATAGGAAGGATAAGTCATAAAATGTTGAATGGGTTACGATGTTAAGGGTATAAACATTGTTGCTTAGGCTGGGTATGCATTACGCGTGTGTATGTGTATCCTGAGAAGGATATACACACTTACGTGTAGTTGCATGTGCAACCACACAACAATGCTTGATGTCCGACATTCGTAAAGTATTTAACATTTTATCACTTATTATTGTTTTGTTTCGCTTGTTTGTACTTATCTTGTGGGTATGAGGATGCGTGGTGCATTGTTGGGTTGTATGTTTGTTGTACTGTAATAAGAATTGTTGTGTAACCGACTATGTTGTGTTACTTAACCGAAAGAGATTATTTGTTGCATCGACATATTGCTTAGTTGTTATACTTGTATTTTTATTTTGCTTTTCATCTTTAGAAGCAGTGATTTTTGTTGAACCTATACACTCTTTCAATATATTGTTCAATATGTGGAAATAATGATAAAAGTGTAAAGTACTAATACTTTGGATACGATTACGATCGTAGATCGTACAAATAGAGATGACTTTGATAAGAAACAAGTAAGCAATTGACTCGTTATGATAAGGGTTGATTTTACGTATTATGAAAATGATGGTGCATTGATAGAAAATTGATTATTTATCAATCTAACGATGGTTAGGTGTTTAACTTGATCATATTTTGTTAGAATGAGCATGATGGTTTATGTTGATCTTAGACCAATCATGAATCTGTGTTAAAAGATCGAGTGTTGTGATTATTGTTGACAACATGACCTAGGGATGGGCATTGTAATTACATGGCCTTAGTAATAACCCTTGGCATTGGATTATCAATTGGGCTTGTTTAGTATTGATTATACTTAATAGCTAAATAAATTGGTAATTGTTTAGCGAGATGGACTAAGACCATGGGGAAGGTCATTGAATTGTCTAGTACTATAATGACTTTTAGACATATTAGAGAAGGTTAGTTCAAAATGAATTATGGTTTTAAATAAGGGAATTACGACCTCACCATGTCAAAGTATTATGTATATGGTCTTCGGCCATACTTCACTATGAAGGGTTCTAAGATCATTATGAGTATGTTCTTGTTCAACCGATCCATGCATATTAACTATGTTAATGTATCTAAGTGAATCAATGAATAAGATAAAATTGCTATGGTAGATTAATTATTATATAAGTTGATTGACCATATAAATGGTAAAAGTTTGAACTATTGTTTAAATCGAGCCAACTCTAGCTAAATATAGTAGGAGACTTGGTGGACGGATGTTGATGGTAAGTTTGGCCACAATGTGGCACTTTGATAATTAATATTCATTAATTTCTTGAAAAGGTGAAGCTTCTCTAAGAAGCTACCCTTGCATGTTGATTAGGGTTCATTTGATTGTTTTGTTTTTTCTTTTGTTGATTTTCTCACAACAAGCCATGCATGAGGTGCTTGATATGGTCGGTTGAGGAAACTTTGGGAGATATTAACACGTTTTGAAAAGGGTATAAACTTTGTTTGGTTATGAGTTTTCGCTTTGCAAATTTGGTAGCTTGAACCTATGGCGAATGCCTAAGTTGATGTACTTGAGTCCTTAGGTGCACTTGGATAGGGACACTTCGGTTTTTTGCGAGGTTATCATCAAGAAAAATGCACAAATTTTATAGGCATGGGTTTATTCTTCTTGCTCTAGTTATTATGTTTCATATTTAATTGAATGTTTTGTTGTCATTGTTTTTATATTTATATTTTGAAGGGATAACTCTATTGGGTGAATAGAGGGATTTATTGTTGGGTTCTTCCCTTAAATTGATTAAATGGATTTTGGGTTGAATACCCAGTCTAGATTGTTAAAAATCTAAACCGCATTGCGAGAAGGGGTAATTGGGTATTTGAGCTTGTTTAATAACTCAAATTCATTGATGGGTATTCAAGCTTGTTTAATAACTATAAATTCCTTGTTGGTTATTCAAGCTTGTTTAATAACCGTAAATTCCTTGATGGGTATTCGAGCTTGTTTAATAATTGTAATTCCTTTATGGGTATTCGAGCTTGTTTAATAACTATAAATGCCTTGTTGGGTATTCGAGCTTGTTTAATAACCGTAAATTCCTTTGTTGGGTATGTGAGTCTGTTTAAAATGAATGCAAGATATTTTGGATTATTGCACAAGAATTCAAGATTCAAAATTGTTAGGGATGAACAATAAGCTTGATTAACAATACCCATTAGAGGAACTAACATGTGAAGATTTGGCATCAAATATTTTCTATTCCGCGACAATGTAGTTGCCATAGTACAATAATTAAAAATTGTTTGATTTGAACCACGATAGCCCGAATCCTTTATGAGCCGAGTGTCATTCATAACGAGAATGAAGGATTCAAGGTTAATAGTTTTTCCCTTAAAGGAATTGTTATGGTTGATGACGGAGTTAGTTATATTCACCTTAATATCTTGACTACCTGCGTGAATGTCTCACCGAGAAATGGTATTTCTCTCTATTGATTATTAGAATACCTTGTGGAGGAACTTACGAAAAGTGTTATTACCTAAATGTCATCTATTAGATTCTTGATATGTGCATATGATGAGTGTATAATATTTTCATCAACATACTACTATGAATTGATTTTGTTATCTTGATAAGTAATCTTGAGGGATAGAATTATCTAGTTGGATCCTTTCATTATTACCTATAATAAGTTATAACAAACAATCATATAATAATAAGTGTAGATAAGAATGAAAGACGTGGCTTAATTATTTGAGGATTTAACAAATAGTTCCTTAATAAGTTTTATGAAAGGCTAATAAGGTGAAAATTTGTAGCTCTTTCAGTTGAAACAATTATATTGATTGAAGCAAGCTCAATAATTTTATTTTCTCGTGAAGGGTTTATAGTTTATACAAATGTATGCCAATTTGAGATGGGTTAGTCATTTTGTGGAATCATTGAACTTTTGTTACTTGTTAATTCATGATTGTAATATAATTATGGTAAAATATGCAATTGATGTTCAATTAATTAGAAATGGAATAGATAGATTAAGAAGCATAAATCCATGCTAGTTCGGTTGGAATTGACCATGTACATTTTGTACTTCAACATTTTCAAATTGCAGGTTTAAAAGCAATGCGAAAAGAATAAAAGGTTAGATACAACATAATTGTTGATGTTGTTTTGAATTGTGAAATATCATGAATGTATTATATTTGATTGACATTGATTGATTGAGGAATATCATAATTGTACTTGTATTGTTAAAAGTGAAAGAAATTGCTTCGCATGATGTAAGAAAGGCAATTAAAAGCCTGTTGTATTTTATTATTGTTGTAATAACGATATGTACTTTTAACGAGGTTTTTAACCTCCATGATATAAATATATGTTGTTGTTTTACAACGTACTTGTGTTTTTATTAAGTGTTATAATGCCGAATTCTCGACAGATTATTAATGCATTATTGACATTTGATGATTATTGTTATCATTATGATTGATTATTGTCGTATGTTAAGACAAGGCATTATTATTACAACCACAATAATATTGTTATGATGCATTTGCAGATTACTTATTATAACAACATGTTTCATTATACATTAAAAGATATATGAACATTGATTAATCATATTAACGGTATCATCAACCTAATGTTGTGATAACACGAGAGAGATAATCATAACTAATGATATCTTGTTGATGTACTTTGATCATTAGCAAATGATGCATAATAATTAAGTGTACCTTCCTTATCATGTAACTATGTATTAGTTGAGGCAATAATGATGTATCACAAAGCAACGCGACAAGTATCTTGATCGAGCCAACTTGGAATGGCTACAGGAAGGGTGACGATGTGTGATGATGCAAGTCATCACACATCCGCAACCTTTCCCATAGGTATTCCAAGATGGTTCATTCAGTGTATTGTCATAGGGTTTTGTGGGTCATGATGGCTGCAAATTATTAAAATAGTAAGTAAAATCTTCCTAATGTAAGTGAAACTTATGAAAGTGTACTTAAGGGAACAATTATAAATGGTGTACTTAATGTTGATAGATAACATAAGACTTATCTATTGACCTAGATAACTAGGATGATATAATCAGTTTATATGATACAAATAGGTTGTTGTCTTTCAAAAACAATGACATGTAATCACATGGTTAAGTATCATCATCATATGATCAAATTACGATGGTATGGAATGAATTATAAAGGTACTTAAGATCACTTGAATAGGGTACCAATTTACTTATATGACCTAGTAAACTAAATCATCCTAATAACTAAAACTGGACATTAATGAATGCTTAATTTGTTAAACAATGAACTTAATAACTTAAGAATGGAAAAGAATCCCAATACTATGATTGAGACGATTGTGTGGTGAATGGAGGGACATGTTTCATGTGGCTTATGTGCAGTCATAAAGCGCGATGCCCTAGAACTATGGCCATAGTATTACAAATGGTTGATTGTATTGTTCGTTAACATTTCTTTTGTGTCATGCCCAGTAGGCTACACTATGAAGATACACATAGTTCTCTGAACCTTTACAAAGGTTTAACCAAATAATATATTGGGTATATTAGCTTAGGAGGAGTATTGAGGGGGATCGGGAGATCTGTAAACCCTTACAGTTGTACATGGTTATCATAGGTTGTCTGGTTGGATTCTAAACATTAATTAATGTTGGATTAATCTGCAGAAAGCAATTAATCATTGAAGGCAACAAGAAAATTTAATAGTGCTGGAATAATTTAGTGGTTGTTGTAAATGAAGTTACTCATTTCAGCATAAGATAACTAAAGGGAATTTATAACTCTTGTGTGCTGGAATTTAATGGTTGCGTGTTAAATTCATTGAAGACATTAACTGTATTTAATGAGTTGGTACAAAAAAATTCTTAGTTTTTGATGAAGTAAAAAGATGTGTTATATAATCGGCTAACTCGGGCATGGGTTATCTTAGCATTGCATGCTTTCTTATTGACTTGACCTTGTATATTAACCTTGACCCGCTTTACAACTATTTGTTATTCTAGTTTTGATCTTGAGCCCTTTTTACAGCTCAATGTTTCATTGTTCAACTTGCACGACCATTTTCCATTGCTACTCGGCTTTGTGCCTTCAACCCTCCATTTATCTGTTGTGAGCTTGTTTTTCCTGTCTTAACTTCGGCAGTGTAGCTTCTCAGCTCACCTTTGTTATGGATCACCGTTGTTTGTTTCACCCAACTCATTCCGGGGTTGCACTATGGTTCATATCTCGGGATCTACGTATCACCCTATTGAGTCATGCATTGTTTATTTGTGCGAGCTCGATGTTATGTCTTCACCACTCACGCTTTGACATTGTCTTGCATAACTCAACAGAGTTCTTTTGAATAGATCAACTTGATAGTTTGAGTTTTCCTCTACTTAATTTCTAGAGCTCGCTATGTTGTTTCAACTTAGTGAATACAAGATTTTCCATCTCATGTTGACCTCATCACCCAACTCGGGTTGGGCTTCTATAAAAGCTCATTCGATCTACATTCCATGGTTACAACAACTCTGTCCTCTTGTAGTCAATACTTTGAAACCTTGTATTGTTGGAATTTGATTCATGAGAACTATACCTTCCTACACGATGTTTGAATTTTTTTGTAACTAAAACTCTGTTTTCCCGATCTAAAAACTTGACAATGCTTTGTTATTTTCTTAAATTTTTCTTATTGCAAATATATGAAAGGAATATATTTATGAAAAGACAGCCCGATGCTGAAAAGATGGCTTAATGAGATTTATTAGAACCAAAAATATTTTCAGATCTGAAGGTTGTGTTAATGGTATCCTGTTTTTGTGAAACATCATATTTAGAAGTGTATTTCGTAAGACATACTTTTCTTTGAAAGTTAATGAGAGCTTAGAAAATCTAGAGTTTGTTTTATAGAGCTTGTATTTTTAAAATATATGGCTTAAGGTAGTCTATGGGCATGTTATAATCTTCTTTATGAATTTGTCATTCCGATTCTTGTGCAAATTAATTCATTTCAAGACCAAGCTTTATGTATCTTTGAATAGTCACTTTCTTAATCGGTAATCTTTTAAATCTAGATAATTTATACTTGAAAAAATGTTATGAAAATATGCACTTTGTACCTTGAAGATTGTATGGTTGTCTTTTACTTCATTTACGATTTTGAAATCAAACTTGAAATTTACTTGTGCTTTATTCTTTGATGAACATTGTGAAACTATAATTTTCTTCCAAATCATGTCCATTCTATTTTGTACTTGGAATCATTTCCTTTTCGGTTCCATGAATTTTGACACCCTTTCATTTCTATAATAAAAAATGCATGTATATCTAAAGTTGAAAATATAATGAGGCACAAGATCGACCCGAGCTCTAACCAAAATTATGTTTCCTCTTTCGGGTATAATGGAACAACTTGATGAAGTCAAGCTGGAACAACAACTTGTAAAGAAGGGGCCTCGTCCATATAGGCAATGACGGGTTTCTTTTCCCCTTTACATTTCCAGTTTCATATTTCTATGCATTCTCTCTTTTCATTCATATCCCAAAACTTTTGTGGGAAAAAAGTACAATTCTTCCTTATGAATATAAACAAATGTTTATGCAATGAGTTGTATTTTGCTTCCTTTATCTTGTTGTAATTTCATAATTAAATGAACGTTTGGAAACTTTAATTGTTTGATACATTTATATATAATCATAAGGAAGAAATGGTAAATTAAATGTTTAAGTTCATATTACGGGTTAGATGAAGAATTGAAGCTTCTAGATACATTGCATAGAAAGGATTAGCACCAATGTTTCGGTCCCCGTCTTTGGAACCATCATTAAGGTCAACATTTGTTTGAGATCGGGGATGAAAAATGAACTAGTATAAATAATTGATTTGACCAAAGGACATGTTGTTCCCCAAAAGAGATGTGAAAATGATAAAAGTAAAAAGATAAAATAAATAATCAATAAGAATATAATTAAATTAAAATAGAAAACTAAGAAGAAGGGGAAAACCAAAAGAGGGGGAATTAAAGTGAAGAATTAAGGAAGTAGGGAGAGGAAGGATTCAACAACAACAGATGAGTCAGATAGAAAGAAAATACACCAACAATTTTAACATACAAGGTTGGGGGTATAGGAGGAGTCAACTTATGCAAAGGGGTTTCCAAGACTAACTGAGCTTCCACCCATCATCATGATTTAGGTTGTTTAGGTGTTTCTCAATCTTGACAACTTCACACAATTTTCTGTTTGCGTAGTGTGATTTTGTAGCTATTAATTTTACATTGTTAATGCAGATGGCGTGCTTTGTTATGTCTTTGTGTTCCGCTAGAGATGATTTTCCAACCCATGTATATACTAAATCTTTACAATGTTCATGAAGTCTCGTTTTTAGTGATCTCCTTGTTTCATCAATGTATGTTTTTCCACACACACAAGGTATAGAGTAAACCCCTTTTCTTAAATTAGGAAAACATGGTATTTAGGGTTTTTAAAGCTTGTTTCTAATGGTATTTACTAGTTTGAAACAAGTATTAATACCATTTCATTTTAAAATCTTGGTAATTCTATCAGTAGTCCAGAAATGTAGGGTAGGAAGGCTTTATTGTTATCCCCAATGCCTAAAGACGAAGATCGAGGTGACCTAAACACACCCACCTTAGCATTTGTTTTGGTAGAAAATCTAATTCGCCATTTCTTGTAACCATTCCTTAAGAGAACATTTGTGAGGTATTTCTCTTTTGAGTATAAGTGATTATTATCTAAAACTCTTTGGGCTCTTGTAAACAGAGTATTTAATATCCCATCCTTCTAAGAAGGGTGATGGTGTGAGTCAACCCTAATATATATGTCAGTGTGAGTCTTTTTTCGATAAAATTGTCTTACAAGAGATTCATCCTCATTCTATTTGATTAGAACATCAAGAAACGAGAGAATTCCACTTTCTTCAACCTCCATAGTGAATTGTTTGTACCTTTTCCAATCATCTGAAACTGAAAATCTGATATGAATGAATAAATAACCCTCATAACTGAAATTTTCTCCCATAATGACAACTTAAAAACTGAAATCTTATTTCCTATTGTTTTTTAAAATGTCTTTTTATGATGTAAGATGCCTTTCCCTTAAGGGCTGATGCATGATTTTGATGAAGATTCATAATGGAAAGTTATCCTATGATGGGAATGGGAATCCAAAATCAATAATAAACTAGTTTTGCATTGATTAGCAATCCATTTTTCCAAAACAAAAAAATTGTAAATATTTTTGTACCCCTCAACCAAGATGACTAGAAATGGTCCACATCTTTGGCGGCTCTGTGGAACCGATCATCTACTAATAAGAAAGAACCCTATGATCTAATCTTTTACAACCATGAAAGCAATATGAAACCTTAACTCAAGCTTGACCAAACATGGCTAAAGCCAAAAATCACTGATAAATACTGAAAATCCTCCATGAAAAACTTGTAATAAACAACTAAAACATGTACAAAACTACACTTGGAGGAAAGATAAACTCTTACAAGGCTAGCCAACTAAGATGATAACCACCTACTGAAAAACAAATGCAGAAAAATGTGTATAAAACACTTAGAGGAAAGCATAAAAACTATGTACAATGTCAACTTATCTTTTTAGAAACAATTCTTTAGATGAATCCCATTGACTAGGATCGGAAGCTCTTCTCCATCCATTCTTGCAACTTGAAAGCGTTATGAGGTTTACAACTGATAATCATGTAAGGTCCACTCCACAAGGAATCAAACTTTGTGTGAGCACTTGGTTTTTCTCTATCCTCATCCCATTTTAGCACTAAATATCCTTCATTGAAAACCCTTGTTGTAGCTTTCTTATCAAAATTCCTTTTAATCATGTGCTTGATTCAACTCCATGGACTTCATTTCTTGATTTCTAACCTCTTCAAGTTCCATGAGTTGAGCATACCTTACTTCCATTGGTTCATTTTCCATCAATTCTACTTGGTGCATCAATTCCAAGGTTGGAAGCTCAAGTGAAATAGGAAGCTTGGCTTCAAGACCATAAACAAGCTTGAATGGTGAATTATAAATTGACCTCTTGTGAGTGATTCTATCATCCCATAGGGCTGCCTTCAATTTTTTATGCCAAGTTCTTTGATTTTCATCAGTAGTCCTCCTAATTATCCTCAAAATATTCTTGTTAGTTGATTTAACAAGGCCATTGCCTTGTGGATAATAATTAGAAGAAGTATTGAGAAAAATACCATTTGTTACAGCCCATGCAACAATCTTTCCGGCAATGAAATCTATAGAATTATCTAAAATGATGGTTGAAGGAACACCAAACCTGGTTATTAGACCTTCATAGAAGTCCAAGATACTTGTTTCATTCACTTCCTTCAAAGCCACCACTTTTCTCCACCGTGTAAAGTAATTAGTTGCGGTGAGAATCGATATCTACCCCAAGATTAAAGGTGGATTAATAAGGCCTATGAAGTCCAAACCCCATTGAACAAAGGGTTGGTCCACTAAAATTGAATGCAATGGTAAGGTAACAAGCCTTTCGTTTCCTGTAAAAATGCACACTTTTGACACCTTCTTACCCAAGTATGACAGTCCTTGCAGATGCTTGGCGAATAATACCCGTCTTTCATGATTTTGAGGGTTGTAGTTTTTGTAGAATAATTCCCTCCACCTTGTCCATCATGGAATTGTTCAAGTATCCTTTCAACTTGACTTGGCTCAACACATCTCAAGAACACACCATTGATGTCTTTTTGAATAAAACACCATTAACCAACAAGAAAGGAATTGATTGCAATATGAAATATCTTATTTTTGAGTTGTTTAAGTTTGGTGGATACATACCATGCTTTGAAGGTACATTATCATGTCTGAAAGCCAACTTGAAGGCTACTGATTTTCTACTTCTTCAGGCTCATTTTGCAGCAATAAGACAACTTCTTTTCTCTCTTGCAAGTCTTGAGCCAAGTGTTCACACAAACCTTTTCCTCTAATCATCTTTGTAACTTTGATGTTGATGTTATATTCAATAACTCTGGTTATCCAACCGGGTTTTTTCACTTATGTCCTTATTTAATAAGAATTCTTTAATGCTTGGGTGAGAAACCATTAAGTGAATTCTATTGTTAGAGAGTAAATGCCTAAACTTCTTGAGGGATCTAACAATGGAAAGAACATGCTTCTCAACAAAATAATACCTTGTTTCATAATCCATCAAGATTTGGCTGAAATGCTATTGGTTTCTCCAAGCCTTTTTATTTGGCCAAGTCAACATCCCCGAGATTGTATCAACATTAGCATATGCATACAACATGAAATATTTTGTAAAATTAGGATTTATGAGTGTAGGAGCTGAAGCTATAGCTTTCTTGATGGCTTCAAAGCTGTTTATCCCTTCCTTTGTCCATGTAAAATTCTGATTTTTCTTCATCATGTTGGTTAATGGCCTTGATAATGAAGCAAAATCAGCAATATACCTTCTTATGAAATTGATTTTTCCAAGAAAACTTTGCAATGCTTTCTTATGTTTTGGAAAAGACAATGCAAGAATGGAACTTACTCTTTCCTGGATCAATCCTCATACCATGTTTTGAAATGACATGACCAAGAAGCTTACCCTCATGAACATAAAACACACTTTTTTGGATTGAGTGACACTCCATATTCTCTACATCTTTCAAACACTTCTTTGAGCTGAGATAAGTGATCACTTGCAAGCTTTGATATTTTTATATCATCCAAATAAACAAGGACAAACTTGTTAATAATACCTTGGAATTCCATGTCCATAGCTCTATGAAATGTTGCACCTACATTGGACAATCCGAATGGCATTTTTCTGTATGCATAGGTGCCCCACTTAGTTGTGAATGTTGTTTTGAACTGGTCTTCTTCTTTGACAAGTATTTGGTTATAACCACTATACCCATCAAGCAAAGAATACCTTTCTGAACCAATAACTAGTTGAAGTATCTACTCCATGGATGGTAAAGGATAGTGATCCTTGAGTGAGGCCTTGTTTAAATCACGAAAAATCAAAAAAATAAACTGACTTTGCCATTATTTTTCCTTACCAAGTACAAGGTTAGCTACCCAAGTGGAATGCTTCATGGGAAACAAAGATGAGATTTGACACCCATTTTGGACATTTTTTCCTGTTTTAACCATATTTTACACTTTGCAAAATTGTCAACCAATCCCTATTTTATAGGAAAATTTTTGGTAAAACCATCATTATCACTATAAACACATTCAATATAAATATAAGTGCAACATTATATAGATATTTAAATAACATATTTGGTTAAAAATGTGTTTATATCAAATATAGAATCCTATTTTTTTTGAAACTTATAAATATAACAAAAAAACACCGTATTTTTACATTATTAAATAAAGAAAAGACATTTAACAAAGATAGATAGGTTGTTTGAAACCTCTTAACGCTATAGATTTTTGTTTTGATGGGTAGGGTCAACCGTCAAATCTCATCCTTGATGGGAAAGATAATGAATGACTCAATCAATTTTTCAAGCTCTTTCCTCATCAATGGTTCCAATTTTGGGTTGATTGACCTTTGTTTTTGTCTTACTGGTTTTGCATCAACTTCTAATTCAATGGTGTGTTGAGATAATGAGGGATCAAAACCCCTTAAATCACTATATTTCCATGCAAACACATCAACATATTCTCTACATAACTCAATGAATGCATTTTTTCATATTTTGAACATACCTTGCCAAGATTGAGGTTCTTGCCATCAAGAATGGTAACACTTTCATGTTAATTTGTACTTGTAGTAAGAACAAATCTTTCTTGTTTCATCTCATCATTCTCTCCAAATATGTTCTCCAAAGTTACAAGGCCTTTAGGAATTTTGTTTGTCTTAAGTTGCATAATCTGATCTTCATACCTATTTTGAAGTTTTCCTTGATTTTGTGAAGAAAACTCAACCTCTTCCTGCAAAAATATGACTATGTGAGCATCATCATCAAAACTTGCCAATGTGAGTTGTTATCTAGGATGGATGGCCTCACTATAACCTTTATATGAGGCTACAATTTATCATTTCTGATATCTGCAAGTATGTCAAATTGAGATCCAATGGTTTCAAGTCTATCAACATATTTATTTCTATCTCTAGGAACAATTTGAATGTTGAAAGCAAGAAAATATTCAAGCATGTCCCAAACTCTATGTCTGTATGTCCTCATTAATGGATTTTTGTAAGAATTAGAACCTCTTACTTGATGTATAACTAGCTCATTGTCACCATAAACCTACAAATTCTTGATTCCTTTCTTTCTTTCCCACTCAAGGCCATGGATAAGTGCCTCATATTCTGATACATTGTTAGAATGACCAAATTGAAACTTAACAACTGAAAAATACCTCTGATTGGTGGGTGAAATCAACATTAAACCAACTCTTGAACCATGCTAATTTTTGGATCCATAAAAAAATTTCCATAAACCATCCTCTTGCTGATTTCTCTTTTCCATAGCTAGAATTTCAGCATTTTCTTCATGAATACAATAAATTCCAAGGCCTTGTTCTTTAATAACTCTATAATTATCATGCTCATAAACTTCGTTAGTCATTTCATCCTTAAAAAATCTAGAATGCCTTCTAATGCATGAAGAGTTTCAGATTCAATCTCACCTAGCTGCTCATCATTAATAGCATAATTTGCATTTATCATGCTAGGTGTATGAGGCTCAATGTGAAAATTTGACAAGGTTTTGGATTGATTATTCCATGACATCCTGCAAAATAGTTACACCTAGAAAAACATGCAAGGTGAGATTCAAATTTTTAATTATTCATATTGTGTTAGTTTGTGAACCACCTAGCTATAAAACACATTTGGCACTTGGATCATACTTCAATCCCAACATTTCCACAACCAGTTTGGGCATAACTATGCTACTTGCTCCACTATCCACCATGCAATTATGAACCAAAGAGTCACCAATGATCAATGAAAGATAAAAAAGAGGTGGTTTTACTAGTTTTACCTTACCAACAACAAATTTTTCTTCTTTGGATGCTTGTTATTTTAAATTTTTTATTTTTTGGTCTACATTTGGCATCACCACGTTGGATGTGCTTTCTATACATTCTGTTGGTTTTGACAATATTTTTATACCTGAAAGTTATTTGAAAAGAAAATCCTTTTATCCTCGGAGCATGATAATGTGTCCCACATGGTCATACTAACGTGTGATTTCTTCATATGATCAACAATATTGAAAGGGATAACTCCTACCTTAAACTAAACTTTTGAAACAATAACTTGCTCTTGTACTTGGGGTGAAAAAGAACTCTTACCAACATTAGTATTATGATTTTCTTGAGTTGGTACAATATTTTGACCACTTGTATCTGCATCCATAGCTCTCTTTCTTGACCTTGTTATAGTTGTAATAAACTCACTCTTTTCCTTGGCTCCAATTTCTTGATTTAGAGCTACATGATCACTAATTTCAAAATTTACCATAGTTAACCAACAGTGCCCTCGCATAAAATTTGGATCTCCTTGTGATCCAAGATAAACACTCTTTTGCACCTAATAATATGCTTCCTCTTGTGTCATTTGTGGCATAGGAAAACCTTGTGGCATAATTTACAATGCTTTGTATTTGGCTCAATGTATTGTAAATTAGGATCCGAATTCATGTTATTTTGGGGTTGCACTAGAACTAAGGCTCTAAAAGTTGAGGGTACATTAAGATCGAGTAGTTCGTAAGTGGTTTTTTTGCTATAATAGCTCCTTGAGCTTGATATGGAGGCCTATAACCTTGATCAGGAGGTCTAAAATTGTTATAAGGCTGATAAGGTGGTTGATATGGTCTATTTTTCTCTCGAAATTGATTTTTTTACAAATGTACTTTCACCTTATTCCCAATGGTGTGCAAGGCTATTTTGAACTCATCTAGCTCATTAGGCTGAATTGTGGGAGGTAGTGGTGGTTTTGTAACTGGTGGAATAGGAGCTAGCTTAGGAAAAATGGGTATAGAAGGTCTAGGGGCCAATTTTCAAACATGTATATAACAAAGGCACTATAATAAAGTATTGAAAATGTGGGAGTTAATAACTGCGTATGTGACTAAAGGAAGATTAATTAAATTTATGAAAATATGTGGGACTGTTGTGTTGGTTCGTAACTATCTATGGGAATATTATAAAAAGAGGCATATGACATTAAAAGGGGGCATTACTGTGGAAAAAGAAAAATGAAAAGAAAATTTTGGAGTAAATTTTAATCACCCTCATATTTAACATATGGATAGTAATTCCAAGGTAGACAAGGTTACAAAGCAGACATGGGCAAGAGAGGGGCATTAGAGGTGTCCTAACAGGGGTACAACAAATAACCTCGGATGGTACCCGACCGGGGCAATGTGAATATACACTAGGTGTATAACATTTTCTCTCAATAGTGTGGCCATAGTCTGGTGTCTATTACCGAGTGTGCATTGGAATTTCGTATCAAATTCCTGATCATTTGTCTCAGATAAGTTCTCTATGAAAAACTATGTAATCCCTATTGAAATTTAATAAAAAGAAGTTAAATCTTATGCTTATTTAGATAAATGTGCATGTGAATGTATTCTTTTATTGTATTATGTATATTGATGGAATATGTAATTGTTTTTATACAAAATAGAGAATCATAGAATTTAGATATGTATAATTTTATTAATGGTTTATATAAAGTAATGCAGAATAAGGATTGATGTATGTAATTGGGGAAAAGTTGTATATCACCTCATCCACCTTGCACCTCTGCATCATGTTCCTTTACCTTTACCATCCAACCACCGCCACCACCCTACCATCCAACTCCTCACCCGTCCCACCCCCCACATTGTGCACCCCCCTTTATCACCCAACCCTCTACCATGAAGGCCTGTAGTGTCCAACCTTGTAGCCATTTGTCAACAATCAATATCTGTGACATATCCATGGATTCTAGAAAATAGGGTAAGAAGGATACTACTAGTTCAAAAAAGAGTAAGACGACATTATTTGGCTATTTTGGCTAGTCACAAAAAATGAAATTGGTGTCGGATCTCAGTAGAAAATATAGGTATGTACTATCTACTAATTTACATAATTTTAATCATATATTTTCCATACTGTTTTTTCCTTGTACTCTTGTTTAATAAATTGTACTCCTGTTTATTAAATTGATTGTTTACTCTTTGTACTCTTGTTTATTTAGTTGTATTAATCATATAAATAATTAATACTATATTTCGTAACACTTATTTATGCAAACATTTCTCAAACACATTCATAAACTAATATATTTCGAGATGATCCTATTGATGAAAACATTCGTTCCCTTGATGACATCGAACTAGGAGAAGACACATCAAATTCTCATCCAACACCGACCTCGGACGAAGCTTCTACTCTAATATCTATTTTCCAAAAAAAGGAGACATGACGATCAGGATATTCTTGATGAGAAAAGACTTATAGAATACCTAGAGGCACAAGTTGAAGAAATTAATAAAAAATATGCGAGAAGAAAGAGGACTAACTGACAATAGGAAGGAATTTTAAGTTCGACTGGGCAGCCAAATATCCTTTTATTGAACCTGTAGAGCCAAAAAATGGTAAAATATTCCAACTCAATGTCAATGTAAAATATGTAGTTGGAAACAAGGAAAGATCATACAATGCAACTCAAATTAGACATTATTGAAAAACACTATGGGAAAATATATATTTCACAAAAACAGAAGGATGGGCACATAGTAAGGACTCATAAATGGAAAAATGCAAAAGACTGATTGCATGTAAAGTATGCAGAAGAGTATGAAAAATAAAAAAAATGTTTCAAAAATCTAAATGAAAAAGGCAACACAATTGCAACAAAATTAGGCAAAGCTATGTAGACTGAAATGCTTGCCAAAAGTATTCAATTTTCTATGGTATTCCATATATTGAAAAAGGGAATACCTATTTCAGATTTCTTAGATAATAAAATTTTGTATCAGGTTATTGGATTATAGAACGTTCCACAATCACATTGGTTAGATAGCAGTGGTTGGGAAATGGAAAATGTCTTGCTATGGTGGAAAAGGAGGATTTGAAAGAAGCTATTAAAAATGCAAAGTTTATTTCACTTTCAATTGATGAGGTCACAATGGTGGAAAACACTTCATGGGTTTGTATTCATGTCTATAATTTTGTAAATGAAGTAAGAAAACCCCATCTCCTAGTTATTCATAAAATGGTGGAAAATTACAATTCTGAAAACCTTTACAAATTGGTGGTGTCAAGTTTAAAGGATATAACAAGTATGGATGATTTTTCCATTGCCACAAAGTTATTTTTGTTAGAAGTGACAATGCAGTAGTAATGTAGGGGGCCAAAAATGGTCTTTGTGTTAGACTATAAACAACAATTGCACCATATATGATTGCAATTCATTGCATGGCTCATAGAATGAATCGATGTATAAAATTGTGAGCACATTTGAAAGTGTTGCTAGAGTGGAGGAGCTCATCCGTGACTTGCATGCATATTATTCAAGTAGTCCAAAAATATTTTTAGAATTTCAAAAATTTGTAATTGGATTGACAGATGGGAAAAATCTTCTTAAATATGTAGATACCATATGGATTTCCATGTATGAGCCTGCTTGTAGAATATTTGAATAATATCCTTCATTGATAGGTTTTATGTATAAATACCACGGGAAGTAGATAAAGCTAAATATTTGTTGTACCATCGACAAATATTGAAACTTTACTTACATTATGTGGTATTTTTCCAATGTTGAATGAGATCAATGTTTTGACAAAGCATGCCCAAGAGCGTTCCATCTACATTATTGACTTCATACGATTGAGAAAACATGTATGCATGACTCTAGATAATTTATATTTGTCAAATGGAAGTTTTTAAGGACCTATTTTTGAAATATGGAATACATTAACCGACCTTAAGAATCCAAGTTGCTACTTAAAATTTAATATAAATGATCATTTGTGTATAATAGTTCATGGGAAAGAGATACCACTTCACACTTTTCAGAGAAGAGTAGATTTGGTTGGATCGAGTTGGAAGAAGTACGAGTGACACATAATTTATATGAAAATAGTATTATGTGACATGCGAAATAAATTGAAAATTATTTATCAATCTTTATCTATGGATATCCATGAAACGATTTAAAAAGATAAATTACTTGAAGCAATGGGAGTTTGAATCCATTGTTTTTGGAATATAGTTGGTGGCATTACTGAAAAATACATCAATAATTTATTTTTAAAATACATGAATAGTCTAATGGAACATTTTTGTAAGTGTGAAGAGATAAATGATGTTGTAGTTGAAGGTATTTTGCAAAATAAGTTACTAATTTCTCAGTCATAACATTTTTCTCTTACTATGATAGAACAATTTCATTTTCTAGATGAGCCAACAAAAAATGGTTCCATTAAAAGGATTTGGAAGAAGCTTTATTCAAGCAGTATTTTGTGAGGTGATTTCAGCGAGTATTTTTTACTATATGAACTATGTCAAACTATGATCCTAGGATCTGTTGAAGATGAAAGAGTATTCAATGCATTATCCTTCATAAAATCAAAAGTTCATAACAAATTGGATAGAAATTTAGAAAGTTGTTTGAGATTGTATGTTTCGAGTTATTCCATGGAAAATTTTCCTTATGAAAGAGCACTTGGATTATGGAATTCACTCATAGAAAGAAGAGGAGTAGGTAATATTGTGACTGATGCGGGGATCCAAACATATCCACCAAACACACTTCCAATTCAGTAGAATTCGAGGACACTTATGAAGAACGAGTTTCTCCAACGTTGTTTCAATTTCTAGAGTCCTAATTTCTTGTCTACATTCTAGACACTATTGACAAAATGATTTGATTATTTATATATTTCATATCGAATAAGTATCAACTGGTCTTACTAGACTATATATGTTGTTTTACTTGTAAAAAATTCATTTTTTATATTTTGTTTTATTATTTTAAGAAGGATAGTGATTTATTTAGATCCATCTCTTGTGTGATTAATATTTTATCTCTACATGAAACATAATTATTTTTGTACTCAAACAAACACACAAAAACATCTAAAACCATGCAAAACATCTCCAAATAGTAACATAAAAACATTCACAAGAAAGCTAGAAATATGAATACAAGAGTGCATATTAAATTGTTCAAAACTTTCAAAAAATGTGTCACAACTGCAAATAGAGTTTCCAATTCACAATTAAACTTGTATACATACTAACAAGTGGTGGATTACTTTATGAAGACATACATGTTTTCATAAAGCATTGTCGACAATACAATTACAAAATTTTGGGTTGTCATCATTTTCTTTTCAAAGCTTTTAGGAAATTTCATATAAGAACACATTACAAGGGAATCTTTTTTTCATATGATTCTTGAGTCATAGTTGTCCTTACGTCTACCACATGGAATAAAAAGGAAAAATTGCTAGCCACTATCTTTTAATTCCTACGTTAGTGTCGAATTGTGACAACACACTTATCACATGGTGAAACTATTTTTTTTTCAATTTTGTGTTACAAGGGGTAGTTTAAGCTTCTTCTTGCAATGGAGGTGAGCTTGATCAGATTTATAATAATTTTTGCTAAAACTCCTAATTTCTACAAATCCTATGCATTCGGTATTGATATTGGCAAGAATATTCTGCTCCTCCCTCATAACATCTCTTGACGACAATAGTGATGGATCAACATTTGTCTTTTCTTTTAGTAAGATTTATGGATCCATCCCATGCTCCTTGATTATATTTCTCAATGTATTATTTTTTTATTTAATAATAGAAGTTTTTATTTTCTTTCAAATTGTATAAATGCATTCAAGATTTTGCGAGCATTCTTCAAATGCGCATCAAATACAAATTGCTTCTTTCTTTAATTTTTCATATTTTTCCTACAAAACAGAAATGTATTAGATAAGTTATAAATAATTTATTGCAATACTCATAATTTCACAATTTTTCACATGTGTAAAAATGACCTACCACAACTTTTTTCTTTTTCTACATTTGCAATTAAAACATTATTTTTGTCTCTAGCCCATTTGTTGTAGTACACTTGGCTTTAACATTAAGATTTTCCAACCTGTTTAACATTATATCTAAAATTTCATCATCATATTCATTATTATACAAAATTGTACCAAATGAGCTTTATTTAGCAAAATGTCAAGCCTTGTTGGTTGGCTCTCTATGGTAGTGAATAATGAGTTCCTTTGAGCATGATTATGGTAACAGGTATTTATTTATTTGATCAAAAATTTGGCCCTGTACTCCCAAGTGCACACTAATTCCACATCTTCCATAACCAATTCTTGAATTGTGGCCCCCATACTTATCTGATATTAGATTTTCAAAGGAAAAATATGTCTTTTGATCATTCTTTGAGTGGAATTTGACTTGGTTGAGGAGGGGAATATCGATTTCAGGATATTTTGTTGCACTTGTGGTTGAGTAGGTGGAGGAGTACTTTGTATCATATCATGGGTGTCAAAATAATTACCCACCTCGGTGTCAACACTATCAAACCCAAAAAATCATCATCGAGCTCGATTTGGTTCAAAATATGGGTATCTAGTTGCACTCTGGATACCACCTAGTGAAAAACCTATAAATTCAAAGGTTGCATAGGTGAACTGTTCTTGCGGAGTCAACAAAAATGTAATATTCTTCCTTGGAAATTTTCTTTTTGTTTGTATCACCCATGTGGCGGCGGGATCGGAGGAGGCTTGTTTGCAATTAGTTATGTTTTTTTGTTAACTACAAGAAGCAAAGTATTAAAAATTAAACATTATACCTTGTAAATACTATATATAATATTTGCAAGTAAACAAAAGAAATTAAACATTATAAATTACCTGGCATGGTTGGAGAAGAGACCATACGAATTTGTGACTGAGCCTAAGTTTGATCTACACCATCAAACTCGGAAGTTGTTGCAAATAAAAATTTAAAAATATTAAAACACTTTAACACTTATAAAAAAGTAGATAGCTTGTTAGTGATTCCTACTAGTAGCTTAGTTATAAATAATAATATAAATACTTGTAGAAAATTGTGGAGGGAAAGGTGGTGGTGGAGGTATCGAAACCCCTAGCTCTTTTCTGTCGAGTAAATCGAACCGGGGTCGATTCCACTGAATCCATATCAAAATCAACAGAAGCCTCTGGAGGGGATTTACCCCAGCAATAGCCTCCTTGAGCTATTGCAGCTACAATTCTTCTCTGCAGAATATAAATTACTGTTATTATTACATTAAAAATAATTAATTGTTATATTGTTAAAATTAATTGTTACATGTTATTCTTCAATTGAAAGACCTATCGATAACAATTTTTCATTTATTGCAGTTGGAATTTTCCATTCTGCAATTGGTGGAAAGCTTCTTGATAGAAAGCAAGAAGATAATTGGTACAAGAAAATACAGTCTTCATTTATCAGATGCATTGATATTGGAATGGGCATTGTTGACATCTACTTTAATTCGATTGGAGAAAATATGTGCACCAATCAAATTCCCTACTTAGTGTCCACATATATATTAAACTTCCCAATGCAAATGTCAATGCGGATCTACCCTGCAACACAATCCTGGATTGAAAGAGTGATATCATTGCAAGAAATAAATTATGTGTAACACCTTGTATAACAAGGCCTCTTTTTGATTGATTAATTACAACTGCAATAACACAAAAAAAATTTAGATGCATGGATAGTCAACTAATATTAAGAAAGAAAATAATTGAAAAATAAAATTGAACTTACCATCAACCTACACATTGTAATGAGATTCCAAATATTTTTTGTCTGCATCAATTAAGATAGCCTTGGTAGTCATGGCCATCTAGTGTGGATATGGTAAACTAGTTAATCGATGGATGTCTACGGGCTCCACGTCGAATGAAAATGTACGATCAGTTAGAACGACATTAAACCTTCCTATCTATAGGGTTGTAAGCATTGATCAGGTAATCAAGGACATGAGCATCTTGTTTCAAATTGGGGCATGTTGATAAGCCCCATGAATTCTATTTCTACATCTAGTCTTTAGGTGTTTCTTTGAGTTTCATTAGTGCAGTGATTTGAGGGCACATGAGATTTTTATACTACAATTTGGGGGCAGTTATAGGAGTGGTTGTGGAACTAGCCATTGTTGAAAGATTTTTTGAAAAGCTGCATGAGAGGGAGGGGTCAAGGGTGGGTCAACTTGTAGGTTTGGGAACATTGGTTTTTATGGGTGATGGGATGGTTTTGTAGAAAATTGGAGTCAAAAGAGTGTTGTAGATTTGTAGAAATTTTGTAAAAATTAAAGAAATGAATCTCGTAGTGATATATATAGGTCAAGGGTTCTGGTCTAACACGTGGTGGAAAATGATAGGTAGAGAGATTTTAGGTCTCATGTGTCTCAAGATAGGCGGTTGTTCAACAGGAAACTGTCATGATTAAATAAAGGGACAACTTAGGATATGATGCATGTCCAATCATGTGGAGACTGCCAAAATAATGACTTTCATCATACCAACTATGTGTGAGAGGAGTGTTTAACCGTAGTAACGATAACCGTACGAGTTTGGAAGAGATGGTTACGGAAGAGATGTTTGTCTATTCTAGGGAGAGACGACTAGGCAAGAGACGACTGCCTAATCCAGTGTTGTATAATGTTAAGTTGATAGATGTCCACCCAACAACCATCTAATATTTCCTTGTTGGAAGTCTACCTAACTCATGTCCAATAAACTTGCGAAACCCCATAAATCTATGACATATCGAATCACCTTTGCCACAAAACATATTTTTGGATATTCTCCATTTTTTCAAAAGTCAATTAGGAGATTCACTAAAATATTCTAAGTTTTTTTGGAGGGTCTTAAAATGAACCCCGAGACAAGCTACGAAGCATAGGGGAGGAGAGGTGTACAAACAAGAAAAATCATATTGATACATGGGTCAAGAAAAGTGAGGGGATCTTAAAAATATATCTTTGGGATGAAGGTGGTACTTGCATGGTATAAATATGCAATGATGATATCAATGAAGAAGGAATGACACAAACAAAAGGGGATAAACTAATAAAGAAGAGAACAAGTACACAAGGAGACATATGCACATGAGGAGAATGTGCAAAGAGGAAAATTGCATAAAAAATAAGAGAGGAAGGAAAGGAGGAAGGAAGTGCATGCGAGAATGAATGTGCATAAGATGGGATCCTGGAGATGAAGTGGGAAAGAGAGAAGAAAATACCCAAAGGATTTAGATAGAGGTGGATGGTTTATGACAAGATGAGACTCATAAAGGATCAAGGAGAGAGGTCCATTTGGAGAAGTAGGTTGAGCGGTGATGAGTTTCAACTCACCAAGGTACATAAGATAAGCACGATGAGTCATATAAAGGTGATAAAGGATTGGAAGATGTGCAAGAAGAATTACAAAGGTCGAAAACATACTTATAGGATGAAGAAGCTGGGATTATTTATTCCAATGGTCTAAAGGGGGTCCTAATACTCATTAAGTCTACTCGAGGTGGAACTCAATTTTTATTTACTTTAGGTGTTTCATACAAGAGCGTCCCAGTTCAAGGTAATCTTGAATAAATTTTGGTCAAGTGTGGGTGTGCATATGGATGGAAATGTGTGAAGAGTGAAGAAAGGAAACAAGGAGAAGTGAAGAGGTGATTATGTGGAAGTGTGCAAAGGATTTTCACAATACATGGAGAGGAGAAGAGGGAAGTATACATGGAGTGCACATTAGAAGAAGGAATAAAATAGTGCATGGAATCTTGGAGAGGTGCATAGAAGAGTAAGGCATGCAGGAGTTTGTAGAGAATAAAGAGAAGGATTAGGTAATTGTGTAAATTGCTAAAGAGGTGTGTAAATATTTTGAGAAGGCCTGGAAGGAAGTAAGGTGCAAGGATAGAGGTTAATGTGTAACTTGAGACCATTTGTGTGTGAAAGAGTGAACGCATATGGAAAAGGATCACGTGAAAAGAAGTTTGTAGATGATCTAGAATTTGACATGATGTGTTAGGAAAGTGATAGACAAAACCTAATATGGGCAGCTAGTTGGACATAACAAGAAGAAAATCCCCACTACCAGATTGATGTGGCACAACAAGGGCATGCGAGATGGTGGAATAGTGGTTGAAATCATTCATGAACTTGAATTCAACTTTAATTTTGAGCAAGAAGATTTGGAAACATCTAAAAGGAGACAAAAAGGAGAGAGAAGTTAGAATGTGTGGCTATACACGAAGGGAAGAGTCCGTCATTTTAGGTAGAGCATTGTCAACCAAGAAGGAAAGATTAGAGGAAAAAGAGAGGTTATTGAATGCACATATGATAATGCAAAATCTGATTGAGAGAAGCTAAGTCATTATAGGCCACTAGATCTCGAATAGTGTAACCAAAGAAAGGTTTAGGTACATAGAGAACACCATAGAAGTCTGTATAAGCTCCATGATATTTACTACTTGTAGATTCAGTAAAGGCCATTGAATGGATAAAATAAACCTTAATGTTTCAATATGTTGTTTTGGACTCATAAATGGAATTGGATCATCTTGAGTCTGTGTTTACATTTATTTTCTCTTCTTTAACTTGATTATGAGTGAATTTAGGTATGATAAAATGCTTGCCTCTTGTTTAAAAGTAATAATTTGGATATATTTGGCTTATTCTTTAGTGATCACTTTGGGCCTTCTATGATGGACATGTTTTGAGACATTGTAGAAAAATATATACTATTTTATGTACATACATATGTAGTCACCTTCGAGTTAGAGTTTTGAGGGATGATGTTACAACAAAAATATATTTGGAGGAATTCAAGATGTGTTTTGAAGACATTTTGTGGAATGATTCATCACCTTTAGGGATCCAAACTAGCTCCATAAAACAACCATTTGGCACAATAAAAGCCCTAAAATCCCATGCGACACTCGAAATACTCATGTTACATCCTAAACACCCATTTTACATAGTAAAAACTATATGAAACACCTAAAACCCATGTTATGACACACTTAAAACTCAAGGGACACTATAGAAATTCATGTGATACAATTACCAACCATGTGACACCTTAAACAATCGTTTGACACCCTAAACAACTATTTGACACACTAAACACCCATGATCCACCCTAAACACTTATGTGACACATTAAATACCCATGTGACACAATTAACACCCAAGAACACCCTAACACCCATGTGACACCCTAAACACCCAAGGGTTATACTCGAAGTGTATATCTTACTTTAAAATTTTGTATTTCTTAGTATAATAGTGTGAGATGTTAATACAAAATGGATGTGACTTAAAATTGGCATTCATTTGAATGTTAGATTACACTTCGACTTTAAATTTTACTAGATGATGTTAGTAGAGTGTTTAAGTTGACATTATAACAAAAACGTATTTAAAAACACTAAATTAACTTGTGTACGTGAACATTAGATGGATTTTTTTAAAACACTAAATTAACTTGTGTACGTGAAGATTTTTAGGATACAATCACATGAAGGAATTTTTGGTTCAAATAATATACTACCACAAATCCTTGAAGTTTATCAAAACTTGCTACAGAAGAAAATCAATCTTCTCTTGTAAAGTAGGACCCCTAAACTTTTACCTACTAGTTTTTAGATGTCATTTAGGAGGGAGATAGAAATTTCCCCTACAAACAACAACAATCACAAGTTAGAACAATCACTTGCAAACAAAATTGAAAATCCATCTAATTTTCCACTTTTAGTCTATTGCTAAAACTTACATTTCTTCATAAAAAACTATATACAACTAATTCAAATCATGGAAACACTTTACACTTTTCATATTTCACCTATTAACATCATCCATATGCTTGAAATGTTTCAACACTTTTTCTTTACTCTAATTCTTTCTAAACTACCATCCTTACTACTAGCCCTTCACAAGTACATTTTGAGCTAAAATGACACAAAACTATGAATCAAGCTTCACAGTAACATTTTCTAATACCCAAGTAATCCCTTTAGAGGTCCTATAAAGTTTCATCAAAAATTCCTTACCAATTGTCTTTTATTCACTTTTTACCGTTTTACACATCTCTCTCAATTAGCTCGTTCCCGTAGAAATCACCGAGTTCGAGAAAACTACCAACTTCCATGCAAAAGTGTCAATTGTTTCAGCTACCCATTATCCTTTTTTGTGTTTTGTGTAAATTTTCTTGGCTTAGTCCTTTCTCTAGCATTCCTAACTCACCTTTCACCTTGTTATTAGGTCTTCTTTAGGCTTATCTAAGGTTTCAAGGACTAAATTAAGATTTTGTACCCCCACTTTGCTTCTAACCACTTGACACACTTTCAAATCATTATTTACAACATACCCAAGCATTTTACTAAGTTTCCATCCCCTTATCTCATCAACTTGCTATCATCCCACTTTTAGTTTCTTAAGGTTTCCTACTTGGTTTGAATGCTTAACTATCTCCTTGCTTTGTTTTTCCTCCATTGAATGTCATCATTTGAAAGTCCTTATTACTCCATTCTCCATTGTAATGAATATCTCTCATGTACTATTCAACTCCATCATATGCTTTCATTAGAACACTCCTAATCCCTTAGTTTCATTAGGTCCTCCCAGATCCTCTAATTGTCATGCATGTGTCGGTCACTTACCAATCCATTTGAAGACTTCTTCTTGAATTCTTTGACCTTCTTAGGTTGAAAAATCTCCTAACAAACTCACTAACAATTTTAGTCTCCACAATTTTTTTCCTTCACAACTTTATCAATTTTTTTTATTGTCATAGTGTCCTTAAACTGTATATGCTTTTTTTTTACCAAGATTTCCTCCTTTTGTCACTTAAAGATATATTTAGCACCTTAATTCACCTTCATCCTCCTCACCACACCACTTCCATCAGGAGACACAACTTCACAAACTTATTAAATGGCTCATTTGACCTTAGAATCAACTTTTGTTAGTCTAAGCCCTCTTGATAGGGTAATACACACCACAGTTGTACCATTAGGGTTTAGGAAATTTCCTTTAGTATTTCACTCTAAAATTGGTATCACAACTCTATTCCATGCCCTAAATTATACCGACATAGTATCAAGATTTTCCATTGGTTAATTTTCAATTTAGATCACTTTTTCTATGTTCGGAAACCCTATGCAGGTCTTGTCCCGAGAACATTTATTTGTGATTAGCTTTCTTCCACACTAATTCCAAGGCTTATCAAGATTTCTCCATCTTGTGATAGTCCTTTGATACCCTTGAAAAACCATATGAATCAAGCATACCTTACCAATGTATTCATACCAACAAATTCATGGAGTCTTAGTCCAAGACACAAAGTGATTCTAAGTTGTTTTGCTTAGGTTTCTCTTAAAAAAAGTTTTCCAAGGCCAATACCCACTCTATCATCTCTTATAGACTTGATAAAATGTAAATAAATTTATTATTCCTTATCAACACCTACCAAATCAACCATGTATCGATTGTGCCACGAGAATTACACTTAAACACAAGTTATTATTCCATAAATCAAAGATATCTATAATCCAAACGCTACACAATATTCATTCTTAGTTATTAGTATTTTCAATTGGTTTTCATCATCATGTAAGGACACATTTAATGTAAATAAAGAGATATTACCAGTACTTTATCCACCAAGAAATTCCTTTTCACCGTGTTTTCACTCCTTTCTTGACTATACTTCATGGTTATCCAATGTTCACAAAACTTCATAGACATGTACATTCACTTTTCTTACTACACACTCATCCCTCAACATAAATCAATCCATTATGTCTAGTAGTCCTAGTATTAGTCATCATAGGGAAAAAAAGAATCTATTCATGCATATAATCAACAAACAAATTAACATTTCATAACACTAATACGAGGAATCTTGTTTTTATTGATCTCTTCCATGTAAGTACAAATTCCTAAGCCTAATGGCTCTTTCTATAATGAGCTTCTCTCTTCCAAAGCTCCCTTATTAGTGCTAACTAACTCCTTATTCGAAAATCATTCTCTTTTTATGATGAATAAGGTAGTTAGGGATCTTACCATGGTGACTAAGTTGACCATAGCTTAGAACAAGGTGTGGTTACTTCAATTACTCCCTCATAAGGCTTATTTAGCCTTTTTATAATTATATTATTTACATGTTTACAATATACCTTCTTCATGAGCACCTTCAAATGCAAATTTACAAAGGCTCCATTTTGGAGGGAAATTTCAATAGGAGCGAGTCATTACTCATGGAGGTCCCAATAAGACTAAAGATAACTCTAAACACTCCTAATAGGCCTATTACAAACCAAAAATGAAAATGCAAACCAAAATTTTTATGCATAAGATGATGCTCTTGCATCACATTTTCACCATACTCGATTGTACCTAATATGGAAAAGTGGTTAACATTGAAAATATTTGATGAAGAATGGTCATAAAGAAAAATGGAAGCCACAAATATGATTTTTTTATGTTAGGTATGGTAGTCCTCTTCATCATGGACTCACGAATCAAAAGTACATATGTCATCACAAAAAAATGGATCCAAAAATCCTCCCTATGATTTCATGGAGAGCCTACCTAGGATAATAGCACAATTTATCCCTTGTTATACATCCACATCTAGAAGGCACATGGCCTAATTTATCCCAAGATGTACTTACAAGGTGGAATTATGTTGGCCATCAACTAGAAGAACTTAAATAATGGAAGTTATGTAATTGGAGAAAAACACATGGTGAATTTGACGATTATGATATTGAATTTTGTGGGGATTCCTGCACTATCCTTTATCACATACCATGAGTCGCCACACCTTTTGAAACACCGGAAGACATTGTTTTTAAAAATTATTCCCACTTATGGGTGTCAACCACTTGTGCGTTATCTCTAAGTTAGGTAGTCTTGAAGTTTGAAGTTGGATTTTAAATTTCTCCTATAAATAAGACCCTTAAACATTATACTAGGCACCTCTCATTTTACAAAGCAATTTAGTTGCATGATTTTCATTCATCACACGGAAATAAGTGTAGGTATATAGCCAACAAACTATGGATTGATGTATATGATAATGGATTTCAAAGTCAATATATTTCAATGCAAGTAATATTTCTATTCATTCGACACCCGAAACACCTATTCGACACACTAAACATGCATGTGACACACTAAACACATATGCTACACATTAAACACCTAAGTGACACAATAAAAACTTATGTGACACCCTAAAAAATAATTTGAGACACTAAATTCCCATTTGACACAATACACACCTTTGTGACACCTTAAACACCTAGATACAACACAATAAAAACCATGCAACACACTAAACACCCACGTGACACCCTAAAATTCCATTTCACATATTAAATGCCCATGCAACACCATAAAAACCTATGCTACAACATATTAAATACCCATGTTCGATACCCTAAACACCCATGCAAAACACTCAAGACCCAAGTGAAACCCTAAACACAAAAGTTGTGACACACTTAAAACCCATGTGACACCATATATACGCACTTGACACAATAAACACCCATGTGACACCCTAAAAACCTATGTGACACACTAAACACAAATGTGACACAATAAACAACATTGTCACACACTAAACGCCAATCTGCAACATACTAAACACATATGTGACAAACTAAACACACATGCATCACACTTATTACCTAAGAGACACCCATGTTGTGACACTATAAAAACCCATGAAACACATTTAACACCTAAAGGACACTCTAAAAACTCATGGGACACACTTGTCACCCAATTGATACCCAACACCCAAGCTAAAATGCTAAACACCTATGTGATACCCCAAACAACCATTCTAAACACTAAACACCTTAAATAATGATGTGACACACTAAGCACCCAAGTGAAACACCTAACACCCATGTGACACCCTAAACACCCATGTGCAACACTCATTTAACACAATTAGCACCCTAAACAACCATCCGACTCACTAAACACATATATGACACATTAAACATACATATAAAACAATTTACACCCAAGGAATGCCTTAAAACCCATGCAACACCCTACACTTTCTAAACACCCATGAAACACTCTAAGCACCCATTTGACACCATAAACAACCATTTGACACACATAAAACATAAATTGCAACACCATAAACACCCATAGAACACTTTAAACACCCATGTGACATAGTTAAAACCCAAAGGACACCCTAAACACCCATAAGACATGCCAAACACCCATTTGAAATAGTAAATAAACCATTTGATACACTTAACACCCATGCGACACACTTAATGCCCATGTGACACTTTAAACAACCATTTGACACACTAAACACCTTTTTGACATTGTAAACACCCACGTGACACCGTAAATACCCATTTGACACACTAAACACCCTAAGCACCCATTTGACACACTACATACACATATAAAAACCATTTGGCATCCTTAACACCCATTTAACACTAAACACTCATGAGACACCTTAAAAGACCTTGCAATATATTAAACCATATTTTTGTATGCCTAACACAAATTTTGTGACACACTAAACACCCATGCAACATAGTTAATACCCAATGGAGACCCTAAACACCCATGTGCCATAATTGACACCCATTTGACACACTAAATGCCCATATGACACCCTAAACACCCATATAGGGACACACTAAACACCCATTCAACACACGTAACACCTACGGGACACCATTAACACCCATTTGGTATACCAAACAACTAAGGGGAACATTAGGTAGTGTATTTATTGCTATTAAATTTTTAATTTCTTAGTGTAATAGTGTGTTATGTCAATATACAATGGATTATTTAAGTTAGATATTAATTTGACTACCAAAGTACACTTTCAACCTTAAATTTTACTATGATGTTAGCAAAATGATTAATTTTACATTATGGAAATGTGTGTGATAGAAAAAACAATACAATGTATGGTATGATATAATTCACATCACACTAATACGCGAAACAAAAATATTTAAAAAGACAAAAATCCTAAAATATTATAAATAGTTGCATATGTAGTTCCATTTTTTTGTCTTTGAATAGAATACATAAGGAGATAGTGAATGTGGGGACAAGAAAGATATTGTGGGGTACAACATAAAGTTTTTTTTTACGATACTATTTGTACATTTTGTCTTGCAAAGAGTCTTGGTATGATATTTCTTGTAAACAAAATTTACATACATTTTATTGGAAATAGTGTGTGTGGGGATAAAACATTTTTAGTCCTTAGTGGATTTTGTCAAAAATTTAAAATGTTTTTATAAATGGATTGGAGAGAAAATTCCGTAATAAGATGGAGATGAGATCTTTCAATAAGAGGTAAAATACTAACTAAAGGGGGTAAAACAACGGAATACCCAAGGAAGGGAGATGAAATCATTGGCAAGAGGAAGGAATGAAGAAGTGAAAAAAATTAATGTGACATTCTAAAGATGGAGCAAGTAATAGTTCAGATGAATAAATTATGAAATTTAGTACAAAGTAGGATAAATGTTTAGCCAAATTTAGGCATCATTTGACAAATTTAGAGAAACTTAATAAATTTAATCCAAATTAAAAATTATTTAGTACAACTTTATTTTTAGACATTGATTAACCAAATTTATAGAAGTCCTACACTTCTTAGTAAATTTTCCTATTACATTTGTGGGTTTAACTTCTCACTCACTTTCCACACCTTCTCCCTCTACCTGACATGATCCTATTGCTACATGCACTAGTGCAAACCCACTTTTGCATCTTCTCCCTCTACTTAACATGGCGAGAGTCATGTACCTATTACTAGATGCATTGGTACAAAATCAACTCTAAAAATTTGTTCCACATAGTGTCGGGATAATGTCATGTTAAGTTTGGGCGTAATGATTTTTAAGAATTAGGATGATAATATGACTATTGTCAACTTTTGAGGGAATTGAATTTGTAGAGAGAAAGACATCACTATGTAGGAGGACCTTCAAATTGCTAAGTGTGGGGAGGTGATGAGATTATAATATGTATCATATTTACCTAATGTAACATCCTCTTTCCCCTTCTTTAATTTTATTCTAGTAAGTTGATTTAGGTATAGTAAAATACTCATGGTCTTGTTTAAAAGTAATGAATAGGATGTATTTGTCTTATTATTTAGTGGTCACATTTTATCTTATACAATAGACATGTTTTGAGAGATTTTGGAAAATAGATATACTATTTTGTGTACATACAAATGTAGTCACCTTTGAGTTATATTTTTCGAGGAATGATGCTACAAAAACACTACCTTAGAGAAATTCAATATTTTTTGAAGACTTGATCCAAAGTTGATGTAGCCTAGAATTTACCGGATAACTCCTGTGACGTGCCGGCACATCAATCACCCTAGATCGAGCACTCATCCAAAGTGCGCAAAGGTACTGTGTCCTTCTTTAGGTTTGCCGTAGTAGCGGGATGTTAACATGATGAAGGGAGAAACATATAGATTCATAACTAATCCATCATTCTACAATGCATGCTACTTTCAGATCTATGAAAGAACATGCTTTAAACAATAATCACGATTGAATCAATAACATGCACTAATTTATTACACACAGGAATGACACTTAGATTAAGCCAATATCTTCCATCTATTAATAAACATAGAAGCTCCTTACAATAATGTCAATCGATACCAATGCACGTATGGATCTGATACAGTAATTCAATCATATGTGTATATCTATATACCTTCATACATCCGTCACACTCATCCCCATTACCACTATGTACCTCACATCATATATATAGAGTGGGGACTTGCCCTTCACCACTTATCTATTCTAGAAATAGACCTCATGCTATTAATAGCCACGTGCCATTCACAGCCATAACCACACATGCAAGTGTGCTATCTATAGGCCTCTTATAGTTAACTGAAGTGTCAATCCTATTCTTAGCTCATTTCCATGCTAAACACTTTGATCTGATCCTCCAAAGATAGATAATGCATGGTGCACACGTCTTTACATCGCTGGTGTGTTCTCGCACGCCATTTTCTAAAAATAGGTTGTCATGCTCAAAATTGGCTAAGTCTTGAATGCTTAATTTTCCTTCCGCGCGGGTCCTTCCAATACTTCCGCACCCTTGATCCTGGCCTTCTCTCCTGAATGGACTCCTTGTGTGTTCTTTGACAAGTATTCTCTGATCAAAATTATCCCACACTAATCTCATTGTTGTCCTGAAAATGGGTATTCCTCCAAACATTGAAGTAAAGAATAGAATAATGGAAAGAATAAGAATGAAAGAATGTAGACAAATAAATAATTTTTATGAGGTTATGAGACAACCTCCTCTGTATCAGTTTGAAGTATCAATTCTGGATACTCCTCCTTTATTTCGGCCTCCAAAACCTGCCATTCAATGAGTGCTTGTTCTACTTTTTCTAGGATGTCCACAACAATGGATTCCAACTCATCCCTCACAATCTCTCCCTTTTCATTTTGCTAGAACCAACACAACGCTGGACATTGATGTCATTCTTCCTTCTAAAAGATCCATCTTCTGCAATTAACTTCCCAAGCTCTTCCAACCGAGTCTTGTCTTTGCTCTTGTCTTTGTTCATGCTGGGCCTCGTGCTTTTGCTTAACTATTGAAAATTTTTACGTGCGCCCAATGTCTCATCCTTCATTGCTTTTTGGACCTCATTGTTTTCTTCAAGGGTCTTTATGCTTTGATAAGCGCCTCTGGAGCTATGTAAATATTTAAATCCTGGTCTGCTTTCTTTAATACTTCTTGTAACGCTTACAATAACCCTTCATAAGATGTAATCTTTCGCATCACTGAGGCTTTCTCTTGTTCTACATCTTGCTTTGACTTTCTTGGCACTGTCATGCACAGAGGTTCATCTTCAAGTACCAAGTCCACCAACTTTCCTACATAGTGTATCGCTAAAGGAAACGTTTGTGGTACCTTGGCCTCCAAGTGTGGCCTTTCTCTGATGACATTGTCCCCAATCTCCTCTGTGATGCTGATAAATACTTCGTTCTTCTTCTGTGCGAAGTCCCTCTCTTGTGTTATGCGTGCTATCTCCACATCCTTTGTCTTTAGCTCCTCACGCAGCGCTTTGATTGTTGCAGCTTTGTCCATGTTTCTTCTAGCCACTTCAGAAAAACCTTTACCAATGCGTTGCTGACTTGCTCATCTGACATGACAGTAGGCTTTACTGTCATGTGTCTAGCTTGGGGTGCCTTCTTCAGCCATCTCAAAATGCATGAATCTTCACATACATCAAATTTAGGCTCATCCATGTGGGTGTGCATTGATCATGACATTTTCTTTCGAGTGCACACAGTCGCCATATCCTCATCCATTAGCTCCCAGCCAAATAAATCCTTATGTGCTATTGTGCTCTGGAAGCGGGCACAAATAACTTTACTTGCATCCTTTGCATACCCCATGGTTGGTGGAATGTGATCCCCACTCATTCTTCTAGACCATTATTGTTTAGGGAATTTAGCTTCCAAATTTGGGACTTGTGTCTCCATGTCCTGAACATTCTTGACAAACTGCCTCCTCTATTCCCTTCTCATCCTCTTCTCTTCCCTTTGATTCCTCACCTGTTCTTCTATATTCTCTAGAAGTGTATGAGAATTAGGTGCACTTTCCTCCGACTCTTCCGCCTCCTCATTTAACTTCAATTTCCTCCTTCTTTTCACGTTTGCCTCCTTCGTGGAGAGAGTCTCGGGTGATCTACGCACCGTGGTTAGAGTAACACCTTGGGTCCTTGTTCTCTTAAACACCCTTAAATATGTGCTCCGCTTGGTGCATTCAAGTTATCATCATCCCCCTCTTGTAGCCGAGGTGGTGTAATGACATGGTCAACTTCACCCTTATTTATAGGATGTCTCCTACCTCTATGCTTCAAAACACCACTATCTTCATGCTCCTCCTCCTCCTCCATTTCAATTGACTCTATGGGCTTAGGCACTGGGATGTTCTCCACTATATGATTTCCTTTGGTGGTCTTTGGAAGTGTGAAATCACCTTTCAAATAATTTTTATTCTCCAACTTTGGCTTCAACTGAAGATACACCAATGTTGCCCCTACATCTACTACAACCAGACTTATTGGCTTAGTATTCAACACCTCCGAAATGATCCTCTTAGTATAAGCACTTCTTCCAGGATACACATACTTCTTTCTCAACGTGTGGTAGTCACAATCTACCTTATCTGCATTGAATACCAGTCGGTGCGTGTTTGTAAATATGTGAACAGATGCTTGGAAATACCTTGCAGTGAATGCGTAAGGCAATTTACACCAAGGGCTCTAGACTCCATCTTTCATTGGGAAGTGCACGATGCAGAAATGCTTGATATACAACAAACTAGACTTGTTTCCCTACTACTGATGGTAGGTCCTTTGGGATGCGCCACTCTTCTCTAAATGCCACGCGGAGCCTGTCATACCATTTCTCCACCCTTTTCTTTACGTTGTCTATCATGGCCCCTTTACATAGATACTTATTGAACCTTTCAGCTGGTGACTTATTCTCCATGGGGTATTCCCATAATTTTTCCTTCGGCCCATATGGTACTCCAATTTCCATGAATACTAGTGATAATAGAACAACCCTAAAGCTGATCTTCCTTCGGTGCGTGCTTCTTGAACTATTTGTTCTGCAATATAGCCTGTAATATTGTAGATTTCTCCTTCTGATATCTTACACACAACATGTAACCACATAGTATTTACCTGTGACCACCGCTCCTAATCATTCAACTTTGTAACAAGGTGTGATGTTGCTTGCACAACCAGACAATTCTTCAATTTGTCTATATCCATACCACGTGGACCCTTCAGGTATACCAAATCCTATATGGTCTTCAAGATCGTGACTTTATCTAGTGAGATCATTCTTTATGTCCTCTCATGCGGCCTTCAAACTCAGAATCGATGAGATAAGCCCGGATGAAATTCTAACTCGCATCCCGCAAAGTAGAAGAATTATTCATGCACTCTACTCATGAGCCACTGATACAAGGGCTCATACTTCCCTAAATATGGAAGCTCATATAATTGGTATACCCCACCCTCTTCACAAGCTTCTCATCTACATCATAAAAATTGGCATGTCATCCGCCGTACGCTTGTTCATCCTAACAGTGAGCAAGGAATCGAGATCCTTCTTATTTTTCGTGGTCCTGTGATTGTATTCACTCACTTTGCTCTTTCTGATGGGTGAATCCCACTCCTGGCCAATGATGAATCCTTCTGATATTGCATTTCTAAAAAGTCACTTTCGGGTGCCATCTCTTCTTCCTCGACGACCACCTTCTTCTTTCCTTTTCTTGCTATAGATGCCTTCTTGGGTGCCATTTTTTCTTTGCAAACATCTCCTCTTTAACTCTACAACTTTGTGAATCAAACCCTAGCTCGATTCAATCATGCCCTAGGTGGAAACTTTGTGCCCTAACTCCTCTCTACCTCCTTACTTCGCTCAAACCCTTCACCACCGGGGACACAAGCTTCTTTTTGCACAGATCTATTTATCACACTTGGTTTCACACCCTTCACACCTTAATCCAATCACTCGGCGCTTTGCACTTGGATTTTTTCTCAAATTCTCTTAGTCGCAATGGTAAAAATTAATTTGCATCCCATCCTTATATATATATTTTTTCAAATTTTGATGCATTTATTTCTCCTTCACCTACCAAATATCCTCTCATTTACTGACCAAATTCGTTCATTCTCATGATACGTCTTCACGCCCCACCTATAACCTTCTAGCACACCTTCCTACCCTATGGTCATAGAATTCTCTTCAACGTGCACCCTTACGCCTGAGTACCTCATCAATGTACCTTCTCCCGGTAGTTATCATGGCCTCTCGATTACCTCATGTTATACTTTGTCCTTCCATTCATCCCCATCCTTGGTCACTTTTGAGAAGCAATCTTCTATTGACTTAAAGCGCACCCAGTGTAGCCTTATTCCTTTCACCTTTCAATTCTCACGGTATTTTACTTGGATAACTATAACCACCCCATGCTAAAGGTATGTCTAATCCTCTGCGCATAAACATTTTTCACATAGTAATTAGCTTCATGCGTGCAAACATGCTTTACACAAGAATAACAACTAAATTGACAAAGCATAGTGACAATGAAGGAAATAAATTAAGGAAATACAGAAGGGAAACCTAATCCAAAGGGAAATATTGTCTTATTACAAACACCAAGAAGTATTATTTATAGTAGGGCTTAATCCTACTTCGTTAAAAAGTAACTAGGTAGCCATGTTCCATCAAGTGCTTCTAACTGGCAAGCACCTGTTTCAAGTATGTGAGTGATGACATATGGCCCCCACCAATGTACTTTGAGCTTTCTTGGATGGCGCAAGAACTTAGAGTCATAAAGAAGTACCATTTGTCCAATCTCAAATTTCTTATCCCTTATGTTTCTATCATGCTATGCGTCTACCCGCATTTTCCCCGCTTCGACTCCATCATGCTATGGCTCATTGCTCATCCAGTTGAATCATCTTCTCGATAGGCTCTTCTAAAGCTTGTTCATCGAATAGACCTCCAGCACACAATGTGCAAAGAAGGTAACATAAATTTGATAGGGAGAATGGCTTCTGCGCCAAAAACCAGCTGAAACGGTGTGGCTTTGTTCAATCTCTTGTAAGTTGTTTTATATGCCCAAAGAATAGATGACACTTTTTCATCCCAATCCTTTCTTCCAACATCACAAATTTTTGTCAAATTATGGCTCAAAATCTTGTTGAAAGCCTCAACAGTTCCATTTACCTAAGGATGGTAGGGTGTAGTTTTATGGTGTGCAACCATAAACTCATCTAATAGGATCCTAATTGTCTCATTCAAAAAGTGTGTACCCCTATCACTTGTCAAGCTTAAAGGACATCCATATCTTGTAAGAACATTCTCCCATAGAAACCTAGCCATTGTAGCTGTTGTATAATCCTTTGTAGGTGCTACTTTTTCCCATCGTGTGAGATAATCTATGCAAGTAATGTTATAGCGCGATCCAATCCAACACGCGGCTGGCGAAATAGGTCCTACAAAGTTAATGGCCTATTTCTAAAACGGTTCGGCACTAGTAATTAGTCTCAAAGGCATCTCATCTCTTTGCCTGGTTTCCCCAAGCGATAAAAATGATCACATGCCTTACAATATTCTTTACAATCTTTATATAATGTCTCCCATCATAATCCAACAACTAGGATCTTACGGAAGTCGCATCACCCGCAATACCACCACGAGATTCTTCCATAATATCCTTGCACTCATGCTCTAATACACAACAACGTAATACTTCATCTCTGCTAACTTGTAGAGGTCATCAATGATTAACATAAACAATACCACACATATAACAAGTCATTCTTTTCTAATGCCTTCATTCCTTCCTCGTGCTATACTCCACGTAAAAGACAACAATGTCTTCTAATTCTGATGGCACGTGTTGTAACCTATATAACGTGCATCCGCATGGTTTCTTCAATTGTTTGTGCTTCCTCTCTTGAGTTGATCCTAGATAAATGGTCTGGTCCGAATTACTTTTCCTTGGCCTCACCACAACAAAGAAATAAAACCCTTGAAATAAGAGTACCCATCTACATATGCACCCTCAGTAATATGGGCTTGTTTACCAAGTACTTCAATGCCATGTGATCTCGTATTAAACACAAATGGTGTTGCTAACAAGTACTGTCAAAACTTTTGCAATGCATAGATCATGGACAAAGCTTCGCACTTTGTAGTTGTATAATTTTTTTCAGTAGGAGTCAGCTTCCTACTAGCAAAAAAAAATGGATGATCGATAATAAATTCTCCAGTTGAGCTAACACAATGCTAATGGCCATGCCGAGGCATCCACATGCACATGAAATGGTTCATCCCTTGAGGGAAAGAGTAGAATGGGCACAATAGTAAGTTTCTATTTTAATATCTCAAATGAGCGCTACTTGTGGTTCTTCCCAATAAAATGTACCTTTCCCCTTCAATAACTCTTCCAAGGGAGCAACAATTTTGCCATACCATTTGATGAATTTTCTATAATATCTTGTATGACCTAAAAATTTGCACACCTCACTTTGACTGTAGGCACCTCCAGTGCCTAAAATGACTTCAACCTTAGCTAGATCAACAAGCAAACCTTCCTTGCAGATTATATGTCCTAACAATATTCCAAATGGTGTGGCAAATATGCACTTCTTGATGTTTAAAGAGATACCCAACTATCTGCACTAGTCAAACATTAAGCACAAATTGTCACAATGAGCTTTCATAAGCCCATATACTATTTAATCATCTAGGTAGACTTGTTAAAAAGTTGTGAATAAAATCTTTGAATTCTGAAAAACTTTGCACGAGAATACAAAGTTAGCACGTTTTCAATCCAAAAGGCATCACAATATAGGAAAACTACCCCATTCGGTAGTAAATGTTGCCTTTCCTTGATCCTCCCGAGCAAGCCTAACCTAATGATACCCGAAAAACCCATCTCGTGAAGGAATATATTTCACTCCCCGCCACGCCTTCCAAGATTTCCTCGCTTAATCGCATCAGAATGGATCGGTGATGCATACAACATTCAACTCCCTATAGTCCACACATATTCTAATTCAGCCATCCTTCTTGATACTCATTGATCACCATTAGGCTAACCCATTCTGACTCATCAAGGGGTTTGATAATTCCAGATTTCAAAATTTTATCAATTTCTTCTTTTACCTTTTCACGCAAATTAGGATTCATTCTATAAGGCCTCTTTCTAATTGGGTGTGCACCATCCTTAAGCTTTATCTTCATTTCCCCAAGTGATTTATGCACGCCTTTAAGTTCATGATACCCTCGAGGGAATAAGTCCTGATAATCCCTGAGTAACTCAATGATCTTTTCTACCTTCGAGTTTGACCAGTAGTCTCTAATTATGGCCTCCTTAGGCTCATCCTCCGAACCTATATTCACCTTCTTTGTCTTCATGGGTTCATGATAGGCATGTGTATCCTTGTCTGCACTATCCAAGACCTCGCGCACCCCTTGTGAATGTTCAATATCTAGGTTCTCAACTTCCTCATCATCTATGATGTAAACCATCTTTCCCTTCTCTTTCTCAAGGCAAGCACGTTCAAGTAGTATGAAGTCCATTTCTTCTTCCTTTTCAAAATGCGCTCCGAACTCTGTCTCACCAAATAATTCCTAAATATGCTCTTCTGATTTTGCACTATCTCCCATAGTTAAGCGCTTGATAAATTTTAATGCCTCTTTATTGGAGGTTGAGAAGAAACATAGTCAAAGGTCTAGATCATCCTGGGTCAAATTTTGCCGCTTCTAGTTTCTCAATATAGTTCGCATATACATACCGGTACGTGCGCATCCTTGTAGCGTAGAGTATAATATATGCACCTAGAGTGAAGGTGGTAATGCTTCCTGTCCTACTGTCTAGAGTCTCTCACACTAGCTGAATGTGATGTTGAACAGGTTGATCACCATGATAAGTGCAGATCTACGTAGGTGCATTGTTCCTTACAAACCTAATAGATAGGGTGATTCCAATCTCTTCCCATTCTATAAGACTATCTCTATGGACTACCCACTAGCGTACGCTGTCCTATGCAAGGTATATACTAGCATAACTCTTCTCTTAATTTGATATGGCTTTCAAAAATGCAGGAAGATCTTCTACCCCTATATACCATGGTACTTGTGCCACCCATCCATCGGACCGAACAAAGTCCATTCTTGCACGCAACCACACTTTTTACCTCTTGCTTTACTAATTCATATGTACCATGAGCCCAATTTTCGCAAGCAATACTCATAGTATCATAATAGAATGAGAATCCTCCCACCGTAGGATGCCTTCTTTTGATGGATCAATGATCTCTGGGTCTTGAATAACATGTACATAAATTCAATTTAAGTCCTCCTCACTTGAGGCTCAACATATGGTGTAGAATTCCCATTTGTCAATGGTATCACAACTCTTTCCTCCTTGTTCTCAAAGCTGATATACCCTTATTGAATCTCAAGTTAGCATTATTCACATAACACCAAGGGAATCCAAGGAATCCCGGAAAATTGTCCGCTTCTCGCAAGTGCTAATACCTCAAAATCCCCAGTGAACTTGGCCCCTTATATGGTTATAGATGCATCCTTCAAAACTCCTATGGGAGTATCCTTAGTCCAGTTTTCCATAAACAACACATTAGATGATGGCTGTAATGGAGGCCTCCCCATTTGTACCCATGCATCTAATGTAAGCACATTTACTTCTGCACATGTATCAATCAATATGTTGCTCAACAACCACCCATCCACAACAACATTCAGAGTAATTTCCTTTTCATAGTCAATGCTATCAGGGGGAAGATTTGCATGTGATGAGATCTTTCATCTGGTCTCAAGACTTGTGCACGAGTGTTCCCCTTTAACCAACTTCCTAATAGTGGGATAATGTTCTCCTAACGCAACATTTTGCACACTTCTCGAAGATTACCGATATCAGTTTGGACTATCTTTGATGCTTTCTTCTTCTCCTTTAAGTACTGTATCTCACCCTAAAGATTCCTTAGTACTTCCATGGTATCCTGGTAAACCTCCTTCTAATGAGCAAGATCTAGGTACCTTGCATGCAAAACCTCCTCCTTGGTGATCATAGGCTTCTGGTGTAATGCTTCTCTTGTGCATGCCGCTTCGGTGCATGTAGTAATCTTTCTTGTCGATGCTTTAGGTCCTTCTCGCTATCTTGAGCATCCATTGATCTTCTATCACGTGCTAGATTCTAACCATCCGCGCCTTTGTTTTCTTGCTTATGCTGCATATTCGGATGCTCAAAAAAGTCCGGTACTCTTCATAGCTATGGTTCTTCTGCGCAGAAAGAACATGTAATATTTTGAGGATATTCATGCCTATAGTAGTCAAGAGATCCGAACGTATAACATGTTCCAAGAGGGAACTCACCTCTTCCTCCACCATGGCCTCATCCTCCATATCCACCACGATATCCACATCCCCTTCCACGACCTCCTTCAAAATGCCCCTCATTCCTGTCACAGCACGTTGGATTATGATCCTGATCCTGGTGCTCATTCCTACCATTAGAATTATTTGTTACACTTGTCTGTCATACCCCAATGTCTATAACATCATGGATTTGACCAATCAATTGAAAATCCTCAGTATCATGGGTCATGGACCTACAAATCTTGCAAAAGCAAGATACATTCTTCCTTATCACACACTATAACAAAGGACAATGACTAGCATCATGATTCAAATGACAGATCTCACAATCCAACAATAATGAGCATATAGATCTAGTGAGGGAAACTATCCTTGGTGTGACCTTCCACTTCACAACTGTACACCAAATTCCTGAGCATGTTTCATGGGCTGAATTTGTAGATAGCTTCTCTAACTGATTTTCCATAGCTGCAATATATGCCTCTAAGAATGGACTAATGCTAGTGTTAATACTCCCAACTACCTCAACACGCAAAGCTGCTTCTAGTGCCTCGCATAGATCAGTGTATGTCTTATGTGATAGTTCCCTTCTAAATGGTGTAATCAATCCTCCAACGAACCATTGTGCATGTTGGCTAGCATGAATATCATAAGATAGCTTAGATAGAAGTGTCTTAAAATGAGCATCATACTCACGTACACTCTCAGTAGTGCCTTGCTTGATATCCTTGGCCTGCGCATAATACTCTTATGCTCAAACTCACGGATATAGAACTCTTTCAAGAAAACATCTTTCAATGCTGCATAATCCATGCAAGCTTGATTAGGGTCAAACTTCCTATACCAGCCATGTGGACGTCCCTATAATGTAGTAGCAAATTGACTTTCCTTACGCTCAATAGCCATGATCCCTTTAGTGCGCTAAAAGATCTCACACATATGCACATGTTCGAAAACATCCTCTATGCATCTATACTTCGAAAGATGCGAGACATCTCCATATAAATATTCTAGGGTTGCTTGCGGACCTTGACCACGTGATCCAAAACCTCCTGTGTTCCCTCTACCTCAAGAACCACTAGATCCACCGATCAAGAACCATTTATACCTCCCGATCCTCCACCGTGGGGGAATATGACCTGTAGATGTACTCCCATGTGCTCCAACAAGAGTACTATACTAAAGCCCTACGCCTTTGAGGTAGTTCCACTTCAGAGGTGAATCCAACATTCTCGCGTGCTCACATTCTCGCGGATGATGCACCTAAGGATGTTACTCCAAATATCATTGAATCCATTTATCCTGCTATTGATGTATCTACTCCCTGACTTACTCCTGCTCTCCTACTTCCCAAATTAGCTTTTTGGTTACTTTTCGTACTAGATACTGGAAAACCAAGTGTAAGGGCTAGGTCACTAGGTGGATTAAGATGCGCACCCACGGTCTAGGTAGTCTCTGCTTTGGCACACTTCGTGTGAGGTGAAGGGGATCTCTATCATGTTTTCCAAGACAAGGGAGTTCCTAATGCTCTAGCTCCATGTCTTCTACGCGAGCCGTAAATCCTTCACGAGCCATCTTTCTCCTCAATGCCATAATTTCTACAATGTAACACTGCTTCTCTATCTCCCTCTCACACGCCTCATTATACTTAAGCCGCCTTCCCTCTCTCTCGCCTCTCCACCACTAGGTCTGCCATCTTTACTAAACCTGTTCCTACCCTCGTGCGTGGTGAAGTTTAGTTAGCCTTAGGTTTACTCTCCAAGTTCAAAGTTACCATCACAATTTTGATCGCCAATGGAATACCTTGCAAATATGCTCCTCTTGGATACCTGCAAAAATTGGAATTCACTAACTCCGGGTAAGAGTACGTTAAAATTGAATATTCCAAAATATAACTATTTAGTACACCACAAAACCACGTATCCACAAAGTGTGAGTCTAGATCAAATCAACATCATAAAGGGCCTGAAATTCTTCCTGTGTCCAAACAAGTGCACGATACCTCCAATTCCACTGAGATGCATAAACAATAAGCCACTCATATAATTCTACTGGAAAGATGGTGAAAAATCTCTCATATAAGCTGTCACATGATTATGTTCTACCCAAGTGCGTGCATTAAAATCAGATCCATTGTTGAACTGCCATGCATATTCTTCCTCTAGATCATGTATCCATTCCTCAATACATGCTAGAGTTAACTAGAGTGACGTCTTCATTGTGAACCATCTTGAAAACAACTAAAAAAGGTCCTAAACGAAACCAATGATGCAACCTAGAATCGGATAACTCCCTAGATGTGTTGGCACATCACTCACCTAGGCGAGCGCTCACTGAAGTGCGCAAAGGTACCAAGTCCTCTTTAGGTTGCTTTGTAGCAGGATGTTAGCGTGATGAAGGGAGAAACATATAGATTCATAACTAATCCATCATTCTATAATACATGCTACTTTCGGATATATGAAAGAATAAGCTTTAAACAAGATAATCATGATTGAATCAATAACATGCACTACTCGATTACACAAAGGAATGACGCTTAGATTCAACCAATATCTTCCATCTATTAATAACCATAGAAGCTCCTTACAATAATATTAATCGATACCAATGCACGTATGGTTCTCGATACATGAATTCAGTCATATGCATATATCTATATACCTTCATACATCCTTCACACTCATCCCCCTTACCACTATGTACCTCACATCATATATATAGGGTGGGAATTTCCCTTCACCACTTGTCTATTCCAAAATAGGATGCATGCTATTAATAGCCACGCACCGTTCATAGGCATAGCCACACATGCAAGTGTGCTATCTATAGGCCTCTTACGCTTAATCAAGTGTCAATCCCATTCTTAGCTCATCTCCACACAAAATGCTTTGATTAAATCCTCCAAAGATAGACAATGCATGGCATGCACGTCTCTCGCATCGCTGGTGTGTTCCGCACGCCATTTTCTAAAAATAGGTCGTCATGCTCAAAATCAGCCGAGTCCTTAATGCTGAATTTGACTTTCGCATGCGGGTCCTTCCTATACTTCTACACCCTTGATCCTCGCCTTCTCTCCTACGCGAGTCCTTATGTGTTCTCTCGACAAGTATTCTCCGATCAACAAAAATATTTTAGTGCCTTTAGTTGTATGAAGAAGGGTTCCAAAATAACTATGTAAGACCACTATTTAACACACAAAATGCCCTAAAATCCCATGCGACACCCTAAACACCCATACAAAATAATAAACAACCATGCTACATTTTAAACACCCATTTTACACGGTTTACTGACCATTTGACACACACCTAACACCCATGTTGTGACACACTAAACACCCATGTGACTCACTTAAAACACAAGGGACACTCTAAACACGAGTATGTGACACACTTAACACCCATGTGACATACTTAACACCCATGTGACACCCTAAACAGTCATTTGACACCCTAAACACCCATTTGACACACTAAACACCCATGTGCCACCATAAACACGCATGACGAGACACATTAAACACCTATGTTCCATAATTAATACCCTAAGCATACCATAGACATACTCTAGACACCTATTTCACATGATAAACACCCAAGGGACATGTACTAGGAAGTGTATTTCTTACTATAAAATATTATATTTCTTAGTGCAATAATGTAAGATGTTAATACAAAATGGATGTGACTTAAAATTGACATTCATTTAAATGTTAGAGTACACTTTCAAATTTAAATTTTAATACATGATGTTAGCGAGTGTTTAATTTGACATTATGAAAATGTATGCGATAGAAAATTTAATGCAACATATGATACACTATGATTAACATCAAAATAATAGCTAAAACAAATAAATAAAAACTTGAAACTAAATTGGGTATGTGATATTGTTTAGGTACGGTCCATCAAGGAATTTTTGCTACATAAAATATACAACCACATGTCCTCTCGAATTATATTTTAACTTGATATAGGAATAAAATGAATCTTATCTTGTAAAATAAGAGCCCCAAAAATTTACCCACTATTTATTAAAGATTATTTAAGAGGGGAGCTAGAAATTTCCCCTCTACTAATTAATTTTTATGTTAGCTTGATATTATGTAGATGTCTAACTATAAACAAAAATGTAAACACTCTTACATAACATCGATGGCTATTAATGAGATTCACAGGTTCATGCATTACTTTCATGGATTTTCCAGGACCATTTCCACCATAATCGATTGTACCTAATATGTAAAACTGGTTAACGTTGTGAATATTCAACAAAGAATGGTTACAAAGAAAAATGGAAGCCATATATATGATTTTTATGTGAGGTATGACATTTCTCTCCATCATGGACTCACAAATCATGAGTACCTATGTCATGATAGGAAAATGGATCCAATAAAATCTCCTTACAATTCCATATAGAGCCTACCTAAGATAATAACACAAGTTCTCCCTTGTCATACATCCACATCTAGATGGTACATGGCCCAATTTACCCCTATACATCCTTACATGGCGGGATGATGTTGACCACCAATTAGAATAACTTGAATAATGGAAGCTATATGAGTGGATAGAAACACATGACGAATTTGATGATTTTAATAGTGAATTTGGTGGGGATGCCTACACTATCCTTTATCACCTGCCATGAGTCACCACACATTTTGAAAAAGTGGTAGACAATGCTTTCAAAAATTATTCCCCACTTATGCATGTCACCTCTTATGTGGTATCTCTAAGTTAGGTAGTTTTAAAGTTTGAAGTTGGATTTTGAATTTATCCCATAAATAAGACCTTCATACATTATATTAGGCACCTCTCATTACAAAAATAAATTTGGTTGTTTGTTTTTCACTCATCACATAAGAACTAATTATAAGCATATAACCAAAGAAACTATGGATTGATGTGTATTGTAATGGATTTCAAATTTGATATATTGATGCAAGGAATATTTCTATTCATTTGAAACCCTAAACACTTATTTGTCACACTAAACACCTATGTGGCGCCCTAAAAATAAATTTAACACAATAAATGTCTATTTGACATAAGAAACACCTATGTGATACCCTACAAACCTAGATGTAACACACTAAAAACCCATGCAACACACTAAACACCATGCGATACCTTAAACACCCATTTAACATTCTAAATTCCCATGCAACACCCTAAACACCCATGTTGTGACATAAGAAACACCCATGCAACACATAAAAATCCATGATACAAAACCATAAACACCCATGTAACAAGCTAAATACCCTAAACAACCATGCAACACACTTAAGACCCAAGAAAATCCCTAAACACCCAAGATACAACACATTTAAAACCAATGTGACACCATAAAAACCCATTAATTGACACAATAAACACTCATGTGACATCATAAAAGTATATGCAACATACTAAACACTAGTGTGATACACTAAACACCACCGCGACACACTAAACACCAATGTAACACACTAAACACCTATGTTGCACACTAAACACCCATGTGACACACTTAATACCCAAAGGACACCCATGCCGCAACACCCTAAACACACATGTGACAATGTAAACACCCATGCAACATACTTAACATCTAAAGGACACTCTAACCACCCATGGGACATACTTATCATCCAATTGACAATGTAAAAACCTAAGATGACACACTAAACACCCATATGAAACCATAAACAACCATTATAAACACCAAACACCCATATGACACCTTAAATGCCTATGTGACACACTAAACACCCAAACCACACACTTAACACCCATACAACACACTAAACATCCATGCAACACCCTAAACACCCATTTGACACACTTAACACCCTAATAATCCATGTGACACACTTAACATCTATATGGCACAATAAACACACATACAAAAAAATTAACAACCAAAGAATGCCCTAAACAACCCCTAAACTTCCTTAACACTTATATAACACCCTAAACACCCATTTTACACCCTAAATAACCATTTAACACACTTAACACCTAGATTACAAACCCTAAACACTCATGCCACACCCTAAACTTCCTAAACACCCATATAACACACTAAATACCCATTTGACACCCTAAACAACCATTTGACACATGTAATACCTAGAATGCAACAACTTAAACACCCAAAAAATAGTTTAAAAACCATGCAATACATTTAACACCCAAGGGACACCCTAAACACCCATTCATTACCTTAAACACCCATTTCACATAGTAAACCACCATTTGACACACCTAACACCTATGTTATGACACACTAAACACCCATGTGATACACTTAATGCCCATGTACTACCTTAAATACCCATTTAACACATTAACTACCCTATTGACACACTAAACACCCATACAACACCCTAAATATCCATTTTACACACTACATACCAATGTGACAACCATTTGAAACCCTAAACACCACTTTGACACTAAACACCCATCATATCCCTGAAAAAACCATTTTACACACTTAACACCCATGTTATAACACACTAAACACACATGCAACACATTTTACACACAAGGGATACCCTAAACACTAATGTTCCATACTTAACACCCATACAACACCATAAACAACCATTTGGGACCCTAAACACCCACTTAACATAGTAAACACCCATGAGACACTCTAGACACCCATGTAGGGACACATTAAACACCCATACAACCTAAGTAACACCCTAAACACTTGTGTGACGCCTTTAACACCCATCTAAGGATTACATTAGGAAAATATTTATTACTATAATATTTTGTATTTATTATTGTTATAGTATGTGTATATGTTAAAAATATTATTTGAAAGTTAGAAACCAACACAAAGCAATTGATTCCTAAATCTAATCTATTCAACAATACCTCAGATAGAGAAATGGATTGAAAAGAGGAGAGAGATTATACCTACACTTACCTACAAGATTGTAAAACTCCTCCTTTGATGTGTTGGATTTTCTCTTGGATGATTGATTGTTGCTTCAGATGTTGGTGGAGACACACGAGAAACACCTCCCCTTGATCTTGCTTGGATTTTCTTGATGAAGAGGATGAATTGATTGGAGTAGATTGAAGATGGATTGATAGAGTGGATGGATTGATTGGATGATTGAAGATAAAAAATAACAAAGGTTGTTTATAGATTTCTTAGTTGTTCCAAGATAGATCTCATGGAGGAGGAGAGCTTGATTTATAGTTTGTGGGTGGAGGATTCAATGGATAAGATGAAGCCATGTTAGATTTAGATCAAGGGTGGAGGATGCATGTGAGGATTATAATTCTCTAGAATGGAGAATTCTAGAATTTGAATTCAAAATTCATGGAGGGAAGAAGCTTCCATTGAATTAAAAATTTAATGGAAGGATAAGGTTAGATAGGCTTCTAGATTTAGAGGTGAGGATGTGATTAGGATCGAGTAAGATTAGGTTAATAAATGATGACTAGGGAAAGGTTACATGGAAAAGGCTAGGTGTAGGTAGGTGTAGAGTAGGTGGTAGGTAGTAGGTAAGATCTAGGAATATTAAATTCCTATAAAATGTTAATGAAGGATTATGATGATAATAATAATTAATCTTCTGATTAATTATTATATAGTTGAAAATGGATAAAATAAAGGATTAAAGGGATAAACGATGAAATGAGATATTTAGATAAATGATAAAGGGATTAATGACAATATTAGGATTAAATAATAATAATTAATCTTGTGATTAATTATTATATGGATGATGTTGGGATACTTGTGGGACTGATTAATCGTAATTAAATTATGTCGACATTTTGATGTCTACATGACATACATGTTATATCACTATAAAATGGACGCCATTGCTACCAAAGTAGACTTTCAACCTTAAATTTTACTACGATGTTAGTAAAATGTTTCAATTGACATTAGGACAACATATGTGATAGCGAAATAATGCGGTTTATGGTACGATATAATTAACATCACATTAATACATCATAAAAATAAGTATTAAAAACCCAAAAAGTCCTAAAATATTTTAAATAGGTGCATATGTATTTTTTTAATTTTTTTGTCTTTGAGTAGAATACATGATGGATATAGTACATGTGGGGGTGGGAAATATATTGTGGGATACAAAAATAAAATTCTTTTTCTTGCAGACAACGTTTGTACATTTTGTCTTGCAAATAATATTTGTACGACCTTTCTTGCAAAACAATGATTGTACAATTTATCTTTGAAATAATGTGGGGAATATTTTGTGGTTCTTCATGGATTTTTGGAATATTTCAAATGATTTTTTCAAAAATTGTTACGAGAGAAAATTCCTTGATAATATGGAGATAAAGCTTTCAACAGGAGGTAAAAAGTTAGCTAAAAGGGGGTTAAACAACAAATTACCCAAAGAGGAGAGTTAAAATCATTAGGAAGAGGAAGGAATAAAGTGGAGAATAAAATAAAAGTGACATAAATACTTCTTGGTGAAACATTGATTGAAAAATATTCTTGAAGGATACATCTAAATATGGAGCAAATAACAATTAATTTGAATACATTTAGAAACCCCCATATAGGGAGATGAAATTGTAGAGGAGAAGGACATTTCCCAAACTTCAAGGAAATAAAAAATAAGAATATGAAAACGAGGAAAACCTACAAACCAATTGTAATTATTAGGTATATTAGTAAATGTAGGATAAATGTTTAGCTAAACTTGGTCGTGATTTGGTAAATTTAGGCCGAATTAAACAAACTTTTAGTATAACTTATTGTATTTTTATAAATTAACTAGATAAATTATGTTAATTCCTAAACTTGTTAATAAAACTATTGTTAGATTTAGGGGTGTGGTTCCTCACCCCCTATCCACACCGTCTCCCTCTTCCCAACATGATTAGATTTGTGTACCTATTACTAGATGCATTTATACAAACATGTCTCTCAACATATTTGTTCCACATAATGTCCTATGATCATTGCCTTAACCCATTTCCACCTAATTCCCCTCGTATAAAAGAGATGATACACAACAACATGAATCCTAAGTTGATAAAGGAAAATTATTCGAGGCCTTGCTCTAAAAATAAGAACAAGACTATTTTATAAATGCTTTTAAGGATGTTTACCTGACAAAAATGACAAGCCTATCAACATGTTTTAAATTAAAAGAATATCAAAAATTTTCCTTTTACAATCTTTAAAATTAAAATCACATTCTAATTTTTATCTTTTATTATAGTTCACCTATAACAAAAATGAAATACTTGTAGAGCTACGACATTAATCAAATTTGTAAGAAGTGGTTAAAGAATCATTCCTTACAAAATATGTAGATATTATGCAAGGAAGACTTATTTATAAATAGTGAAAATGTTTTGATATAGATATTGCATGAATAAAATTAGCAAGCTAGCTAAGAAGGAAGTAAAATATTACACTAATTCCTTCTATGTATAATTCCCCACAAAAATGAAAACACTTGGTATTGAAGGAAGCTTGCCACATGACTAGTCATGTTTTCACTCTATTTAGATTTGATTGATATTTACACATAACCAAAAAGGAATGAAATAGAAGCTATAAAGGTTAATATGATAAAGTAACTAATAACATTAACCATTCAATATCATAATAATGTCATTGATACTTGCAAAAAATGTACACGATAAAATACAAGTTCATAAATACATGGAATTGAGTGCACTTAGATAATCACGATGATTCTAGAAAATTATGGGTGATTTTAATGATGGAACAAGGAGATATGGACCTGAGAATTCCTCAAAACTAGAACTATGACATGAAAAGTCTCTTGGGAAGAACCATTCAAGTAGGAGCATGAATGTTTGTATGGTCTTGACTTTGTTTATGCAGTATTGACAATTGCTTTCGTAACTATGATTTGTAACTTTTTAGGTTTTTCGCTTGTCTAAATATCTTTTCAATTTTTTTGGTCACTATTGGTCACAATGCAAGGGCCTCTGAATGATCTTTTCAACCTTTCATACCCTAATCATAAATAGAGAGTCTTAAAAATAAACATTAGTTGGGTTATGGGAAACCCCTTGCACCGCAAACATTGTAACTACTTTGAAGAGGCCTCAAACCACACGTCATTCTCCACCTAGCATGTGATATCTAGTTGTAGTGCAAAAAATATGGCATTCCTTCTTTGAAAAAACTTTACTTGAGTTTCTCTCTTAAAAATCTACTCGAGTGATTGGATTTGGATGCTTACACATGTGGGAAGTAGCCCCCTAAACCTTTTGGGAAGCTTCAAACTTGTAGATGGTTTTGCACTAATGAATGTGAAGAGGTATTTGTAAATTTTAGGGAGATTTGAGTGTCTTTTATGCTAGATTTTTCAATAGAAGTCCATAAACGTGTTAGGTTCTAAATGATGCAAGTTTCACTTACTTATATAAGCTTCTGAAGGTGATTTAAGTTACAAAGGCCATACTAAGGATGAGTAAATGACGTAAATAAATATATTAAATTGAAAGTTTATGATCGAGTGAGCAAGGTATACTAGGGTCAAGACCGTATGTCATAGAATGAACCTACTATAAATTTTTTTACCTTAGAGGAGAAATCTAACGTTTGAGGTTTGGAAGTTAACAAATGGAGTTTCTAAATCAATTTCATACATTCAATTCTTAGAAATTCTTGTAAGATGAGTGTATATGATGAAGTGAGATAGATAAGAGACCTAGAGATGTACTTGAATTCTTATGGGTAAAGTTCACTTGTTTAAGAAAGAGATAAATGTCAAAACCAACAATGTCAAAGGGTAGAATTACCAAATTTGAGCGTCTACATTTCCCCCTTTAAATATGAAATGAAATTACTGTTATCACAAAATTACAACACCCCCAAATGGCTTTAGATTTGAATGGGGCATTTGGTATAATTTTTGTAAAATTGGATCATCTCTTAAGTGTGGGACTTGCGGGCTTGAGATGATCCTCCACAGAAAGTTGGTTCTTGCTCCTAAAATACCTTCCACAATTTACTCTAATGTAGGAAAAATATCTAATCCTAATCTAACTTTCCAAGGGACCAGGGGAAGAGATGCATGAAAACAAAACCTACACTAAAGCGGTGATACACCAGAAAAGGAGGGTATGAGAATAGTATCCAATGTGTGAAAAATAGAAGCAAAGTGCATACTAGAAGGGGTGATGACAGTTCTCCATAGTCTAACAACCACATTCACAACAATATTTCATGCACACATAATGATAATGAATCCTTGCAAGAGAATAAATAGACACAATATATTTGCAATGAGTTTGAAAGGGCAAGAAGAATGCAAACAAACACAACAGGGGAAGATACATCCACAAACTTGCATCTATTGTTTCATGGATATGCATAATTCAATCTATTACAAGATAAGGGCCTGGATCACCATGCAAGGAGTCCACTACAAGGGCTTCTGACACATTAGCTTCACAAAACCAATTTGATAGAGTTTTGATACTCAAAACTATCTCCTTTACAATGAGCCCAACACTCATATTTATAGAATTCGAGAGAGAGAGAGATGAAAATCTTGAAGTATGCCTCTCCACCACTTGCAAGATGCCATAAATGGAGTGAAATAATGATATGTTGCTTGTAAAAGGCTCCCATGTTGTCCCATGTGCTATAATAGAGAAAGAATGATGACCATGCCTCTTAATTGCACTCCTAACTACCAATTGTTGGCGAGAAAATTTGTCTTGCGGACAAATTAGTGGGTTTGAAGCCAATGCTATGGGAATCTAAGTCCCTCTACTTGAGCAGATGTAGCTTCGTAGGTGCATGCATAAAGATGGGTTTCAATGGTGGCCTTTCAACCGAGAGATCCAACAAGGGCACTCCACCGACCATGTGGAAAAGCTAGCAATGTCTCACTACTGAGAAGAAACTTTGTCTTGGAAAGGGGAAGGGGAGTGCCTATTGGATCTCTGGTCGAAAGGCCACCATTGAAACCCATATTTTATGTATGCACCTCAGAAACTGCACCATTCAAGTAGAGGGACTTAGATTCCTATAGTGTTGGCTTGAAACCCACTAATTTGTCCACAAGACAAATTTTCTCTTGAATAGTTTTTGGTGCCCATCGTTCCCGACTGTGGGAAAAATACATAGAGGAAGATAACTCCCTCATTTTGAGTCCAATTTTTGAATTTCCTTCACGAGCCGAGAGGCATGGAGGAAAAACAATGATTTGACGACCCAGGCCATAGAACAAGTGAACAATTTTGATCAAAAAAGGAGATTGTAAGGAGGATATTACGTGCACAGACCGGGAGATGGAGAATTTCTCAAAACAAGAAAAACAAAGATTTAAACAACACTAGGGCACATATTTTGCTATTTCTTCAAACTTTCAATTTGTCTTAAATACTTTAGGAGGTCGAGAGCTTGAAATTTTGAATTTTAACTTAGAAAATAAAAAGCGGTTTTCAGGAGACAACATAATTAAAACACTGTTATGATCCTGGCCACATTTTCTAAAAAATCACCATCACTTATTTATCAATTTACATATTTCTTGATTTTTGTGCATTAGGCTCAGATCCACAATTCCAATGGTACCAATTTTGTGTGATTTCATTGAGAAATGCAAAAGTTATGTCTTTCTGAGTGTGAGCAACTATTTTGGGTTTGCCAGAGATTTCTTTCCTTTCACGGGACTAAGCATTTAATTTTTTAGAGCTGGATATGTTTATTATATTTTCACCCACCTACCTTCAATAAAAATGAGAAATAAAATTCCCATTTCATAGAGGGTGTTGAGACCTTTCCAATGATATAAAATTTGTCAATTTTCGAGCACTGGATCAAAAGTTATGCCCATTCAAGTTTCACGTGAAAAATTGTCGTTTTCCTTTATTCTCGCAGATTTTCCGCTTTTCTGCAACATTCCGCAGATTTGGTTTTCTGCGGCATTATGCGGATTTTTCCATGGCTTTTTCTGCAGATTTTTCCGTGGACTTTGTTCTGTGGCTTTTTCCCTACGACTTTTCTTGCGGCATTTTCGGTGGCTTTTGTTCTGCGGATTTTTCTACGACATTTTCTGCGGACTTTGTTATGCGGCTTTTTCTCGTGGTCATTTTCTGTGGCTTTTTTGTGGAATTTTCCATGGATTTTTTTCTACGGCTTTTTATGTGGCATTTTTATGGACTTTGTTTTGTGACGTTTTTACTAACTCCTTGGATTTTTCTTTGGATAGGAAAGTTAGAGGAAAGCAAAGGGGTACCCAAAAATATGATTTTTTCCTTTCACCATTTTTGTTTGCTCTAACTTCAAGTTATCAAATTTACCCTGGGGTGAATTTTGGATAACAGATTTTGGCGACTCAATGGGGTTACCTTCCTACTAGGTGAAGTGATCAGTGGCCTTGAAGTACCCATTGGGCATGGAGTCTACCTGGTAATCTTGAATCTGATTTGGAGCCTGAAGACCTGCATCTTTGAGTCATTGAAACACTAGCTCCATGAACCTGGAATTGCTCTCCGCTACTTGTACTCTCATCTTTTATAAGAGAATCTTGAAGTCAAGGTTTGTGAGAGTAGAAAATTGCCTGAAACCTAGAAGCTTTTCCCTCACTTGACTCTCTACAAATCTGATTTGTTGGAGTGTAAGGAAAACACTCGATCCTACCCTAATATTGATACTATGTTGATTTAATTCTCCACGTGGGCACAAATTCTCTTCCGTAGTGTGATAAACTCGTATAGAACAATACACTAGATGTAATAGAGAATGTGCACCAACACTTAGGAAATTGAAACCTATTCTAACAACAAAACAATGTGCACCAACACTTGGAGGAATTGGAAATCCTAGACTAATATGTACAAGGGTGAGAAATTATCCTTTTAGTAGCAATGTTTGAGATAGATTCCATTGATTGGAATATGCAATTCTTCACCATCCAACTTAGCCATCCGGAAGGCATTGCTACCTTTTCATTCAGTGATCATGTATGGACCACTCCATATGGCATCAAACTTGGAATGCTTACTTGGCTTTGCATGATCAACATCCCACTTCAGTACCAAGTCTCTTGCTTGAAATGTCTTAGCTTTAGCTTTCTTGTCAAAGATCCTCTTGATCAACGCTTGATCCTTTTCCATGGTCTACATTACATGTTCTCTTGCTTCTTCTAATTCCATCATCTCTACATACCTAATTTCCATAGGTCCAAACTCAGCTAGTTCCAACTATTTCATGAGTTCCAATGCTTGGCAACTCAAGTGATATAGGAAGTACTGCTTCCTTTCCGTATACAAGCTTGTATGGAGAGCTTCCTGTAGACCTCTTAGGTGTGATTCTATCAGCCCATAGAGCTGATTTGAGCTTCGTGTGCCAAGTTCTTTGATTCTCATCAAGAGTCCTTCTAATGATCCTTAGTAAGTTTTTGTTTGTGGACTTTTCTTGGCCATTACCCTGAGGGTAATAGTTTGATGAAGTATTGAGGTACACACCATTCTTAACAGCCCATTTAGTGATTTTGGTGCCCAAGAATGCCAATGCATTATCTGATATGATAGTGGTAGGGACACCAAACCTCGTGACTACCCCCTCATAGAAATCCAAGATGCTTTGGATTCATTTTCCTCCTTGAGTGCCACCGCTTCAGTCCATTTGGTGAAATAGTCTGTTGCCATAAGTATCCACTTGTGGCCTTGACTTGAATTTGGATTGATAACTCCAATGAAGTTCAATACCCATTGCATGAATGACTGATCTATTGAAATTGGACAAAGGGACAACACTGCTAACCTTTCTTTCCTTGCAAAGAATGCACATTTTTGCATTTATTTATCCATGAGTAGCAATCACCAAACACCATAGGCCAATAATAACCAACCTTCATGATTTTGAGAGTTGTTACTCTCGAGCAAAGTGGCCTCTTGCTTCCTTGTCGTGGAACTCATGTAATATCTTCTCAACTTGACCTGTTCTAATACATCTCAATAGAACACCATTGATGTCCTTCTTGAACAAAACACCATCAATAAGCACATATGGAATGGCCTGCAATCTGAAATATCTTCTCTTAGCTTTGTTCCATTCTCGGTGGACACAAACCTATTTGGAGATAATGCACCATGTCTTGAGTCCAACATGGAATGAGTGCATCGTTAGGTGGTTGTTCTTGATCATTTTACAGTAGTAGGAAAACCTCTTCTTCACCTTTTGACTCAGCTTGGTGTTTGGAAGTGAGTTTCTCACACAATCCTTTGCCATGAACCAACTTGGTCACTTTGATTTCAATATCATATTCCATTACGCGAGTGATCCAACCTACTCTCTTCTCGTTTAGATCTTTGTTTAGGAGAAAGTCCTTGATGCCAACATGAGACACTAGTAGTTGAATTTTATTGTTCGAGACCAAGTGTCTGAAATTCTTCAGACTCCTAATAACAAGGACATGCTTTTCAATGAAAGAATACTTTACTTCGTAATCTTCCAGGATTTGACTGAAGAATGCTATGGGCTATTCTGAACCTTCTCTATTTAGCTGCACCAAGATAGTTGAGATTATGTCTGATCCCCCAAAGGCATACAACATGAAGTCCTTTAAAAGTATGGGTTGATAAGAGTTAGAGCTTGTGATATTGCATGCTTGATGGCCTCAAAACTCTATTTCCTTATATTATCCATTTGAATGCAAGACTTTTTTTCAACATCATGGTTAAAGGCTTTACAAGAGTGGAAAAATCAGACACAAATCTACGAACAAATTTTATCCTTCCCAAGAATATTTGGAGAGATTTCTTTTGGTGTGGCAATGGAAGTGTTTGGATGGATTATACTCTTTCGGGATCAATTGTTAATCCTCCTTTGAAACAATGTGGCCCAACAATTTTCCCTCGTGTGCTAAGAATACACACTTTTGGGATTCAAAGACACTCCGAGTCTCCTACGTCTCTGAAATAATTGCCTGAGGTGAAAGAGATGGTCCGGTGCATTCCTTGAGAAAATAGTGATATCATCTAGATATACCAACATTATATTATTGATTAAGAATTTGAACGCCATATCCATAGCTCGCTGAAATGTTGCTCTGGACATTTGACACTCCAAATGGCATCTTCTTGTAAGCATATGTCACCCATTTTGTAGTGAAGGATGTCTTGAACTTATCATCTTCTTTCACCATTATCTGATTATAGGATGAGTAGCCATCTAGGAATGAAAACCTTTTAAACTAGCTACAACCTACAAGATTTGATCCATTGATGGAAGTGGATAATGATCTTTGAGCGATGCTCTATTTAGATCATGAAAGTCTACACACAATCTAATTTCTCCATTTCTCTTTCTTACCGGCACCAAGTTTTCAACATAACTTGAATGTTTGATAGGAAAGATGACGCTAGCTTCAATTATCTTGTTCAACTCTCTTCTCATGAGAGGTTCAATGTGGGGATTCACTGGTCTTTTCTTTTGTCTGATAGGCTTGGATTATGGATCTAGCTCAATAGTATGTTGCGCTAGCTTTGGGTTGAAACCTCTTAAATCCTTATAATTCCATGCAAATACATTTGAGAATTCTTTGCAAAGTCTAACAAATTCAGATTTCTCTTATGGGGTACTTACTTTTCCAATTTGTAATGTTTTTCCTTCATTTATTGATATGGACTTTGAATCTTTACCCTTTACCTGAATATTTACCTTCTCCTTCCGAAATTGATCATTTGGGTAGAAGATTGACTCCAAAGTTACAAGACCTTTCGGTAATTTGTTAGTCCTCAGTTACACCACTTGGTCGCCGTATCTTGCTTTCTAACTTGTCTTGGTTTCTAGCAGAGAACTCAACTTCTTCTTGTAGAAAGTTGACAATTTGCTGATCATTCTTGAAGACTTGCCAACTTGTGTTGTTTTTGGAACAACTGGTCTTACAACCACTTTGATATGAGGCTATGATTTCTCACTTTTGATATTTTCCACAACATCAAATGCTGCCCCAATTACAGCCAGTTTGTCTATTTCTGTTTCATTCTTCTTTCTTGGGATGGAATTGATGCTAAAAGCTTCAAAATCTTCAATGAGATCCCATACCCGGTTTTTGTAGTTCTTCAACAGATCATTCTTAGCAGCATTTTGTCTTTTAACTTGGTTCACAATTAGCTCGCTATCTCTAAGGACTTGTAAGTTCTTAATACCTCTCTTTCTTGCCCAATGCAATCCATGAATTAAGGCTTCATACTCAACTGTGTTATTCGAGCAAGCAAACTGAAACAAAAAGCTGAGTAATATTTTGTACCTTATGGTGAAATGAGCATGGCTCCTCCTCTTGCACCTTGTCTACTCCTTGAGCCATCAAAGAACATATGTCATACCTTATTATCATATTTGTGGTTTGGCTTGGTGATGTTAGGGAGAGGTTGATTCTCTTCATGCAAACAATAGACTCCCAATTCAGCTTCTTCCATTTCCTTGTAAGGGTCAAAAACATGTCTTTTGTTTTCCCATTCATCAAGAGTTGAGTCTGGAATGCATCCAATTTGGTATCCGCTTCATAGGCATTTGAATAATCTTTTTGATTGAATGTTGAACAATTCACATTGATTGGATTCGGTGTATGAGGCTCAATATGAAAGTTTTCAATAGGCTCAGATATTATTGTATCCTTAGCTCCATACCTTGTTTTGAATAACATATGTGACCAATCAACAGAAAAATAGCCTCCAATTTTAGCGGTGAAGTCTCTTAACAAACATAATGTAAAGAGCGGTGGCAAGTCTATAACCGATACATTTTGTAGGATGGTCACATTGGGACATGCATGCAATGTGAGGCTCAAATATTTGATTACTCCAACCATTGTTACCGTTGTCCCATCCAATTGCACCACACCTTTGGAAATGACTTCATATTGAAGACCCAATTGATCAGCTATTTGTTTTGGCATGAATGAGCTACTTGCTTCCGAATCAATCATGCACTAACTTATTTCCAATGATCAATGAGATAGAATGTTGGGGGCTTCAAATTTTTACCTTGGTGTCTTCCTTGATTTCCTCCTTGCTGAGATACATTGGTAAGAACTTTTATTGATGATTGGGTGACTAATTTGTTGTTGACCAATTAACCATAACAACTTGCAATAGATCCCTTTGGCCTGGGAAAGCTAATGACTCCCACATTGAGATATTTACATTTGTTTTCTTCATCTGCTCAATAATGTTGAATGGAGATGATCCATCTCTCTGTTTCCCCTTGGATTACACATTCTTCTCTTGCACATGGGCTATTACAACTGGAACTTGGGATGGTCTAGAAGGTGGTTTGGGTTGACCTTGTACGTCAGGAATGTACTTTGATTACCAATACCTTGTTGAGTAATAGAGGGTTGTGGATCATTTGAATTGGATGATTGTCCCTCTCCAATATTTCTCTTCTTGGATCGTGTATTGGCTACTACACTTTGAGAAGGGGCTTGATTTATACCACAAAAATATTTAGCCTGCTAATTGACAAGTGTGGTCTCATTCGGAGGTGCCTCTTGCTTTGAGTTGCTTCTTGCTACTGATTTCCTTCTTGGCTTGTCTCTTGTTCCACACCCATTGTTGTCACCATAAGAGCTTGATTCAAAGCACCATTGAAACACATTGACTGGTTATGAGGTTGATTACATGGAAAACACTAGTCATATTCTGAGCCATGTTATTTTACACTGGTACCAAGGCTCTAGATGTGGATATAACATTATGATTGTAAGGATGAAATGGCCTACTAGCGCGAGGTTTGACTTGGTTATGATTTTTAGCTTGAATGGGTGGCTTGTTAGGATGATATGGAGATCTATTGGGTTGATTTTGAGGCTGATATGATATGAAAATTTGAGTTTGCTACATCTTAAGTGTCACTAACTCATTACCCAAGTTTTCCAATTGCTTCATGATTTATTGGAGCTCACTTAAGGTACTAGAAGATGAGGTGGAAGATTCAGTAAACTTTGATTTCTTGGAGCAGAGATTGGGGCTAATATAGGTGTTTGACTAGTGCTTGGGGTTCCTACTTCGTATAGCTTACCAACTTGAATTAAGCAATTTTCCACTCTAATAGCAATGTTATAAGCTATAGGTAAAGTTATACCTCCCATAGATTGTATCATCATGGCAATATTAAAATTTAAAGCTTTGAGGAAGTATAGAAAAACACCTTTAGTTGCTGGTCTCACGACCAACAGAATCCTATCCCATGTCCTCTGGAATTTGAAGTTGAAGTCAGTCAACTGTTCATTAGGAGCCCTCTTGATTGTTGTCAATTGTTCCAATAAAGACAAATTATCTCCCTTTTCTCCAAATTGATTATGGAGGGTTATGCAAAAATGGTCCCAATTCTAGATAGATCCTGCTATTAGACTCCTGAACCATTGCAAGGCTTTACCCTTAAAGGAGGATGCCAACAACTTAACAATAATGTCCATTTTAGCAATTTCGTGAATAACACAGACATTTGCAATGTCTTGAATGTGGTCAATCGGAGTTGTTTGGTTCTCTCTAGTGAAATATGGAATGTTTTTCAATGCTACAACTGGAATTGGATTATGTGCATTGAGAGAAAGTGGCTACCTTTGCCGATGAAGTTGACATAGGGATTGGGTGCACCATCCCGATTGTTGAAGAACTCTAGTTGATTAAAAAAAAAGCCTTCTAGGTAGAGGTGTTGATAAGGTTCTATTCGGTGGAGATGGAGACCTTTGAACTCTTCTTCCCCTTCTTCCTCTATCTGGGGATAAGTGTAGATAGAAAAATAGTCCCTCTTCTCTATTTCTTGACCTTGTTTGGATTCTTCTCATGAATTTGCCAAGTTTGGACTACTGAAACCAATGGATTATGTCCCTTTTCTCTAGTTCTTGACCTTGTTTGGATTCTTCTCATGAATATGCCAAGTTTGGACTCCACGAAACCAGTGGATTATGTCCCTTTTGGAGTCGCCAGATGTGTAATTTCAAAGCTTCGTACAAGATGGAGACTTATAACAAGTGCACATCAATATTTCGCAATTAAAATGAGGACTTCTTCTCTATCTCGCCAGGCATGCCAAAATTGTTATCACAAAATTACAACACCCCCGAATGGATTTAGATTTGAATGGGGCATTCAGTGTAATTTGTGTAACATTGGATCATCTCTCAAGCTGTGGGACTTGTGTGCTTGAGATGATCCTCCAGAGAAAGTTGGTTCTTTCTCCTAAACTACCTACCACAATCTACTCTAATGCAAGAAAACTATCTAATCCTAATCTAACTTTCCAAGGGACTAGGGGAAGAGATGCATGAAAACAAAACCTACACTAAAGTGGTGATACACTAGAAAAGGAGGGTATGAGAATAGTATCCAATGTGTGAAAAAAGAAGCAAAGTGCATACTAGAAGGGGTGATGATAGTTCTCCATAGTCTAAAGCAACCGCATTCACAAAAATATTTCATGCACACATAATGATAATGAATCCTTGCAAGAGAATAAATAGACACAATATATTTGCAATGAGTTTGAAAGGGAAAGAAGAATGCAAAAAAACACAACAGGGGAAGATACATCCACAAACTTGCATCTATTGCTTCATAGATATGCACAATTCAATCTATTACAAGATAAGGGCCTGGATCACCATGCAAGGAGTCCACTACAAGGTCCTGCAACACATTGTCTTCACAAAACTAATTTGATAGATTTTTTCTACTCAAAAATATCTCCTTTTACAATGAGCCCAACACTCCAATTTATAGAATTCTTGAGAGAGAGAGAGAGAGAGAGAGAGAGAGAGAGAGAGAGAGAGAGAGAGAGAGAGAGAGGTATGCCTCTCCACCACTTGCAAGATGTCATAAATGGAGTGAAATGATGGTATGTTTCTTGAAAAATGCTCCCCATGCTGTCCCATGTGCTGCAGTAGAGAAAGAATGATGACCATGCCTCTTAATTGCACTCCCAACTACCAATTAAAACATTGTTATGATCCTAGACACGTTTTCTAAAAACCACCATAAATTCTTTATCAATTTATGAATTTATTTATTTCTGTGCATCAGTCTCAGAGCCACGATTCCAATGGTACCAATTTTGTGTGATTTTGTTGAGAAATGCAAAAGTTATGGCTTTCTGAGTGTGAGCAGCTATTTTAGGTTTACTAGAGATTTCTTACCTTTCACGGGACTGAGCATTTAATTTTTGGAGCTGGAGATGTTTCTTCTATTTTCACCCACATACCTTCAATAAAAATGAGAAATAAAATTCCCATTACATAGAGGGCGTTGAGACATTTCCAATGATATAAAATTTGTCAATTTTCGAGCATTGGATCAACAAATATGTCCGTTCAAAGTTTCGCACGAAAAAACTGCTGCGTTTTCCTTTGTTCCATAGATTTTCCATTTTTTTGCAACATTCCATGGATTTGTTTTTTTGCGAGTTTCGTATTTTTCTATGGCTTTTTCCACGACTTTGTTCTACGGCATTTTGCACGAATTTTGTTCCACGGCTTTTTCGAGGCATTTTCTACGGACTTTGTTCTGTGGCTTTTTCCATGGCTTTTGTTCTACGGATTTTTCTGTGGCATTTTACGTGGATTTTTCCACATATTTTTCTCGCGACATTTTCTACGGCGTTTGTTATGAGGCATTTTCTACAAACTTTGTTCTGCGGCATTTTTACTAACTCCTTAGATTTTTCTTGGATAGGGAAGTTAGAGGAAAGCAAAGGGGTACCCAAAAATTTGATTTTTTACCTTTCACCATTTCTATTTGTTCCAACTTCAAGTTATCAAATTTATCCTAGGGGTGAATTTTGGATAACAATTACATACTTAAAGGAAAATATACCTGAGTGTATATACACACTTTATTTCACTCGATGTTTATTTTGCAATATCATGTCATGTTGGTGTTGGCATGTTCCATGATGAAACCCGCAACACATTGTGTAGTCAATTTCCATGATAAATAATTGAACTTTAACTCAAATGAAAAGATGTAATGTAAATGAAATATAAAACTATGAAATAAAGAGATGTAAAATGTGGAAGGAATACACCTATTTTTTTACAGAGGGAAGAGTTTCCTATCCTTTTCTTGTAATTAGAGATTTGGATTGTTGAAATTTTCCAAAGAATTGAAGGTGATCGGTCCCCAATTGTGCTAAGGATATGCTGAAGTATCGGGTATATGGAACCCAACACATGAAGGACGAAGAAAGAGAAGGAGAATGAGGAGCCAAAACACCCCGTGAAGGAAGACTAATGTGTATCAAATTCATTCAAAACTATAATATCTTCCCCTTTAAGTGTAATAGGAGAGGAAGGATTGCCTATGAAGAACTTATTCACTTCAGTACCTTTCATGATCCCACATACTACACCATTGTAGACAGATATAAGCCCAATTATGCAAATTAGGACATAAAGTATAATAGAGAATAAGTTTCCCCATACTCTCCCCATGTTCCACACAATTTAGTAGAAATTGAATAGAGGTGAAATGTATAGGAAAAAGGATATCCATGCCCCTAATATATCCGAAACTAAAATTAAAGTGAGTGTTATAGAGAAGAAGGAATGAAATAATTCATGCCCCTAAAATTAATTTGAATTGAGTCATATGAGTTTGAAATTGTGCTAAAAACATGTTCCTATAGGTGAAAATATGAAATTATTGAGAAAGTTGTTGTAACTACCCCAAGGGAAAATCATAGAAATGGGTCAAGAATGTTTCTTACGATCATGACCGTATTGTATGTTTTTGACCTTATGCTTGATTTTCTGATTTTATGTGTTTGATGTTGTTTCTAGGTAATTTTTACATGTTCCTTCCCATGTCTAAGCCTAAAATTTTGTGTATGTCTATTATAGGTGTAGAATACTCCCATATGAATACCCTCTTTTTTGAGGTGTGTGTGATAAAGAGTTTGAGTGTGTGGCTCAAAAGAATAGATTTGTAACCATTTATGATAAGTTCGATAATCCGTGTAGAAGGCACATGAAGGGATGATGTGATGGCCACCAAGAACAACATGTTCATACTAAGAGGATGCACATATTGGATACCATGGTCTGCAACAAGAGAAACAATAGTAACAAGAATAATAGTAGCAATAATGTCAACAAGAGAACTAGTAGAAACAACAATAATAGTGCATATGTAAGTAGAAACAAGTACAAAGAGAACAAAGTAAATAATATCACACAAGAGACTTAACACCTAAAATGGGATGCCTATGATGTCGCAAGACAATCAAGGCCCTTGAGCTTACAATCACACAATGCCATATAAGAAGGAATGATTCCAAAAACATAGGACATCCACAGAGTCACAAGACAAATAAATACCTTAGGCCACAATCAGATTAACAAACAAGTAACTACACACACAACTAGCAAATATGTATAAAAAATAAAAGTATCATAATGTGATGAAATGACATAACAAGTGATATATTGAAACGTGTGAAACAAAAATTGTAAACACTACACAAGATACATGTGTTAGTCTTTAGCTAAAAAAAAAATACACTCTATTCGTAATTAAGAGTAATGAGGAAGTGAAAAAGGTACTATAATGAAATAATAACACCTGGATTGTGTGGAGGGATTCCCTAGAAAAAGTATGTAAGGAACCATGATAGCTCTCATAATCATGTATTGATCTATATGTCTTACATCATGCTCAATATACCTTGTGAACGCATGTGTGTAAATAAGAAAAATGCTATCTATCAAACCAAAAGGATAAACAACATGTATAATGTAAAGTGCTAATAATGTATGCTAGAGAAACAGGTCTTGATTTTTGCATTTTTGAAAATATGTGAATGTTTTTATTTTTATGATTATATCAATGTTTTTTATATTTTCTAGTGCATAACTATGTACAAGAAATGGGATAACATGAAATATATCCAATGATAACCTCCTGAGGAGGTGAATCAACTACTACAGATGATGGAGGCCCATACCTTAGATGTGCCAAAGAATGTGACTCAACTGCTAATGGAACAATGGTAGTAATATGTGCTAAAGAGGGCCTAGGAGAAGAGAAATGTATAGCAATGCAATGACTAATATGTGATGTATGATATTTGTATGTTAGAATAGAAGAACGAGTAACCCTCGAAGACCAATGAGGATATGTAGAGTTACATTGCATACGAAAGGGATTAACGAGGCATTATATGAGAATGTAAGCCACTAGAGGTAATATGTGTGGAGGAAGGGCTAGCCAGAGGTTGAGGAAGACTAGAGCTATGAGAATCAACATGTGTAACCAAAGGCCTAGTAGAGTACTAGAGCTATGTGAATTAACATGTGCAACCAAATTCCTAACATAATACCTAGGAGGACTAGAGCTATGTGAATTAGTGTGTGAATCTAAGGACCTATTAGATACCTAGGAGGATTGGAGCTATGTGAATCATCATGTGAATCCATGAAACTATCTTTAGGTGTACTAGGATTAGGGATAGAGGTTGTGGGAGAATGACTAGGCATGTTAGGGGAAGGATCCTCAAAAGGGATACCTTGAATAGTAATAACTCTTGATTATGAATGAACTTGATACACTAGTGAATAATTGATGGGATAGCCTTAAAAGCATGTAACCAAGGAGACCGAGACATAAGGTACCAAAGTTAAGAGAAATAGAAACCAAGAATGAAACCAGTGTGGTAATAAGACCAACAATGATAGGTAACATGATACAATGATAACGAGGATCAAAATCATATGTAAGATTCCAAGTAGAAATACCAAGAGATTAAAGAAATGACTAGGAACACACATTATCTTTGTTGTGTGGATCAACCAATACACCATGTATAGGTACTTGATGAATAGAGATAGGAATAGACAATGTATCATAAATAAATGTGTCATCTATATCGAGTTGTCAAAAGTAATGCATGGTGTAGAAGGTGGCATGCGAGTAATAGTTCCAATCATAACATCTAAGGGATGATCATAAGAGGGTGACAATAGCACTAAGTGATGAACATTATGAACTTTAGAAGTAGATGTATCACTTGTATGCTTAGGGAGTGGATCATTGAATATCTTTAACTTAGAATTATTATTTATTGGTTTAGAATATTTAGTGGGCTCATCCCATTCAATGGAATTAGAGTCAATAAGGTCCTGAATAACATGATGAAGCTTTATGCATATGTTTGCATAGAATGACCAATACATTGGTGATAATCGCAATAATATTTGGCATCAAATTTTACCTTGAGGATTGCTTACATAAACCTTATACGGTGGAGGGAGAGACATAAGATTGCACTCAAGTAATTATTTTAAGAAAATATGAGGAGCACATGGTAAATGTGTAAATTGTCATCGTGTGGGTTGTAATTGTAGCTTAGTAGGTTGATTAATAACATTGACAATGTCTTTAGAAGCAACCTTAACATCATTAGTCTTTCCTTTAATGTAGATTTGTTGTGAAATTTGGCATTAGATGCATTGGGAGTGCTAAAAACATACTTGATCTTATTCATATGTAACAACTTAGCTTTGTGTTCTTTTAGTGTATGGAAAAGATGGTCAAATGATCTAAATTTTTCGAACATGACCGATTCTTGTAGAGGAGGAAGCAAGCTTTTTGTAAAAAGGTCTTGTAATTCACTATCAACCAAGATATTATTCATCTTGGTAAGCATGACCAATAACACAAGGCATAATCATTGATATGTTCATCGATCCTTGATATAACTTGGAAATTTGTGCATAAAAACCTTATCCCAAATATTGATAGAAAAGTGTTCCATAAATTGGTTTACCAACATAATGAAAAGAGCACATAAAATGTGTGGGGAGATCATAGAACCATTGTAGTGCAAAGTCTTTAAGACTCCTAGGAAATAACTTGGTAAGAAAAATGTCATAAGATGCATAATCGATGCAAGCCACATGAAATGATCTAAGATGTTCTATGGGATCACATTTTCCATCATAGATAGGAATTTTAGGTGTAATAAAACCAAGAGGCAAAGGATAAGAGGCCACCTCAAGAGCCAATGGATTATGTAGTAATTGAGTGGAATCCATAACATGAGGAGAATTAGATACACCTTGTTATAATTGCAAGATTTGAGCTTGTAACGTGTGAACAAGGGTTTCAAGAGCTTGTGTGCCATATGAAGAAACATGTGATCCATTAGATATGAGAGGGTAGTAGTAATAATGGTTGCATGAATAGACATAGAGACATTGTGCATTAGAATGTTAGGTGCCCCGAGAAGGTGGGTACCATAGATGTAGGAATAATAGATGCAAGTGGGTGGGATAATAGAAGGCTAAGACCTCCCAAAAAAATAAGCTTCATTAGATGGTTGATCATGAGAAATATTAATAGAAAGAATAATTTTGATAATAGGCTTAATGCAACAAGGATTCTCATGAAGTTTAACACAAAAATTAGATAGAAGTGCAACTTGGTCTTGGTCCACAACATTTTCATCATCATCATAAGAATGGTCACTATGGGTTTCAATATCATGTAGTGGGACCTCATGAGAAGTATCGAGGACATATGGATTGACATCAATAGGCATAGGAGATGAGGCCACGAGGCTACGATGCTTACAAGTATGAAGGGAAAACTTAATATTCTCAATATGTTAATTTGTAAACAAAGCACTATGTCGAAAGGGCATAGGAGGAAAACATATACAAACTAAAATAAAATGAAAATATTAAGAATTAATAGTAGCATATACTTCTAGAAAAGAATAAAAACCTTAAAGAAACCAAGGTATAATATTCAATTCACGAGTTAGGTTCACCAATTTTTTTCACTCTTTTTAGATTTGATTAAGATTTACACATAAAAAAGCAATGAAATAGAAGCTATACGGGTTTATTTTGATTAATTAACTAACAACATTAACCATTCAGTATAGAATAATGAATTGATACTTGCAACAAATGTGGATGATACAATACAATTTCATAACTACATGGAATTGAGTTTGCTTAGCTATATAGATGATTATGAGAAATTCTAGGTGATTTGAATGATAGAACAAGGAGATATGGACTCGAGAGTGCATCAAAACTGGAATTGTGACATGAATATGCTCCTGGATAGAAACGCATAATAGGGGTAGGAACATATGTATGGTATTGACCTATTTGTATGATCGATCTTGATCTTGATTGAGCTATGATCTACAACTTTTGTGTTTGTCGATTTTCTGAATATATTTGTCACTATCTCTTGGTCACTTTTTTATCACACTATGTGGGCCTCGTAAATGCTCTTCTCAACATTTCAAACCCTAACTGTAAATAGATATTCCTAAAAACATTAGTAGGTTTGTTGAAACCCCTTGTTCCGACTTTGACACTACTCTGAAGAGGCCTCAAACCACATGTCATTCTCCACCTAGCATGTGATGTTTAGTTGTAATGCAACTAGATTCAAAATTCCTTCTTTAATAAAGCTTGACTTGAGTTATCTCTTGTAAATATACTTGAGTGAGTGACTTTGGATGCTTGCAAATGTAGGAAGTAGTCCCCTGGACCTAGTGGGAAGCCTTAGATTTGTAGATAGTGTTGTCCTAATGAATGTGCACAGGTATTTGCAAAGTGTAGGGAGCTATGGGTACCTTTTTTTTTTTTTATCTTTTGTAATTAGAGTCCATAATATGCTAGGTTCTAAATGAGGTGAGTTTCACTTGCTTATATATGCTTCCAAAGGTGATTTAAGTTACAAAGAACAATTGATGAGTAAATGACCAAAGAATAATATATAATTGAAAGTTCGGGATCAAAGTGAGCTAGGGAAAACCCATACACTAGGGTCAATACCGTATGACACAAATTGACCCTACTATGTTTTTTTACCTTAGAGGAGAAATCTAAAGTTTGAGGTTTGGAAGCTGACAAGTGGAGTTTCTAAATGGATTTCATGCATTCAATTATGATAAAATTTTGACATATGAGTGTGTATGACCAAGAAAACTATACAAGAGACCTAAAGATGTACTAGATGAGAATGGGTAAAGTGTACTTGTTTGAGCAAGAGAGAAATGTCAAAGACAACAATGTCAAAGAGTAGAATTATTAAATTTGAGTGTCTACAGTTTCCCTATTAGATGATGGTAGGTTTATTTTATAAATAATAGTAATCATAATTTTGAATGATTATGTAATGTTTTAGAAAATTATATTTTATTTTCTAACTTTATTTTTCACAAAACAGTTTGGTCTAGAAGCATGTGCTAATGAATGTATGTGAGAAGAGAGGGTTAAATTCCATAGAATTTTGTTCCATGATTACAACCTTTCGATTGGAGAAATTTTGGGAGGTAAATTTTAATTTATAACTTAATCATATTTTCTTTAGTATGTTTTAGAATATTTTGTATTTCAAAATTATATTTTTAATTTATTTCAATTTTTTTTACAAACAAAGTTTGTACTTTTAAAATTATTTGAGACATGCCTATAAAACTCAACTATGGAATATGTTGATTGACTTGAAAATTCATAATGTTCATGTTCTACCAAGAAAACAAAAAAACAAGCTATGGAGGTATAAATGGAATAGGGAAAAAATTCACAAACCCCATAATTCCCACGGATTCATGGGTGTAGATACAAAATTTGTAAATATCACAATTTTTTTAAATTTTTCATTACTAATTATATTTTATATTTTTAATTTTTTAATTACATTTGACACTATATGGAGCTATTTAAACATGATTTGATGAGCTAGTTGTGATACTCAAGGGCTACCCTAAATTTGACTTTATGTGACACCTAAGCACAATTTTTAAAGGAAAATAGGCATGTTACAAGCTCTATCATACAATAAGCATTCTTGCTTCTTTATGAAAATGTTTATTTATATACACAAAATTAACTATAGAAACACTATATATATAGGTCCAAATATATGTTAGTAAAAGACTTTGGAGTTTACTATGTATAGATGCTTCAAAGCTTACTTGTATGAAAACTCTAGAGATTACTACATGAACACTACAAAGCTAACTATACGAACACTCCAAATATAACTATATGAGTACTACAAAGATGAGTACTCCAAAGATGACTAGATGAATATTTAATTATATTTGAATTCAATATTAATGAGGTCAAACATTTGAATTGTTTTTGTAATAGGAGGAATACTATGGGAAACTTATCCCACCTTTACAGAAGGAACACATCTATAAGTATGAATACATTTCTCTATAAAGGGAAATGGATGTGAATGTATTGTAACTATTACATGTACGTTATTTATATTGAATGCATAATATATTTTGCAATTTTTTACTTATTTATTTATTGTTACAAAATTCTTAACATTGGTTTTATTTTTATTTTATGTAAGAATAACATGATGTTGTCCTTAAATTTTGATGGATGCACACCTCAAAATTTCAATGGGAGGATAAGGATTCCTGGTGTTCTTTTGGAAATTATTTATCCAATGATGATGTTAATGTTAGATATGGTTCATGAGGTTTTAGTGACATAATGTTTTAGAGTGATGCTACACATTGGGATTGGATCACGACCGGGAATAATGTAAATATTCAATATGTAAGCCCTAATGTGTGATGGTAAATCATGATATTATGGCATGGGTAGAAGCACAATAATGTGTCCCACTTGGTGGGCCAAAAAAGTGACTCATGAAATGTCACACAAAAAAAATTCAAGGGGGTTTGGGTGAACATCCCTTCGCTCGAACCCCCTTCATGTAAACTATGACATATGCATTCAAAGGGGCTTCACTCCAACCCCTATGCCTTAAGGGAATTTGGGTGAACCCCCTTCGGGTGAAACTTCTCTATATATAATAGTGGAGGATCCAAAGTCGTAAAATTTCCTCCTCTAGCACCTTTGCCCTAACCTTTTGCAAACCCAACCAAACATGTATTTTCTTTGTTTTTATTTTTTTCAAATTGAAAATTAGGGGGCGTTTTCAATTTTTAAAAATAATGTTAAAAACATGAAATTATAGCAAGATGGGTGTACGGTATTCAAAATTACATTCTAAATTGAGTTTTAATTTTATTCTTTACAATTATGGTTGTTTTTATATAAATTTGCATGAATGGACTAAATTAAAGAATGTCAAACTTTCATCCATTCTTTAACAACCAACTATAATTGGTCAATACAAAGTGCATTGTGAAAAATATTAAAAAAACTTTAAAAGATACAATTAAACCAAAAATGTCAACCCTTTCCAACTTGAGTCACTAAAATTTCTTTGAGTGAACTAGAATTTAGTGTGACAGGTGATGTGGAGTATAATGGTATAATGAAGTGATAACTAGAATTCTAGACAAGGAAGTCGTTAAGATATTGTATTGGATGAGATAGGTAGGAAAACAAAAAATCAAGGGGTATTACATTAACAAATGTACATGTTGCCTTTGTGCACCTTTGATTTATCCTAGATTTGTGGCCTACCAAGGCCAATTTCCTAACAATGATCATTTACCCTTATACTTAATTATCATGCTATATTTTGACGTTCACCTAAACCTAAATGTGAACTATTTATATATCCCTATCTATTTCGATTAGGGGCATGGGAATATTAGTACCAAGCCTCCTATTGTTGATGTGAGATAGCTTGTGGAGAGGCCATGACCTTTCCTAGCTAGCTTTTATGATGTTTCCACACCTCTTAATCATAATTCCCATGAGGGAGAAATAGAGGGTCTTGGGATAATTTCTCACGAGACGAAAATAATATATTTTGACTATGGTGGATAGTTCCTTTAGAGACATGATACCTGTGATCTTGATAACAACACTAGTCGACACGTAGAGAGTTATACACTTGTGCACAATGGATATCACATATTGATGTCGATGTAGTTTTAGATGTTATGTAGTTACATTGATTAGCATGAATCATATCTTCAAAAATATTGCAGCTATATGAGGTGGTTTCAGAGGACCACAGTATTCCATTATCAAGGATATTAGGTTATTTGAAGTAGAGAACTACTTAGGGAAACACATCTTCTGTTTAGGCTCAAGAGCATAATATCATAGTTATTCTGCTTAGACCACTTGTTGCTACTATTGTGACACCAGATGTTCAACACTATTCTTTTCCGGTGTGTGAAAATTAAAACCTAATTTTAATTAATATTTTGTTTCATTATTACTTTACAATACAAGTATTTAAATAGATATATAATCAAGTGTTGACATGAAATATTTCAACGTGTACTTGTGTGTTTAGGCTTTGGCTCTAGGTTACGTTGGTGAGCATTTTGGCACTTCCCAGCCCACAAAGATTCCTTATATGAAATTTTCACAACTTTTGAATGAGTCGGTTCATAACCTTAGTCAATCAATTGATATTAACGCCATAAATTTTGGTTCATTGACATCATTTTTATTTCATGGTGTTGAGTTTGTGGATGGAGAGATAGTTGTATGTGGCGCCACACAAATCTCGAGACACATTCAATAGATGTTATATATATATATATATATATATATATATATATATGTTTTAGCTAATTAAACATAAATTATAATTTGTGATTAATGTTTTATTCAAAAGTTTGTTTATGAACTTCTTACATTTGAATTATAATTTTTTCACATGGATCTACTTTGGACAAAGATATGCACATATCATAGCAGATATTCTCAACGTTCACCCACATACATATACGAAGGTAATCAATTTATTTGTATAATATATTCAATTATTTGAAAATGTTTTAGAATTTCACTCATATTTTAATATCATGTTAAATATAGTATTTGATGTGTATATTTATTTTTATAAATACAGGGTATAACAAAGCACAATGAGGGATTTGATACTTGTCATAGTAGATAACAAAGATTATATATGTATACATTTGTTTTCATGTATTATGTATATAGTTTGTACACGATATTTTGACATGACTCGAGATGTACATATATTTTTGGGACATTATTTGTATATAGACATTGATTATGTATATATGATTTATTGATATTTTGTGTTCAAACATTGTTAATTTCACATGTATTTTGTTGATATATGTTGAAATTATCTCTATATCTAACATTAAAAATAAAATTAATGCCCACATTAAATCAATTGAGATAAATATCCAATAGTTTCAAACAACTACCTTAATTATTCTATTTTTAACAATTTTTCAAATGATAAGTTTAGATATCAATGATCGTTATTGCCATAGAGTTCATTTAAACTATAATGTAAAACTTCGAACTTGAATAAGTACTTGTCATCTCCAATTCATGTAGCTATTGCAAATTAAGAAAAAATCAATCCATTTTCATGTTCATTCAAATATGTTTCATGTTTCAATATGTTTTAATAATGTTTTTAGTACAATAGTTACACTTAACTCCAAAAGGCTTATAAGGATGGTCAAACTAAAAATACCATTACCTAAGGGTGTTCCACAAGAATTTTAATAAGAAAGAAAAGACATTATATCACTATTATCACTTTAATAAAACATCAATATTATATCACTTTGGATTTTCAACGGTGGTTGAAGAAAACGATTTAATACAACATCAAGATTACATAACTTTGGGTTTTCAACGATGGGTGAAGAAAATAGTTACATTTTATTATAAATTCACAATGGTAATAATGACCAAATTTCCTTAGACAAAGTGGACCTCTACAACAACCATTTAGTGTATTACACCTAAACAAAAAGGTCTTAATATCAATATTATGGCGTGATTTCATAGATGGAATGTACACAAGTTCCATAATTGTGACTAGTTGGTTTGCGATTATATCAAGAGTTATCAAGATTCATTGTTCCCATACAAATCCTAAATTACACTAGTCAATGGGTTAAATTACACTAGATAATGTATAGTAATGTATTTAACCCATTGACTTGTTATGATCAAGTGAATGGGTTAAATTACACTAGTGAATATAGGTTGTCATATAAGAAAATGAAGATTAAACGCATTATTGCATGGTCATTTTGGCTTGGATCAATAGTTGGGTTTATGACATCTTATGGTGTAATTACAATATATATGCTACAATGTTTATCTTATCTCCTACTTGCAAATTTATTATCATAGTGATTTAAAATTGATATTGGAGAATTGTTTTAGGTTATGAAAGTATTTATATTGAGACATTGAGAAATATTGTATGATCTAATAATGTTTAGTTAAAGAAATCATCCATCCCAAACCAACATATCAAGCGTAAGGTTTTTAATGGATTTTATCTCCAACTATATTGTATCTCCAACTTGCAAAATAAACCAAAATATGTCAATAACCCTAAATCAATTATTAAATTATTGGCATGAAATTTGATAAAAGAGATAATATAAGGATAAGTCACTATTGGTTTTCTTTTATAACATCCTACAATTTAGGATTTTCCCTAACAATGAGTGATTACTTGAAAATGGGATTAATTAAAACAATGACAATTCAATTGATTAAATGAATCACTATGTTGACATATTTTTGTGGAATGATATATTTATTTATCCTAATATATTTCACTAATAGAGGGATTTTTATACGTGTAAAGTGACTAGGAGTACCCATATGATCTTGGAGAGATATCAAAAAATACATATTAGTAATATGTAATAAATCACTTTGCTAATGGGGTGAGAGTGGTGCGGTGAAGTCACATGGTTGTGTGCTTGCCCACTCATGTTCAAATCCCCCCAGGCATGATCCTCCTCGAGAGGTGGTTCACCGCTAGATGTGGCATCTCTGCTCGTGCTGACATTGGTGGTTTCTCCTCTCGCCGATGTCATTGGTGGCTCCTCCTCCTCTAGCTGTTGATGCTTTGGTGGCTCCTCCTCTCGCCGTTGATGTTGATGGTTTCTCCTCTCGATGTTGATCTTTGGTGGATGCTCCTCCTCTTGCCGCCGACGCCGGTGGCTACTCCTCTCACTACTGATGCTTTGGTGGCTTCTCCTCTCACTGTGCTGACGCCGGTGGATGCTTTGCTCGCCGGTGATGCTCCTCTCGCTGCTATCTCTAGTGGCTTCTCCTCTCTGGTGGCTGCTCCTCTTGCCACTACTACCGGTGGATGATCCTCTCACCACAGCACTAGTGGATGCTTCTCTCACTACCGACTTCTCCTCTCTTCACATCACTAGTTGTCCCACTCACTGTGGTTGTTATCATTGATCGCTGCATCTTCACTATGGTTTCATGGTTGCTTCAATTGGGTTCCTAATGGTGGTTCCCTTCATTGTAACCTAGGTTGTGGATCCTCTCAAAAATCCTCAATTGTATAAGGATGTGGGTCCTTTCAACACCCTCGGTTTACCCTTATTCCATTTTTTTGTAATAAATCACCTATATAAGTGAATTTGAGTAGCCTAATATTGTCACTAGTTGGTTTGTAGTTATAAGATTAATTGCTCCCATAGAAATCCTAAATTACACTAATGAATATAAATACATTCCTCATGTATATCCGTTGGACACTTGTAAGAGATTATATTGTCATGGAAACCTTATCTTCTGGCTAAACTAAATAAGATCTAGTCAATGGGTTAAATTACAATAGATAATGTATAGTAATGTATTTAACCCATAGAATTGTTATGATCAAGTAAATGGGTTAAATAATACTAAAGAATATGGGTTGTCATATAAGTAAATAAAGATTACACAAGTTCAAGTGCATGGTCATTTTGTATTGAATCAATATTTGGGTTTATGACATCTTATGGTGTAATTACAATATATATATGCTATAATGTTTATCTTATCTTCTACTTGAAAATTTATCATCACGGTGATTTAAAATTGAAATTGGAGGATTATAACATTGTATCGATTAAAACAATTCTTTGTAACATAACATGAAACTCTATGATAATAAAAATGTACACATTAAACTTATGTATTTTTTCATTTAAGGTACATAAATCAAGTCAAAATTGTCATAGAAGAAAATAATTCTCAACCCAGATCAATCCGACAGAGTAAACATTACCAAAACTATGAAAGTGCATACAAAAATCAACTCAAATCTATATAATAGAATGATGTAAGTGATGTAGATATAGGAAGAGGAAAGTGTAGTCGCCACCTAGATCGGTGGTGAATAACACTCACTAACTAATACTAGCAATACAACCGACTCCACACAACTAATAAACTAACTCAACACAACCGATAAGCTTACTCAACACAACTAGTACACCCAAGCAAGATAACACAAGTACAATAATTGTCCTAATAAAAATAAAAGGATAAATAATAATCTACACTAACACCCTCTCAAAGCATAGCTTTTGTGGGTAGAAAATATTGTGATTCCCGATAAGAAGGCCTAATGAGGTACCCACATACAATAAATGGGGAAAAGGGAAACCACAAGGTACCCAAAACCAATAATAACAAAGTAGAGAGAGCAAAAACCCGGTGCAAGGCATTCCAAGAATATCAGCTCAAAAACCTGTACAATAATAAAAAAAGTTTGGTGTGCACTGTGGTTTGAATCTACTACTCGATCACAAAAAAAAAAAAAAAAAAACACTAGGCTTCACCGAAATAGCTACATACAAGGAGTCTGTCAATGGAGTGACGTTGAAAGTGTAAAAAAACACCAAACATAATTTAGTCAATTACTAAAAATAGGTGTACCACGATCCAAGAACAATAACCAAGGTAGCAAGGCAAGGACACAAGATCTAAAGAAATAGAAGTGTTATAATCCAAGAAAAGCCAAGGTAACAAGGCAATGACACAAAACCCAAAGAAGCAAGATCAACACCACACCCTCCCATATTGTTGAAGGTGTGGAGTGACGCTAAAAATCAATATGAGTTATCAAAACAACTACTTGAACACTAACACCAAGATTCACCAAAATAGCTCCCCACAAGAAATACTATTAGCATGCTAAAAAAGTGTCAAAAATATAGATATAAAATGTATCTACAAATAAGAGAGATACACTACACCTGCTAAAGAACATATCTCAAAATAAAGAGCATTACAATGTAAATGGTGTAGAAAGTGGAGCAAGAAAATGAATGGTGGAGGAGCCACACTTGTAGAGTCCTCTCAACAAATTCCTATGTCACCGCCATGAGTGATCGAAATCCACCCCAAATTAACACAAATGAATGAAGAAGATGTCTGCATATGATTCGGTGTAAAATGAACAATGGGGTCATGTAAAAGAAAATCATAATATATGCTAGGTTGATCAAGTTTAAAAACTAAAATCTCAGGTTTCTCAAGCTTGAGTGAAGGTGCATAACTCATGTGTAGCTCATGATCCTTGGAAAGAGTTGAGTAAACAAAAATATGAGCTCTGTCAATGTGTGATCCCAATGAAGTACCTTCTTGAAAACCAATTTTGTGGCAAGAATTCCACTTAACAGGCTGAATAGGGGAAGCAATACCCTATGAATGTCTATCAATACCTCCGCTTAGCGAAACCCATCGAATGAAGCATGCATGAATCAAATTCGATGGTATGCTTCTCAAAAGAGCCGTAGTAGGTTAGCAATAGGAGCTGAAATCGGAGACACGTAGTGTGTTACTACAATAGGCTCATGTGTGGAAGTAGAACATGTAGTAACAAGGAAATATGCTTAAGAGATTTAGAAATATGAGAAGACTCGACACCGATAAAACAAGGGAACTTGATGCAAGAGCAATAAATGCAAGTGAACTAGGACTAGGAGTAGGGGTATGAAAGTGCACAATAGGAGGGCAATGTTTGCAGGATAACAAGTGTTTGTTGCGGGGAGTGTATGCGATCATATTCATCATGAATGAGGGCTTGTAGAAGAGAATTTTTCTTTTGAGCAATCTATTTTCTTCCAAAAATTTGACCATGTCCTCTTGAATGGAACAAATTTCAAAGAACAACATCTCATTCTCACACTTTGTAAAGTAAATATGTTAGAGCATAAATCCATGGTAAATGTAATAACATACCCAATAAATATAGGACATCAGACTCTTCCAAAAATGCATCCAAAACACTACGGATTCCTTTTTTCTTATATCCTAGCTCCAAACCAATACTATGGGAGCTAGAAAGAAGCAAAATGTTTTCTTGTGAGGGGATTTGAAAACCTGTCAAAACAAGCCTCACCCTTTAGTCTTTGACACTCGAGAAAAAAATAGCACCAGAATATAATATGCAGAGGACTAGACAACAAGGGTCTAGGGGTGATAGCTCCCAATGGGGCAAGGGGGAAAGCCTCTTTGCAAAATCCCAAATCGTGATATGAGGCCGAGTTGAGGGGCAAAACCCCTAAATCCAAACAAAAATTACCCTTTATAAAATTGTTGAAATGACCCGAAAAGTTATTTTTATCCATAAATTAAACCCCCAAATCGCTTTATAATTATGCAATTTTATTACAATATATTCCCACTTTTTAGAAAAAAATACTATGTCAAAAACATGTGCCCTCTAATTAGAATTAGCTCCTTTACAATAAAATGGCCCCACCTTGTTAAAAAATATTAGTCCCCCCTTTTCTTAAAATATCATTTATAGAAAATATTCTCTTCAAAGAATCTTTAATACCAAACTCCTTTTAATAATTTACCCTTAAAGAAGCTTGAAGGTAGAGATCTTGTTAGGGAGAGCTTGATTAGAGAGGCTCAAAGTGAGATGAGGTGGATGAGGTAAGAGAGTAAGAGAGATCGGGTGTGCTAGACCAAAATAGTTGTGTAGGGGCCTTAAACTCGTGACCATGCAAAAAACATCAAATCCCCTTCACCAATACGCCCAAATACTAATCACATGCACCAATATGACCAATATAGGTTTTATATCCTCCTTTGAATTTGAGAATAAAACATAAAATATGTTACATTAGGGTTTTGACCCTAATCGACCTATCTTTTAAATGAAATGCATAAAGACGAGCCACCAAGCCACCACCAATCCAAAGAAGATCCTCTGTCGAGCAAAGAAACCAACCAACAAGCCGAGACTTGAGAAAAGATAATACTAAGCTTTGAAATCAATCCAGGGCCGAGCTGGTCAATGTCATGATCAAACGAGTTGGGTAGGGGTCAAGTTAGGAGTGATAAGGGTTGAAACAAGATACCAAGGGGAGGATTAATTGAGGTCAACACAATGAAAAAAATGGTCCAAGGGTGGCGGTGTGGGCTGATTATATCCAAAAACATAGCCAAATCAATTTGAACTCACCTCTTTGTTCTCAACACAAGTTTGAGATAACCGCGAATGGAGAATAACTCATCAGAGAAATTATCAAGCTCAACTTACTTTGATAATTTGCGAGATATGAAATAATATAGATCCGAAAATGACAAGCTAATCTCATGTAAAATAATGCTCATAGAGATCTGAAAGACAAGGGGGCTGACCTCTAGATCTAGATTCAATGATAATGAGGTGAGCTAATCAATGAGCCAATCAAAATCGTGCAAGGGTCATGTAGGATATCGAATCTGCAACTTTGAGTGTATATTACAAATTGATTAGTAAATAAACAACCAATAATATATGTGGAGCGAGAAGATCTTGAAAAAATGAATCAAATGTAAGATCCAATATCAAATTGAGGACAATACGGATGCATAATCATATTGATAATAAAAAAATTTAAACTACAAAATACTACGACTAGCATTACGTATATAGAGTTAAGAAAATGCAAGGTCGCATAGCTACTAAAACATAGACAATGTTCAAATCCTCATATACACAATACATCATGTATAAAAAATTGGATCCAAACAATACAAAATCCACCCAAAATGACTCACATACAACCTTTGCATAGAGGAGTATGTCCAAATTAAGGTTATAGGTCGAGTAATGGCTACATGAAGCAAATCTAATACCATGTTGGAGAAGCTAATGCTTCTCATCCCATGATCACTCCAACAAAATAAACATTACCACAACCATGAAAGTGCACAAAAAATCAACTCAAAGCTACATAATAAAATGATGTAAGTGATGTACATATAGGAGGAGGAAAGTGCAACTACCACCTAGATCAGTGGTGAATAACTCTCACTAACTAATATTGGCAATAGAGCCGACTCCACACAACTAGTAAGCTAACTCAACACAATTGGTAAGCTAACTCAACACAACTAGTACACCTAAGCAAGCTAACACAACAAGTGCAAGAATTATCCTAATAAACAAATAAAAGGATAAATAATAACCTACACTAACAAAATCAAATGGTAGAAGAAGATTTACACAACACAAATAATTTATTTGTATTAATCCACTTACCACTTTCTTGCTTGCATTTATGTTTTATGTTTTAGTTGCCAATGAATAGTAATTTCTCTTTGTTTATAATAAAAGAGTTCAATTCAAACTTACCCTCTAGTAAATCCAAATGCTATAAATACCAAGCTTGTTTACAAGCAAATGGCCCCTCTCCTCTATGAATTATTATTCAGTGTGTTTTGAAGTTCTCCCATAAGTTTCAATAGGTTTAGATTTTGCATGAATTCTCACCTCTCCTTTCTTCTTTCTACTTTAGAGATCACTTGATCTTCACACTTTCATTTTGCTCCATTGCTATCCTACACAATCAGCTTAGCATAAGATAGTTTTAGTTCTAGATTAGAGTTCATTTGATAATCTTAGAGTTGTAGGTTGTTGTTTTGTCACAAGAAATAGATCCTAGAATTCTCGGTATATTTGTGTTGTATCCCCACAATAAATCCTACTAGGAATCACATAGTCAAGCTCTTTGTTCACTTGCACTATCCCTCTCTTACTTGCATTTTATTCAGTTTATATCCAAAGCTGCCATTGTTCGAGTATCTTCTTCTACTGACGCTATCACATTCACACTTTTCTAGATTCACGAGAACACGAAGGAACAAAGAGATCACACTAAGGGGACAAGTCACGACACAACTGGATTTACCATTGTTCTGTAAAACTCTAGGTTTGAACTATCAAAGTTGTAGTTACAATATATCAAATAGAGTAGCAAATCATTTTATTTCAGTTAAAGCTTGCTTTCAATTACTACCAGGAAGTTGTGGGGAATGATAGCTTTTGAGAATCATGATTTATTCCTCACTTCTGAGGTAAGATTGAAGGTCTTTCGATTAAATTAGTTAGTTATTTAAATATTTAGGATAAATTCACAAGTGCATAGGCAAATAGCTATATCAGGCTAACTTGCTTGTTTTAATTTTGTTATTAGATTAATTGTTCATTATCTGAATATATTAGAATAGCTGCTCTTTAAATTTCGTTCAAATATACATCATTGAAAATACAAAAATAAAAGGAATATAAGCATAGTGTAGATATATCTTTCATAGTTAGTTTACTTATTTCAGTTAAAGTTTGATTATCTCTTGCATGACAATTACGGGACCCAGAGAGCCCAGGGATTATGTATTCAAACCAGTAGTACCTCAGCCAAATCTCTTCACAACATTAATGGATATAGATCAAGGGCTTAGGATTCAGGTCTTTCAAATGACAATAAACCCACAAGCAATTAGTGAACAATTGAGACAATTGAATATTGAAGACGACAAAGCATACACATTCTGGTCAAGTCAACCCAACTATAGATTGCCTTGATAGGATATCCGCATGACCATACAAGAACCCGAAAGAGAAAAATATTTGGTTGTGATCCATTAGTTCCATAGCCAAACGCAAGAGACCTTCTCATCGACATAGACACATGGTTACGTATACAAGTTTCCAAAACACCCGTAAGGTATTATGAGAAGATCACACAACTCTTGATATTAAACATAGAAGTTGAAAAGGCTTATGACCATTGGATAGTCAGAAGAAGAGATTGATTCTTCACATGACCATAATAGGTCCACAACAACCACGAACTCATGGTTGTGATCCCTAGGTCCCACAACCCAACGGCCTTGTAAGTCAGTTAAATATTGACACCAGTTTACGTACGCTGGTATTTAGATCCTCACCACTCCCGCCAGATATCATAACACAATTTTTTCCACATTAAACATAGAAGCCAATCAAGCTAATATTTTCTGGGCTAGACTAGAAAACCACCCATAGTTTCTTATAAATCCACTACACCTCTCACTACCATTTTCCATGACCTTGTCTTGAAATATACACGAAGCACCTATAGTCACTTTCCACGTATCCAACAACCAATAGATAGGATCTCGATAGAGCTCGACATTGATTGAGCCTCCGAGAAACTATTATATCTGAACGATCCATTACACCAATTCAAGTTAGGAGAGATTTCTTTGCCTTAGACTCACAGATCCCATTATTACATGTTGAGATATAAGATTTCCCAACTAGTTTGTCTATATCCACATATATTTCATTTCCACCGGCTGTCTCAGCACGACCTCGGGAGGTCAGGTACGAAGAAGGGCTACTTGTAGATTCTCATGCTCGCATGTCACTTTTCTATCATACAAAATTGGTGAACCCGACGTGAAACAAACAACTGTTCCCCTTTTTTTCATTTCTTTCATCCATCTTCACTCTTTCCCATTATTCTCATGGGGTATTTATATACCCCCGAATATGTCGGGATACGATGCATATGGCAGACCTCTCTCAGGTCTCAAGCATATTATGGTCAAACAAATAGACAACCGTCACCCTCACTTTCTGCATGGGCTGACAACTATTCAAGTAACTACTTGTCATCACAAACTCCTCCTCAAAGAACTAGCTCTAGTTCTTCATTCCGAATTGAGGAGTTGGATCAGCTCACACAAACACAACAACCAGAGCCCTCAGGCTCTAACAATATGATGTTTACTGAGAATCCATTTCATCTCCTCGGGTTTTGTTTAGACCACAAATCAGTAGAGATAGTCAGATCCACTCCCATTTTTGGATGAGGAGTATTTAGCACGCTACGCTAGAAGTGAACAATGCTTCCAAAACATGTACCCACCTATAGGAAGTTTGCAAACACAACCCGATACCCTACTCCAAGAAAACACCCCCATTCCTCCACCTATGGAAAATACTCTCGGTGAAGCTTGGCAGGTAATGATCAATTCATAGCAGGGTACCATACACCTCTACAACCTCAAGGTATACAACAACCACCATTAAGGAAAACACTGTGTCTTCACCAATCGAGGTCATCTCAACCTTAGTTGAGAAGGTTAGAGGACTAGAACTTGCTCAAGCAAATCAAAATTCACATTTTGGGCAAGCAGAACTTCCCAACCCTCCGCATCATCCCAACCAAGTTGACCTCCTCACAGAATGTGCACATGTTAGGCATGCCTCCTCAACATTCATATAACTATCCACAACAAACACCAACTAGAACCACATTTTCAAATGCCGCTCCAGTTGAAAGTATGATACCTCCCGACTTAGCACCAAACAACCCATACCAGAGCAATGCTCCTCCCTACTTAAACATTTATTCAAAATCACCATAGGGAGACATGTTCTCCTCTCCCGGATGTTCACTCAACCACATGGATTTCCTTATGTCCCTACAAATACATATGCTATGCCATATCAACAACCCATTCCACCTCCACCCCCTCAACAAGCACCATCGATGGTCGAAACCTATGCGGTAGGGACTTACTTAGAATATTTAAAAGAGCCTCTAGATTTCACCATACAAAGTGTCATGCTTCCAAGACCTCTTCCCGATTTTCCCAAATACAAAGGGGAGGGAGATCCAAATGCACATATCAAGGCCTATGCCACAGCACCATTCGAGAATTTCTCCCTTGGGATGCGGTTGTTGCTAAGATATTCCCTAAAACCTTAGAGGGTATTGCCCTTGATTGGTATTACAGAATACCTGAAGCCTCGATACACTCATTCAAACAACTTGTGTCAGAATTTATCAAAGCTTTTGATATGAACAAATTGTTAAGAACAGAATCAGGGAATTCTTACATATTAAACAAGAGCACAATGAATCCACTACTCATTTTATTCAAAGATGGCATACAGTCCTCTACTCATCAGCAAGTGCTCCAAACATGGATCAATGGAACTATGTGACTTATTCCTTCATTCCTCAATAGAGAGATAAAGGAAGAAGTCCAGAAGTTCCCACTAAGGACTTATGATGAAGTACTCGAGAGTGCTCTCCGAATAGATCAAGCGGCAATAGATAGTGGTCGTAAGACATATGGAACAAATGGGAAATTAATCACTCCCAATCAAAACACTACGACCTATCCTAATGTCGAATACCAATCAAGGACCCAAGATCCTTAACAAAAACCGTGGGGTTACAATAGATGGAGTAATGACTAGGTTAAAAGGGAAAACATCGTAAACATTTCACCACCCATTAACAATCAACGAAATAACAACTTTACTCCAACAATCAACGCGGTGGATTTTAATCATCCATCACGACAACAACAACAACAACAAAAAAAATCCAGACACAAGGTCCAAATCAAAACCCAACTGATATCAAAATCAAAACCAAAGGCAACAACCTCAAAATTTTAACTCTAACAACCAACAACCTAATCAGAGTTTTGGACCACAACAGGTTTCAAATCAACAACCTCAAACTATAATCCCAACTTGTATTGTGGTTTCCACAAGATTCAAGGCCATGATACTAGGACTTTCATGACTACAATAAATTCATGCAACATTTTCTAGAAGACCAAAGACAACTCTTTATAGATATGTTTTTAGCAAATTCTGTAGTACCCACACCAAACACTTATACGGGAGCAGTTTCCTCAAAATGCACCCCTCAAGATTTTTAACGATCCACTCCCAAATCACTCTAACAATAACAAGTTAGATCCAAATGGAAAACAAGGGTGTTATGATAGGAAATAATGATCATGAAGCCTCAACTTCATTAAATCCACCGGTCACACCCCAATTAGGAACTCGACCACAAACCAAGATAGTTGGTCTGGTAGAGTTAGATACCGAGCTACACATAGAAACCATAACAAGAACACGAGATTATTCTTCTCAACCAGTTCCAAACTATCCATTAGAACCAAACAACATTCAACAAACATTGGTAAAACCCATAGCGCTTACGATCTAATTAATGACCTAACAAAGACCTTCTCTCACATTTCCTTCTTGGATTTGTTGAAGAACTCTCCCACCCATAGGGCTGCTCTCTTAGAAGCATTAGGTCTTGGTCATCTAATTAACATCACTCCTCCTCCTGAAACGCAAGTAAACCATGTAGACTTTGATGTCTACCCTCCAGGCAGCCAGATAGGGATACTGAGTTTATATTTGATATAAGCAAAATGCCAACAAGACGCTGAAATTACACGTAGAGGTGACCCAACCTTGCATTTACAGGTATGGGTTTACAATAATTATGTTAAGCACAAATGATTGATGATGGGGCAGTAGTTAACATAGTCCCCTTCACTTTTCTTCAAAAGCTAGGATATGGAGAAACAAATTGTTCCACAACACGAAATACGCTAAGAGGTTATGATAGCCTCAAGGCCACTTCAATTGGGACCATAGTTTTACCAGTCACCTTAGGACCCAAGACAGTCCTCACCAATTTTATATTATAGATCGGGAAACCAACTATAATATGATCCTCGGTCGACCATGGATACACCGCATGAAGGCAATCCCTTCCACGTTATTCCAGGAAATAAGATTTTTACACCTAGGGAAAATATTTGTGGCAAGGTGACCCAAAACCATTCGATATACACCTAGCAGATTTGAAGAAGAGACCAAGTGTTCACTCTAAGTTTGAACTCCCAACAAATCAACTTAACAAACCAATCAATTCAAAACCAAAAGAAAAATTGATACCTACAATAGAATTAGAAATTACGAATCTAGTCAAGGCATTCCAAAGACTCAAAAATGAGACTAACGTCATAGAAATGGTATCATTAGGGACTACCACAAAAATTGTCAAGTTACTAGAGAAATATCTACCCATTCTCCTACCATTTGATTCCATGGGTATGGGATACACCCTAGGAATTGGTTCCCTTCCATCAGATGAAGTTTGTATGGTAGAAGTAACCGAGGCAGAAGAAATAGACGTGAGGAATGTCCAACATCCATTTTTCCAAGAAAATATTGACTCTCCACTTCGATGGAGCTAGATGTCATTTTGAGTCTAGGGGCAAGGTGTGATCTTTACTTCTCCCGAGGGAAAGATCCTACCTTTTTCCTTTAAGTTAAACTTTGAATGTACAAACAATGGGGATGTATGAAGCCCTCCTCCTTGGCCTCATCATAGCCAAAAGGATGGGTGTTGATAACATTAGAGTGCTAGGAGACTCACAACTAGTCGCAAACCAAGTCTCTGAGGTATATGAGACTAGAGTGAACACTTACAACTCTATAAAATGGTGGTATTAGATCTAACCAAAGGATTCAACTTCATATCAATCAAGCAATCCCATGAGAACAAAACCTTCTCATGATTCAATAGCAACCTCAGCTTCCCATTTCACTCCAAGCAGTGAGTTGGAAAATACAAGTTTCATGGTATCACTTCATACTGAACCATTGGTGCGTAAAATACCAACAAACCCACTCCTGACACATATAGAAGCTGAGAATGAGTTTTCTATCCTAGATCACTTTGACAAAGGATAGAGTCACTCTTGATATCTAAACCTATGCGGAGCTACATCTCACTCATCACATAGTGGATTTTTCCCTAATCCCACATTCCTCTTCCTATTTTGGAAATCCCATGATAGAATCTCCCCCAAAAAAATCTCGATATCTACGAGGTAGAGAATGGAGAAAGTTTGGAACTACCTCCGGCCCCACCTAAATTTGAAGAAGGCAACGCTTCCTTAATCGAAGGAACGATTGACATAAATATTGGAACGGAGGAAGAACCAAAGATTTTGAAGTTGGGATCCTCGTTAACTCCAGAGGAGATAGAAATACATACTCAGATCCTCAAGGAACATCAAAAGGCTTTCGCATTTAATTACAAAGAAATGACGGGAATTACACCACATATCACGGTACATAATCTTGTCACCAAACCAGATGCAAAGCCAATTAAACAAAAGTCGAGACCAATGAAACCAAAAGTGGCTCTCATGGTGAAAGAAGAAGTAATGAAACTTCTCCAGTGGGATTCATCAAACCAGTTGACTATTCACAATGGGTATCTAATATCATCCCTGTTCTCAAAAAGAATGGGAAGATACACATTTGCATAGACTTCTGGGACATTAATAAAGCTTGCCCCAAAGATGACTTCCCATTGCCATCCATCGACGTATCATTGTTGATGCAACAACTAGATTTGAGCTTTTGTCTCTCATGGATGGATTCTCGGGATATAATCAAATCAAAATATCTAAACAGATCAAGCCAAGACCACATTTATAACTCCTTGGGGAACTTATTGTTACGTTGTCATGCCATTCGGTCTTAAGAACACCGATGCTACATACCAATGGGAAATGACATACATATTCCATGACCTTATTCATAAAATTGTGGAATCCTACGTGATGACTTGTTGGCCAAGGCCAAGAAGCGCTGTGATCACCCAAAGTACTCCGTATCATTCTCTCACTGATTGATCGAATATGGCATCACATTGAACCCAGAGAAATGTGTATTTGGCGTGACAGAGGCAAAACTTCTGGGTTACATTATATCATCACGAGGGATTGATGTTGATCCAACCAAAATTTGGGTTGTTCTTGAAATGATTCCACCATCAGATGAGTCTGGTATCAGATCATTTCTTGGGAAACTCGGTGCAATTCGAAGGTTCATTCCAGACTTAAGTTTTGTTGTTCATCCAATCAACAATTTATTAAAGAAATATTATAGCATTGATTGGACAGAAGAATGCAACGAGGCCTTCAAGTAGCTTAAACGCTTCTTGTTGTCTCCTCCCACGCTAATGCCTCCTAGACCAGATCATCCTTTGATCCTGTATTCACGGGCTACTGATGTCTCACTAGCCTGCATGTTGGCTCAAGAAGACAATGATAAATGAGAACGTGCAGTCTATTTCATTAGCCGACGTTGCTTGATTATGAAACACGTTATACACAGTGTAAAGAGAATGCCTTGCCATAGTCTTCACAATGAAATGTTTAAGACATTACATGTTAAATCAAGAAACAAGGGTCATTGTAAAGACAGATCATTTACGACATTCCTCACGCAAGGGTCTTTATCTAAAAAGGTTGGATGTTTCATAACCTTAATGGGTGAGTTTGAATTAACATTTGTAAACCAGAAATCCATTAAGGGACAAATCATTATAGACTGGTTAGCTGACAATCTGTTAGATGGAGGTGATCTTGGTAGATCTAGACTTTCCCGATGAATGCATATATTTTGTCAAAACCAGACCCCCATCTCTATATGTCCTTGGTACACTGACATCGTCAATTTTATCATGGACCATACATACCTAGAAGGTGCCACATCACAACAAAGAAGGTGGTTACACATTATCACTGCTAAATATGTTATTTTAGAACAAGTGCTCTATCGTAAAGCCTTCGATGGAATGCTTTTAAGATGTGTTGACACTGAAGAATCCAAAAATATTCTTTACGAATCCCACAGTGGGATATGTGGAGGCCACTTTGGTGGTCACGCCACTACTCACAAAATACATCGATGGGCTATTTCTGGCCCACTTTAGAACATGATGACAATAGAATTTGTGCGCAAGTGCCATAAATGCCAAGAATTCTCCCACGAGATTCACATGCCAGCACAAGCTCTACAACCAATCGCAACCCCATGGCCCTTTTCCACATGGGGCCTAGATTTGATAGGGAAATTCTCTCCCTCATCAATAGATGGCCATAACTTTATAATCACGGCCACATAATATTTTACCAAATGGGTAGAGGCCATGCCTCTCACCACCATACCAGGTTCTGTAATCGCTAAGTTCATTTTGAATCAAATCATTTGTAGGTATAGTGTCCCATAAGTCATTATCTCAGATAATGGCACATCCTTTAAGAATGATGAGGTCCATGAGTTATGCAAAGAAATTCAAGATAAACCATCATACGGCCTCTTTATTACCCTCAAGCCAATGGACAAGCTGAAGCCACAAACAAAACATTAAAATCTATTCTCCTCAAAATAGTTAAGGAGAACAAATGGGATTGGCATTTAAAATTATACCCGGCCTTGTGGGCCCATCAACCTCAATAAGAACACCAACAGGGGCAACCCCTTTCTCATTAGTATTCGGGTAAGCAGTTCTCCCACTTGAGGTCGAAATACCTAGTCTCTGCATCTCATTACAAGGGATTTTGGGAGAAGAAGCCTATAGAGAGGCACGCCTCTCTCAACTAGAAAGCCTTGATGAGGCCAAGCTAAACACCAACAATGGCACATAGAGCCTATGCTGACCGGATGTGCCGAAAATATAACAAAAAGGTCTACGAATGAGAAATATACGAGGGAGATCTAGTTCTAAGACTAGATAACCGGATTGATAAGAAAACCGGAAGGAAGGAAGGAAATTCCGCCCAAGTGGTGGTCAGCCCATACCGAGTCATGAAAGACTACGGAAATGGTGTGTATCTCTTGTGTACACTAGAAGGTGAGGAGTTCAATGAAACTATCAATTCCTTGCATCTTAAATGGTTTTACGCATAGGTCATCAACATCACCATTTGTATATTATATCTACCTACATTACATTAGTCACTTAGTTGTTTCATTTTGTTCACTCATTTCATAAATTTTGTGGTCAAGGAACTTATTCTTAAGCAATTCATTATAAGCTTTATGAAAATATTGGCAAAAGCATTCAAATCATATCTCTTCAATTTTCATAATATCATCAAATAGTTTCAAATCATTTCATCAATTCGACAGACAAAGTCTTGACAAAAACCATACCAAGGCCTGCATACTTGGTCATACTCATTCTTTTCTACTAGGTTAAGTTGTTCTTACCTACTGGTTTGTTCTAGAAGCTTCTTGGTGTCACATCTATCCTTCTTACATCTCTTTGAAACAAGGATACTCCAAAATCACAAATCAGAAATGTCAAATTAAATCAAAATACTAAACAAAATAGAATATTTTATTTTTACACACTTCTTTTCCCCACCAACCTTCGGTGATGAGCCCACATCTCTTACTAGTGATGCAAGGTTGAGAAAGGAAAGAAGTGCCCTTACTCACCTATGTCCTACCTTCGGTGATGAGCCCATGCTTCCTACCAGTAGCATGAGACAGGGCGTAGGGGGTCCATTCACGCAAATCAATGAATCTTAGCATTTTAAAAATGCAAAGCAAAATGTGTTAAGTGAAATTAAGTATCCAAATTCCAAAGAGATCAAATCCTTAAAACCAGATTTTGTCAACCAAGTTTCCATCCATGGATCTAAGTCTAGATAAACTGGAAAATAAGTTACATTCTGAACTATGTAGTAGTTTTGAGTAAGAGTAAGTACGTAGGTCTAAATTTGATTTATGTCAATACCTTGTCTTTCTCTCATCATTTCCATTCATTCAAACTCATACAATTTGTGCCCTTCCCAACTCTTGGTGTTGAGCCCTCACATCTTACTAGTTGCGTGGAGTTAGGAGTGGCAAGTTCATCTCATTATCACTATATATTCATCACATTTTTCCAAAACAAGAAGAAGCAACAAACATTTCCCAAAGAAGCCAAAAGTTCAGTACTACAATATGTTTGCATCATCACATATCAACATTACAAAAACAAATAAAAGAGAAACATTCTATTCAACATTTGTTATCACTTGTCATCCATTGCATACATTCTAAAAAGCATATAAAAACAAAGATTCTAAAACATCTAGTATACACATGGGAAACGAATCACAAAAATCTAGATACAAAGAAGATCTAGATCCAAAAATATATATATATATATATATATATATATATATATATATATATATATATATATATATATATATATATATCATGTTCTACATACAATGCCATCATGCACTAGGCATGGTCAAAATGCTCAATGAGCCCAAAAAATACAAAAACAACCCATATAAACATCTAGCAAAATCACTACAAAAAGACCAAATGGCCTCTCAATCCCTGTGGGATCCCTCAGAGGGTGCATGATCACGCTCTAGGACTCCTACTACGATGATGCTCTGAATGAACTGAGTGCTCATGATCATGGCCACTAGGCTTGTGGTCTCACTACGAGAATGACTCCACCTCATCAGATGCTCAACAGTCCTATATCCAGCTACCTCAAAGACGAAGGAGGTCACTAACTTTTCCACCTTCCAGACAGGGGCAAACACATCAATATGTCGGCCACTGAAGGCTCTCCAACGTCCTCAGTAAGCTCAGCCTGAGTACTCTCTCGAGGGGAGCAATAGGGTGTCCACACACACTCGGTGAATCAAGTCTCGCCATCCCTCAATAGTCATGCTACAAAAAAAAAAAGAGAAATAACAAGTTAGAAAATCACCAAAAATAAAGTCAAAAACAAATGAAACAACAAAAGAGAAATATCAACTAAACATTTCTAGCTAAAACAAAATCGAGAAAAGAGTAGTAACTCACTCGGATCTCTAGGCATCCAGGTAGGGTCTCTAGGATCTACACTCCTGCTACCGACGCTTGCCGCAGACTCATGGAACCTCCCCAAATCAGAAAGAAATGACATCCTACCACGGACTCATCATCTCCCCCAATGTCCTGAGAAGGCAACTCCTCTGAGATCAGGGTCACCTTCTCTACTCTCCTCCACCCTCTCAGCCCTCAAGATATCCTTGAGTGTCATGCCACTCGGAAATCACTCTCATCCTCCTCGCCATCCCACCGGTCTCACCTCCCACCGTCTCCTCCTCTGTCTCCCCTCCTGTGAACTCCTCGGAGTCTGAGTCCACATCAATGGGCTCATCCTCCCCCACTAAAAGTAGGAGTGGCTCCGATCTGAAGTAAAGGTGCTCGAGGAGCACTGGCTGCCCCTCGGCCCGAACCACCCACCTAACTATGATAGGAACTCCAGGAGTAACCATGGTCCAACCTCGATCTCCTCTAGGGCCTCCCCGAGCCTCACGAATAGTCTTGTATACTGCCCCCACTGAGGAAGCATATCAACGTAGGGAGACCAAACTACTGAGGGACTCAATCAAATGGGTGGACCTCCACCCTCTCTATCCTATCTACTAACTGACCTATAGTAGAGCAGGTGATCAATGTAAGTGTCTCCTCTCCCCATACTCCTACCATGGCCTGATAAGGAGTGGCCTCCATATCTGCGGTAGTCAATGAAGCCACTGGCTGATGTGGCATCCTAAGCACTATCATCCCCATCCACCTCACTACTGCTCTAACAACCCCCGATCCTCTACTAGTACACCCCTTCCATAGGGGATGATGCGCTCATACACCCAACTCATAACTAGAGTGGGGTGACTCAAGGACTGCCCCTGTAACCTGACCACCCTATATAAGTCATGGTATGTGGTCCCAAGAATATCTACTCCCCAAGCGTAAGTATGGCCATGGGCCTCAATCTATGCAATAATGGGAGCCCAATAATATAAGAGAGTATCCCCTCCCTTATCCCCAATCAACCGCGAGGCCAAGATACCCATAATAGCCTTGGATCATAGGGATAGGAGAAGCAACAATGGATCGGACCTTCACCCCCTTCTTTGAGCCAAGGGAGACAACAACATCTCCCATATAGGTGGCCCACTAAACCATCTGAGATCTGATCCTACTGTCTTAAGAGACAACCACCTCCCAAGAATCGAAACCCCAAGATGTGATAGATGTCCTCCAGGGTGATAGTCCACTCACCCCTAACACCTAGAAATCGAAAAGTGTTCCGATCTCGCATCCCAATATGAAAATAAGTCACACAATATGTGACTAGCAGGAGCAACATGAGGAACCCGTGAGATCCTCAAAATACCAACCCTCTCCAAAGTGTCTCTCTCTCTCGGGTCAACGGGTCCGGTATCCAACACTCGCTGGAGCCAATCACACTCCCTCTCTCTACTCCATCTATATACTCCTCCTCTTCGCATCCACCCAAAACAGAGAAAAAGAGTAAGTTAGTAACATAATCCAATGAAAAACTCATCAAAAACATAGAAAATATCAAAAATGCAAAAACATTTAACTAATACATCTATTTTTGCCTTCTGTTCGAAACCACCACCTTGCAGAGCGGCGGTTCCGTGACCGCCGCCATCCAAGGGTGGTGGTCCTGTAACCACCGCCTTATGAGGTGGTAGTCCTGTGACCACCGCCATCATAGGGCGGTGGTCCCATCGTCCTCGATGTTGGTGTGCACCATTAACCCCTAAAATGCCTAAAAACAAAAAGTAAAATACATCATTTTTGAAAAAATAAAGACCTACCCTATGGGCACCCCCTAGAGACTCATTTAAAACTAACATTTTCAAAAATAATCCCCCCAAGACAAAGATTTCAACATTTCTATATTTTAGGTTTAAAAAATGAATTGAGAAAAACTAACTCTGAGACTTCGCAGGTCGATGTCCTACTCTCGAGGCATGATCACGATCTCACAACGAATGTTTTGACTATACTCATCAAAATGGTTACCGTGGGTCCCAGAGCTCAAAAACCACCAAATCAACACGCGTAAATGAATAGGAAAATGAGCTCATTATATATATATATATATATATATATATCTAACTTGTTTTGAATGTTCTTTCATAGAGTTAGAGCGCCGACGGAGGTAAGTTCTTATCCCCATGCAAATGGTAAGTCCTCATTTCATTTTAATTTAGTATTTATTTTTTGATTTCTTTATCTATCTAGCACTTGAGTCCTTTTTCATTTTGCAGATAGTGGGAATTTGGATGGTGACATTTCGGACACACGGGTATGTCAGGTATAGCTTCTAACTCCCCATTTCAGGGACCGCCATACTGACCCACCATTTTATGCCTCTTCATGGCTAAAACGCTTCTCCGAGGGGGCAATATGTACGTACCCAAAATTAGGTATTGTACTACCGAAAAGAGGTTACGGAAACCCCAATGATGATTCAGATCTCTTCGCAAGGTGTTCGAAATCCAAAAAATCTCACCAAGTATACATTTGCATCCCAAAATGCCTTATCCAGCCTCTGCATGCTTTGTTCTGACCTCCTCTCCCTTCTTTTCTTGCATTTTTGTCTTTAGTTTCAGACTACCACCCTGCTTGGGCGGTGGTCCCATGACCACCACCCAGACAGGCGGCGGTCCCAGTAACCACCACCCCTCGCACAAGGGTGGTGGTCTTGTGCATGTTTTCCAAAACTTTCCGACGCTTTCATTCAACATGAAAAATTCAAGTGGCACTCGCATTCTTCAACCACTCTTGCTTGCATTTATGTTTTAGCCACCTGGTAAATAGTAATTTCTCTTTGTTTATGATAAAAGAGTTCAATTCAAACTTACCCTCTAGTAAATCCAAATGCTATAAATACCAAGCTTGTTTATAAGCAAATGGCCCCTCTCCCTCTATGAATTATTATTCAGTGTGTTTTGAAGTTCTCCCATAAGTTTCAATAGGTTTAGATTTTGCATGAATTCTCAGCCTCTCCTTTCTACTTTAGAGATCACTTGATCTTCACACTTTCATTTTGCTCCATTGCTATCCTACACAGTCAACTTAGCATAAGATAGTTTCAGTTCTAGATTAGAGTTCATTTGATAATCTTAGAGTTGCAGGTTGTTGTTTTGTCACAAGAAATAGATCCTGAATTCTCAGTATATTTGTGTTGTATCCCCACAATAAATCCTACTAGGAATCACATAGTCAAGCTCTATTCACTTGCACTATCCCTCTCTTACTTGCATTTTATTCATTTATATCCAAAGTCTGCCATTTTTCAGTATCTTCTTCTATGACGCTATCACATTCACACTTTTCTGGATTCACGAGAACACGAAGGAACAAAGAGATCACACTGAGGGGACAAGTCACGACACAACTAGATTTACCACTATTCTGTAAAACTCCAGGTTTGAACTATCAAAGTTATAGTTACAATATATCAAATAGAGTAGCAAATCATTTTATTTCAGTTAAAGCTTGCTTTCAATATTACCAGGAAGCTATGGGGAATGATAGCTTCTGAGAAGCTATGATTTATTCCTCACTTCTGAGGTAAGATTGAAGGTCTTTCGATTAAATTAGTTAGTTATTTAAATATTTAGGATAAATTCACAAGTGCACAGGCAAATAGCTATATCAAGCTAACTTGCTTGTTTTAATTATGTTATTAGATTAATTGTTCATTATCTAAATATATTAGAATAGTTGCTCTTTAAATTTCGTTCAAATACACATCATCAAAAATACAAAAATAAAAGGAATATAAGTATAAGTGTAGATATATCTTTCATAGTTAGTCTACTTATTTCAGTTAAAGTTTGATTATCTCTTGCATGACAATTACGGACCCAGAGAGCCCAGGGATTACGTATTCAACCAGTAGTACCTCATCCAAATCTCTTCACAACATTAATGGATATAGATCAAGGGCTTAGGATTCAGGTCTTTCAAACGACAATAAACCCACAAGCAATTAGTGAACAATTGAGACAATTGAATATTGAAGACGAAAAAGCATACACATTCTGGTCAAGTCAACCCAACTATAGATTTCCTTGATAGGATATCCACATGACCATACAAGAACCCGAAAGAGAACAAATATTTGGTTGTGATCCATTAGTTCCACAGCCAAACGCAGGAGACCTTCTCATCGACATAGACACAGGGTTACGTATACAAGTTGCTAGAACACCCATAAGGTATTCTGAGAAGATCACACAACTCCTGATATTAAACATAGAAGCTGAAAAGGCTTATGACCATTGGATAGTCGGAAGAAGAGATTGATTCTTCACATGACCATAACAGGTCCACAACAACCACGAACTCATGGTTGTGATCCCCAGGTCCCACAACCCAACGGGCCTACAAGTCAGTTAAATATTGACACCAGTTTACATACGCTGGTATTTAGATCCTCACCACTCCCGCCAGATATCATAACACAATTTTCCGCATTAAACATAGAAGCCAATCAAGCCAACATTTTCTGGGCTAGACCAAAAAACCACCCATAGTTTCTACAAATCCACTACACCTCTCACTACCATTTTCCATGACCTTGTCTAGAAATATACACGAAGCACCTATAGGTCACTTTCCACGTATCCAATAGCCAATAGATAGGATCTCGACAGAGCTCGACATTGATTGGAGCCTCCGAGTAGATCCCATATTATATCCTAACGAACAATCCATTACACCAATTCAGGTTAGAGAGCTTTCTTTGCGTTTCAATTTTTAGACTTCATCATTGATCCCATTGTTGCGGCCAATTTGTTGAAGAACTAAGATATAGAAGATCCATTTTAACTAGAGATCTATGTCTAAGTCGTCAAGATCACACATATATTTCATTTCGCAGATTTTCATAGCACAAATAATTTATTCGCATTAATTCACTACCGTAAATTTACAATGTATTGAGGGATATTATATAGTCATCCAAATAGAAAAAATAAATTTATATTTTATAGGAGTACAAACAATATAAAACTCGTATATTAGTTTTACAGGTCTAACAAACTAACAAATAAACTATATGAGTTGTTTAAATAACAACTCATTTACATCCTCACACTAATGTAATAAATATTACATTTACACATAATTACTAGTTCAATGTGGAGCACTAAATATATTTCCTAACACAAAACCTATGTTAACTACATTAAATTAGATAACTATGTTAACTACGTTATTAACATCATTGTTACACTTAACATTCACGTATTATCATTATTTTTCTCATGTTCTATTAGATGAAATCTAACAACACCATCTACGTATAAAAATTCCACTCAAAATAGTAAATAACACCAATTCATAATTTGATAAATTGTAGATTAGGGAACTTCACAAGTGAATTAGGGAGATGGAAATATATATGTAGAGAAACTATAGGCCAAAGATTTAATAAGCACCAATAAAGTTGATTATGGTCAATATGTGAATGGGAACATTATTAGGAATCATATGTAGGAACATTATTTGGAATATTAACTCATGAATTTATAAAATATCACGTATAAACCATGCATACCAAAAGGTGATGCCTAACTAATATAACTAATTTGAGTTCACATGTGTAATATAGTCTACATAATACCAAGAGGTTCAACTCGTTGTTTAATAACTTGTAATTTTTTTCATGATCTTCTTTATTTAGTTTCCATTTTTGTATCCACATGTAGTCTTCACCGATGCAATTATAACTCCGGTAGCAATTATATGATGGGTGTAATGATATACCTTGTTGTCTGGTTCATAATCAACAAAGTGAATCCCACTTTGGAGGAATTTCACTTGTCTTAAATATGTTCCTTGCACTACAACTGAGCTAGTACAAAATGTTGTATCCTCACTTGTTAGCTTTATTCTCTCTTCTCGTGCAACGTAATAAGCAAGATACTATACTTTCTCAATATTTCCTTCCGCTATGACTACGAAGACATCACATGTAATACAATCATTATAAACAAGTTTTTGTTGTTAGAATCAAAGGATAAAATATTGTAATTTTTAAAATTAATTATGTATATTATCAATTCTAAATTAATTCAATGATTAAAGACAATCCTTTTACAAAAATACCTTGTTTAACAAGTCCAGATATGTGGTCATAATCAGGTGAAATCAAGGGCACATCTTCAAAAGTATCATCCTCATCTGATCCATATGAATCATCCAAAACTAAAGGAACTTGTTTCCACTCACCTACATAACCACGTTGTTGAAGATTGGAATTTGTATATGTTTTTGTCATGTATTCATAACCAAAACATGAATAATCCTTGTACATATTGTCTAATTATTACTGTCCATAATGATCACAGAGTGCAAAGACCTAGAATTAAGAATCCTTTCACATCCATTTTGTCATTCGATCAAAACTTGATTAATAATACAAAATCAATAAAGTTTAACAAATAATAAATTCAATAAAATAAATGTACACAAGTTTATGTGTAACTTGTATAATCAATTTCACATTGATATATGTTATGCACATGCTTGTAATCTCCCAAAACACTTTATGTGGAGACATGTTACTCTCATGTGGGGTTTCCCAAATTGTAAAATGTTTCTTATGCCATTCCAAAATAGTGCAAGAATTAATCAATCAGTCTATAACATACATGAACCATGATAGTAACCTGATTAATATGATAATATTGTGTCTGAATCTCCTTTTGATGAGAAAATGAGTAATTCTTAGCAAAATCAGCCATAGAAAATATGGAATCAAGAGTGAATGTGTCTCTATTGGTATTAAATTATGTAGCCTACCACTTTGCATAGTGAGAATGTTTGATGTAATGATTGATCATACTTCAAAAACTATTCATGAATGTTGCAACGAGGATTTCCTCTTCTACCAAGTCCAATCTCATTATGTTCTTTCCAAATCTTTTTAAGTATTTGAACCTACCAAATTGATATAAATATTTCAGTGTTATATTCATGTGCACTAAACATAAAAATCAAAATAAAATATATCTAAATTTAAAATTATATAAATTTCATTTGAAATGATCACTTCTTACTAGTCACGATTTGAACGGTGTCCGAGTCTTCATCTATTTTTAAAAATATTTTCAAGTCCCCACACTTGTAAAAACAATTTTGATGTAAGCCATTAGACCAATAACATTATCATTAGATATTGATCCAAAAATGGATCAGGAAAAGCCCAATTCTATGTAATCTCTATATTTATACTTTCTCTATAGGTTCTCGGCTCATCTTTATCTTCACAAGATGGTCTAGTCAGGTTGGGGGTGATCCAAACACCTCCGAATGAAATTTTAGGCCATTGATGTTCTATTCCAGGGGATTTTTAGATCTTAGTTACACGATCACCCCAATGGTTACGTAACAACCACTCTATGCAGAGCGGCGGTTGTGCAACCATTGGTCTATAGAAAGGTGGCGGTTTTGTAACTAACGGTCAAGAAACACAAGGATTTCAACATCCGGGATTCCATGTAGTTCGTTTCATCTTTCCATGCCTCCCTGGGGTTGAACATCTATAAATTTGAGCCTTTGCAAGGTTTCAAGCAAGTGAGTTTGGGTGAAAGCAAAGTTTTGAGCAAGATTGAGGAGTTGTATTCTTTTCTTATTGTTCATGTTGGAGAGTTCTTATGTTGAGAGATTGTAAGCAAGTAGATGCAATTAGGGAGAGTTGTATATCTTCCTTGAAGGCCAATTGGTAGTGAATTGTATCAATTGAGATTACATAGTGGAAGGGGAGCTAATTTTCTCACCCACTGGAGTTTTTCCACACCGGGTTTCTCCAGGATAAATCTTGTCTCTCTCTTGCTTTGTTTCCTTTCAATTTTCAGTTTTAATGGTTGTTGAAGTAACACATTAACTAGTTAATAAAGAACTCTTGTATGTTTCATTCATATTCACAAGCATAGTGATCTGTAGTTGTTAAAGTTAAGCAGTTTATGGATCAGATTGGTATCAAAGAAGTTAATATTTTAGTCTTTATGTGGTTAACTTGTGTTGAGATTGCAGTTAGATGCCCCTTACCCGAAAGGGAAAAGAAAGCAGTGAAGGTAGCCTTATTCCTTTTGAAGCAAATATTTCTACAAGAAAGTGGAAGCAAGGAATTTAGGAGATGGCTCGCAAAGATGATGCAAATGATAACTGGTGAAGAATGTTTCTACAAGCTAGAGGAGAATGTGGCAAATATATCTAAAGATGTGGGCAACATTTCAGTGTCCTTAGGGAAATTGGAGTCCATCATTAGACTAATCATGGAAAAATTTGGTGTTTCACATGAGACACCGGAGGATCATGAAGAAGAGGTTCGTGAAGAAGAACTGTCCCATGTCATTCCCATGCCTCCTCCATTCAAAGTGGAGGCCAAGATCGAGATTGAGCCTTATGATGGGGATGTAAACATTGAGAAGTTAGACCATTAGCTAGCTCAACTGGAGGTATATTTTAGTTTGTATCACATTAATGAAAGTCAGAAGATTTCCTTTACTTGGTTAAAATTAACCAAAAATGTTTTAAATTGGTTTGAGAGTTATGTTCATACCTTGTCATTAAGAAGCTTCCTTCAGTTACTAAATGGGATTTTTTAAGAAGCTAATCCAAAAGTAGTTTTATCCTATTTGTTATGAGGAGGAGAGGTCCATGTATTGGTAGTATCTCAGAAAAAAAAGGGGCAGACTATGCATGAGTATACCAAAGGAGCTCCAAAATAAAGTTATTCATATGGGAAAGGATGTGGTAGACCGGGACCTGTTGATGAAATACATTGGTGGAATCCATAGCCATTTGAGGAGACCCGTCCTTTTGGACAAACTTGCAGATGTAGATGAGGCTTGTACACAAGCTCACTATTTGGAGATGGACAAGAAAAAGAGTTCATCTACCTCTTAGCATGCTTCAAAAAAACAAGGTGACACCAAGTGAAGAACAAAGGAAAAGGAAAGGGTAAGAAAAATGCTACTTCAATTTCTAAAAAGGATACTAAAATTCACTGTGGGCATTGTGATGTTGACACTCATTCCGAGGAGAAATGTTGGAAGCTTCACCCGGAGCTGCATCCCTTAAAAAAAAAGAAGAATAAGAAGAAGGCCATGACTACCCTCTAAGGAGAGGAAGTATTTTGTAGTGACGAGGTGGACAAGACTATGTGTTGTGCCTCCGTCCATAGGGAGGTATGTTTGGGTAGTAATAATGTTGTTCAAGATAATGATCTAACGAAGCTTTTTCATTTAAATATACAAGTGAAGAAAAGTAAGGTGGATGTTATTTTTGATACATGTTCTCAAGCTAATTTAATTAACAAAGAGTTAGTGGACATGTTAACGTTGGAAACTTACAGTCACCCAAGTCCGTATTCTTTAGGTTGGGTGAAGAAAGGTGTAGACATCATGGTAACGAAGCAGTGTAAGATCACTTTTGGTATTGAAATTTTTTTATTGATGAGGTTATTGTGGATGTTATTCCCCTTGATGTGTGTGGTGTAGTTTTGGAAGCCCATGTTTATATGTCAGGGATGTTATCTTCACAAGGAGAGACAATCAATACTGTTTGGTAAAGGATGGTAAAAGCTACATCATTTTAGAATATTTAGGAGATTAAAAGATATCTCTAGGTAAGTTCCAATGAATCCCGAAAAATTATTAATGCTAGTGGTAAGTTTGCATTACTCATGTTAAGGGATATGCCAGATGATGATATTGTGACATCTAAAACCACTTGTAACATGTTTTCTAACAAATAGCATGCACAGATAGCAAAGTTGGTTCATCGGTTCGAGAGGGTCTTTTAGGAACCTATAGGATGCCCCCAAAGTGAGGGTGATTGAGCATGAGATCTATTTGTTACCCAATAGTCCGCTTCCAAACTTGGGATTGTACATATATTATTTGAAAGATACCAATGAGGTAAAATAAAAGTTACAATATTTGATTTAACAAGGTATAATCTATCTTAACACTTGTCCACATGCTTATCCTATTGTTTTAGTACCTAAGAAAGATGGTTCATGGAGAATGTGTGTTGATTATAGGGCCTTAAATAAAATAACCATTAAGAATTGGTACCCTCTTCCTCGCATTGATGATTTGTTAGATCAGTTACAACATGCTAAATATTTTACTAAGCTTGATTTGAAGTCTGGGTATCATCAAGTATGGATCAAGGAAGAGGATATCTAGAAGACAACATTCAAAACTAGATAGGGGTTTTATGAAAGGTGGGTATTACTGTTCGGGATATGTAATGCAACATCTACCTTCATAAGGTTGATGAATGAGGTAATGAGGTCGTTTATTGATTCATTTGTTATTGTGTACTTGGATGACATTCTAGTTTTTAACAAAACTTTTGAGGAGCATACTAATCATTTGCGTCAAGTTTTGCAAGTACTTAAGGAGAACATGCTTGTGTTGAATGAGAATAAATGTGAGTTTGCACAATAGTCACTTATATTTTTGGACATGTGATTGGAGATGGGGAGTTAAGAATTGATCCGGCTAAGATAGAGGCCATTCTGAACTGGCCTACACCATCCAGTTTGACCGAGACTAAGAGTTTTGTTGGAGTGGTTCAGTATTTATGGAAGTTCATAAAGAACTTATCTTCTATAGTAGTACCACTACATTCAGTGACAACAAGGGGTAAGACATTTGATTGGGGTAAGAAACAACATGTTACTTTTGAAACATTTAAATATAAAATTAGTCATGCTCCAGTTTTTGCCTTACCTAACTTACAACTTGCCTTTTGAAGTGGAAACTGATGCCAATGACTATGCTATGGGGGCTATCCTACTTCAGGGAGGTAGGTCAATATGTTATCACTTTGAATTATTTCATGGTGCAATTCTGAATTATTGTACTTATGATAAGGAATTGTATGCTCTTGTTCAAGTGGTCAAGAAATGGAAACATTATTTGATGGGTAAGGAAACTATCATTCATACGGATCATCAACCTCTCTAATATTTGTAGGCTCAAAGTAAACTTCAACAAGCTAGGCACTATAAATGGATGGGTTTCTTGCAGCAGTTTCATTTGATTATTAAATATAAAAAGGGTGTGACTAACAAATTGGTTGACATGTTATCTAGACCTCCTTTGATTTCAGCTATGGGCATGTTAACTCTTCTTGATCCTTTTGTGTGAAGCATATCAGAAGGCTATGAGCAAGATCCAGATTTTGCAGAGATATTTCAGCAGAAACCTCCAAGTGAGGGATTTACACCTCGAGGGGAATATTGTCTCCAAGATGGATTGCTCTACAAGAATGGGAAACTATGTGTGCCAAGGAGGGAAAGAGTGCATTTGATGAGGGTCATTAATTCTCTCCATTAACAATGTCAATCCAGGTTGGTGTTTGAAGGTTGTATGCATTAAGAGAAGAAGATCTTAGAAAACAACTTCTTTAAACACAAACCAAACTTGCATAAAATAAATCACACTTGCGTGAATTGAAAGACACACTTGCAGAAATAAAGTTTGCATGAAAGAAACACACTTGCATGAATTTAAACACACTTGCATAAATTGAAATTTCTTGAAATGAAAATAAACATAATTAAACGAAACACCTGCAGGTTCACAACAGACTCAATTTTCACAATACAAAAATAAAAACAATACAACAAAATGAATTGCAAAAAATGAATAAACATAAACATAAATAAAAAGATCCATCTTCCTTGGAATGAGTGGCTAGCTCATTCCTTGGAAGAGGATTTAAATCATACTTCTGAGATCTTAAAACTACATAATATTTGAGAGGAAAGAACATATCTTTATTTCTTGGGAGAAAAGCATTACATATCTAAGTGTGGAAGGTTACATTTATAATTCATGCATCCAACCAACTCCTTATTTTAGGAAATACAATTTGATCTTATATTTATTCCAATCCTAACAACTAAGATCTTCATCTCCACAAAATATGGAGAGAGATATATTATTGAAGTCAAAGTCTTATCTCACTTATTTTAGGAAGATTTGCTCCCAAATCTTCTCCTTACTTTTCGGTAACAAGAATCATAATGATTTTATTCCTCTACATTATTGGAAGGAGGATTTTCCTCAAAATATGATTTTAACCAAATACCTTTCTTAGATTTTCCATTTGACTTTGTTGTTTTTGACTCGTGGAACTTTTGATGCTTGTCGATATGCTTTTTCTTTGACCGCAGATCACTAAAAGTCGATCTTTCTTTTTGGTAAAAATTGTAACAAATCTGAATGAGGTTTTGTTAAACATATTTCTAGAACAAAATCCTCTCTCGATTTTCCATTTGACATTTCTTTACATTGTTTATGGAACTTTTAGTACTTGTCATCGATACATTTTTCCTCGATCAGCAGATCACTAAAAGTCTAATCTCTCTTCTTTGGTAAAACTTGTAATAAATCTAAATGAAGTTTTTATTAAAAACATTTCTATGAACAAAAACCTCTCTCAAATTTTCCATTTGACATTTCTTTACTTCGTTTATGGAACTTTTAGTGCTCATATGATACATTTTTCCCAGCATCGCAGCTCTCTACTAAAACTTAGATCCCTCTTTATTGGTAATACATGTAGTAATTTGAATGAGGTTTTTGTTAAACATATTTCTATGAACAAAAACCTCTCTTAGATTTTCCATTGGATTCTCTGATCTTTCACAATTCCTCAAAATCGTCAAAATCGCTTGGTTCCTAACTAAGCTGCTCGCGAGTTCCTAACTAACTCTGCGAGTTCTGGAACTAACTCTACGAGTTCTGGAACTAACTTTGCGAGTTTCGGAACTAAGCCTGCGAGTTCCGGAACTAATCCTGTGAGTTCCAGAACTAAGGCTACGAACTTAAAATAGCTATAACTTTTGCATATGATCTCGGATTGAGATGATTCTTTTTTGAACTTGTATAATTTTTTGAAAGGAGTCTAAATATGAAATCAGATTTGAGTTTAGATTTACTGTTCATGATCAATTCCACTTTTCCCAATACTAACATTATCTTTCCTTTATGGCCTGCATACACAAGACTTTGCATCTTTTCCCAAATAATCAATAGGATTAGTCAACAAAATAGATAACAAAATATTTCTAAAGAATGAACAAGATATATATCCTATATTCTATCTTAAGCAAACTATAAGTTCCTAGATTACATTTAAATCCACTTTCAAAGGTAACTTGGAAGGACAAAATAATGGTAATTTATGGTCAATTTATGGCCTCATCATTGCCACACACTTAATCTTATGCATGTCCTCATGCATTACATTATTATCTCCTCTTCTTAGATTCTTCTCCGTATTAAGGACACGTTCTTGTGAATCTCCTTCTGTTGCTTTTGATATTCTTTATTTTACAACAAGTTCTTGTGTGGATATTCTTCTGTTGCTTTTGATATTATTTCTTTTACAACAGGTTCTTGTGTGGATATCCTTCTGTTGCTTTTGATATTCTTTCTTTTACAACAGGTTCTTGTGTGGATCTCCTTCTGTTGCTTTTGATATTCTTTCTTTTACAACAGGTTCTTGTGTGGATCTCCTTCTACTTTTGATTTTTTTCTTTTACAATAGGTTCTTGTGTGGATCTCTTTCTATTGTTTTTGATTTTCTTTCTTTTGCAGCAGGTTCTTGTGTGGATATCCTTCTACTGCTTTTGATTTCCTTTCTTGTACAACAGTTCTTGTGTGGAGATCCTTCTGTTGTGTCTCATATCTAAAATCAAAATGCATACCTTGTGCTTCTCCTTCTCTCCTGCACTTAAGCTCATGCATGTCCTCATGCATGTTGTTTATTCATGGCTTCCCATAAATTAGACTCTAAAATTTTGATTGCAAAGAGGTGCACATATTTTTCATATAAGTAGGGGAGATATGAATTTTATCTTGCCTTCCTTGGAAATCTTTAAAAGTGGATCTAAATGTAGTAAAAATTTACAATAAAGTTTATAAATAAAATAGTAGAACAAAATAACTTGATCATACCTCTAATTGTCTTTGTCATCCTATTGTTAACATCGTTAAATAGTGCTGAGAAGAAAGCCACCATGTAACTGATTTCCTTTGAAGAAGAGCCACCTCCTTTTTTCCTTTGATTGGCCAGCAAGCTGGTTTTCCAATCAAAGTTTTTTTTTCCTTTGATTGACCAAAAAACCGGTTTTCTAATCAAAGCTTTTTTATATTGATTTTTTTGCCTTTGATTAGCCAAATAAGCTAGTTTTCCAATCAAAGCTTTTGATTTTTTTAAATTTTTTTGCCTTTGATTGGCAAAGAAGTCGGTTTTCTAATCAAATATTTTTGATTTTTTTACTGAAATGATAACATGAGAAGGGTTACAAAAAAATTTGATCCATCATCAGACTATATTCATCAAAGTACAACTTGTGTAAAATAGGAAGCAATGTCTGAGATCTCATAAAAACCTTTTTGCATACTTGGTAACTCCAAAGATTCCAAAAATTGTGTAGACAATTTTTAGGTCTTCAAAGCCCAACTTGAATTGTGCAATATCAGAATCACCATAGTAATCTTCAAAGCCTAGACTAGTGATCTCAAGAGATGGAGAGTTGTTAAAAGAGAAAGTGAAGGTATCCGTGGGTCCCTCCAAAATCTGCATGCTCCTTGGTTGATATTGTTGGTGCTCCAAAATTTGCATGCTTGATATCAAGAACAACTCTAGAAATTCCTATAGATCTAGTCCTCAGATGTTAGTACACAAAAAATCTTTCCTTGATATTCACCATAATTACTTCTTAACGTTATACAAACATATACAGAAATGAAGAAATTGAAAGATATGAAAACAATTTTTCTAATGGATATGGTTCAAGGATTGAATTTTAATATGGGATGAAAAACTGATTTGGATGGGTGGATTTATTATGAGTGGTTTTTATTTTGGCTCTAATGAAATCCCTGAATATGGATGAAGTTAATTAGAAATGCTACCACTTCATTATTACAAACTGGATAAGCCAGTTTTTTACTAAGGTTATGTGTAATAAGATCACTTTGAGTTGTTAGTTGATACAAGGGGAAATGGTGGTGGTTATCAAAAATGACATATGATATTTCATCAACTGGATCTACTTCCAGATTCAATATCATATTATACCATTTCCAGATCTGAATTATTTGTTCATACCATTATACCTCTTGATCAAACATCACAGTCATTTTTCTTATACACAGAGTTAGTTTGTGGGGATATATTTACAATCTAATATTCCTAATTGTAGAAATGAAATTTTAATCTACTTGTAGGAAATAAAATTCTAAAGAAACTACTTACTAAATTCTTCCTATCACAAATTTTTTAAAAGGTATTCTACTGTCACTAGAATATTCTTTTAGAGAACTCTGAATCTCCTAATAACACCGTGTCCCCAGAAACGATGCCAAAATGATGAGGGTTGTCAATCCTCACCATTAATAATGTCAATCTAGGTTGGTGTCCAAAGGTCAGTATGCATTAAGAGAAGAAGATCTTGGAAAACAACTTCTTTAAACAAAAACCAAACTTGCATAAAATAAATCACACTTGCATAAATTGAAAGACACACTTGTAGAAATAAAGTTTGCATGAAAGAAACACACTTATATAAATTGAAATTTCTTGAAATGAAAATAAACATAATTAAACGAAACACCTGCAGGTTCACAACAAACTGAATTTTCACAATACAAAATTAAAAACAATACAACAAAATGAATTACAGAAAAATGAATAAACATAAACATAAATAAAAAGATCCATCTTCCTTGGAATGAGTGGCCAACTCATTCCTTGGAAGAGGATTTAAATCATACTACTAAGATCTTAAAACTACATAATATTTGAGAGGAAAGAACAAATCTTTATTTCTTGGGAGAAAAACATTACATATCTAAGTGTGGAAGGTTGCATTTATAATTCATGCATCCAACCATCTCCTTATTTAAGGAAATATAATCTGATCTTATATTTCTTTCAATCCTAACAACTAAGATCTACATCTCCACAAAATATGGAGAGAGATATATTATTGAATTCAAAGTCTTATCTCACTTATTTTAGGAATATTTGGTCCCAAATCTTCTCCTTGCTATGAACAAAATCCTCTCTCGATTTTTCATTCGACATTTCGCTTTCGTTTATGAAAGTTTTAGTGCTTTTCGATACATTTTTCCTCGCACCATGCAGATCACTAAAAGTCATCTCTCTTCTTTGGTAAAACTTATAAAAATCTAAATGAGGTTTTTGTTAAGAACATTTCTATGAACAAAAACCTCTCTCAGATTTTCTATTTGACATTTCTATTTTTGTTTACGGAACTTTTAGTGCTCATCTCGATACACTTTTCCTTGGGACTCGTGTAGCTCACTAAAACTTAGATCCCTCTTTATTGGTAATACCTGTAGCAAATATGAATGAATTTTTGTTAATTAAATTTCTATGAACAAAAAAACTCTCTCAGATTTTCCATTGGATTCTTTGATCTTTCACAATTCCTCAAAAACTGTCAAAATATCAATCGCTTAGTTCTGGAACTAAGCTTGTGAGTTCCGGAACTAAGGCTACAAACTTAAAACAACTATAAATTTTGCATACGATCTCGGATTGAGATGATTCTTTTTTTGAACTTGCATAATTTTTTGAGAGGAATCTGAATATGAAATCAGATTTGAGTTTAGATATATTGTTCATGATCAATTCCACTTTTCCCAATACTAACATTATCTTTCCTTTATGGCCCACATACACAAGACTTTGCATCTTTTCCCAAATAATCAATAGGATTAGTCAACAAAATAGATAACAAAAGATTTATATAGAATGAATAAGATATATATCCTATATTCTATCTTAAGCAAGCTATAAGTTCCTAGATTACATTTAAATCTACTTTTAAAGGTAACTTGGAAGGACAAAATAATGGTAATTTATGGTCAATTTATGGCCTCATCATTTCCCCACACTTAATCTTATGCATGTCCTCATGCATTACATTATTTTCTCCTCTTCTTATATTCTTCTCTCGTATTAAGGACACGTTCTTGTGGATCTCCTTCATTGCTTTTGATATTCTTTCTTTTACAACAGGTTCTTGTGTGGATATTCTTTTGTTACTTTTGATATTCTTTCTTTTACAACAGGTTCTTGTGTGGATCTCCTTCTGTTGCTTTTGATATTATTTCTTTTACAATAGGTTCTTGTGTGGATCTCCTTCTGTTTCTTTTGATATTCTTTCTTTTACAACAAGTTCTTGTGTGGATCTCCTTCTGTTGCTTTTAATTTTTTTCTTTTACAACAGGTTCTTGTGTGGATCTCCTTCGTAGTTTTTGATTTTCTTTCTTTTGCAGTAGGTTCTTGTGTGGAGATCCTTCTACTACTTTTGATTTCTTTTCTTGTACAATAGGTTCTTGTGTGGAGATCCTTCTGTTGTGTCTCATATCTAAAATCAAAATGCATACCTCGTGCTTCTCCTTCTCTCCTGCACTTAAGCTCATGCATGTCCTCATGCATGTTGTTTATTCATGGCTTCCCATAAATTAGACTCTAAAATTTTGATTGCAAAGAGGTGCACATATTTTTCATATAAGTAGGGGAGATATGAATTTTATCTTGCCTTCCTTGGAAATCTTTAAAAGTGGATCTAACTGTAGTAAAAAAACTTACAATAAAGCTTAAAAATAAAATAGTAGAACAAAATAACTTGATCATACCTCTAGTTGTCTTTGTCATCCTATTGTTAACATCATCAAATAGTGTCGAGAAGAAAGCCACCAGGTAATTGTTGATTTCCTTTGAAGAAGAGCCGCCTCTTTTTTCCTTTGATTGGCCAACAAGCTAGTTTTCCAATCAAAGTTTTTTTTTGCCTTTGATAGCTAGCAAGTTGGTTTTCCAATCAAATCTTTTTTATTTTGATACTTTTTTTTTTTTTAAATTTATTTTTTACCTTTGATTAGCCAAAGAAGTCGTTTTCCAATCAAAGATTTTTTATTTTTATTTTTTCCTTTGATTGGCCAACAAGTTGGTTTTCCAATCAAAGTTTTTTATTTTTTACTAAAATGATAGCATGAGAAGGGTTACAGAAAAATTTGATCCGTCATTAGACTAAATTCATCAAAGTACAACTTGTGTAAAATAGGAAGCAATGTCTGAGATCTCATAAAAACCTTTTTGCATACTTGGTAACTCCAAAGATTCCAAAAATTGTGTAGACAATTTTTAGGTCTTCAAAGCCTAACTTGAATTGTGTAATATCAGAATCACCACAGTAATCTTCAAATCCCATACTGGTGATCTCAAGAGATGTAGAGTTGTTAAAGGAGAAAGTGAAGGTATTCGTGGGTTCCTCCAAAATCTTCATCCTTCTTGGTTGATATTGTTGGTGCTCTAAAATTTGTATGCTGATATCAAGAACAACTCTAGAAATTCCTATAGATCTAGTCCTCAGATGTTAGTATACAAAAATATTTCCTTGATATTCACCATAATTGCTTCTTAACATTATACAAGCATATACAAAAATGAAGAAATTGAAAGACATGAAAATAATTTTTCTAAAGGAGATGGTTCAGGGATTGAATTTTATTATGGGATGAAAAACTGATTTGGATGGGTGGATTCATTATGAGTGGTTTTTATTGTGTCTCTAATGAAATCCCTGAATATGGATGAAGTTAATTAGAAATGCTACCACTTCATTATTACAAACTGGATAAGCCGTTTTTTACTAAGGTTATGTGTAATAAGATCACTGAGCTATTAGTTGATACAAGGGGAAATGGTGGTGGTTATCAAAAATGACATATGATATTTCATCAACTGGATCTACTTCCAGATTCAATATCATATTATACCATTTCCAGATCTGAATTATTTGTTCATACCATTATACCTCTTGATCAAACATCACAGTCATTTTTTTATACACAAAGTTAGTTTGTGGGGATATATTTACAATCTAATATTCCTAATTGTAGAAATGAAATTTTAATCTACTTGCAGAAATAAAATTCTAAAGAAACTACTTACCAAATTCTTCCTATCACAGAATTGCTAAAAGGTATTCTACTGTCACTAGAATATTCTTTTAGAGAACTCTGAATCTCCCAATAACACCGTGTCCCCGAAATGACGCCAAAATGATGAGGGTCGTCAATCCTCTCCATTAATAATGTCAATCTGGTTGGTGTCCGAAGGTTGTATGCATTAAGAGAAGAAGATCTTGGAAAACAACTTCTTTAAACACAAACCAAACTTGCATAAAATAAATCACACTTGCGTAAATTGAAAGACACACTTGTAGAAATAAAGTTTGCATGAAAGAAACATACTTGTATAAATTGAAATTTCTTGAAATGAAAATAAACATAATTAAATGAAACACCTGCAGGTTCACAATAGATTGAATTTTCACAATACAAAAATAAAAACAATACAACAAAATGAATTATAGAAAAATGAATAAACATAAACATAAATAAAAAGATCCATCTTCCTTGGAATGAGTGGCCAACTCATTCCTTGGAAGAGAATTTAAATCATACTTCTAAGATCTTAAAACTACATAATATTTGAGAGGAAAGAACAGATCTTTATTTCTTGGGAGAAAAGCATTACATATCTAAGTGTGGAAGGTTGCATTTATAATTCATGCATCCAACCAACTCCTTATTTTAGGAAATACAATATGATCTTATATTTATTCCAATCCTAACAACTAAGATCTCCATCTCCACAAAATATGGAGAGAGATATATTATTGAAGTCAAAGTTTTATCTCACTTATTTTAGGAAGATTTACTCCCAAATATTCTCCTTGCTTTTCGGTAACAAGAATCATAATGATTTTATTCCTCTACATTATTGGAAGGAGGATTTACCATTTGACTTTGTTGTTTTTGATGTGGAGCTTTTGACGCTTTGGTTGTTTGATACGCTTTTTCTTTGGACTCGCAGATCACTCAAAGTCAGATCTCTCTTCTTTGGTAAAACCTGTAACAAATTTGAATGAGGTTTTTTTTAAACACATTGCTATGAACAAAATCCTCTCTTTGATTTTCCATTTAACATTTATGTTTCTGTTTATGGAACTTTTAGTGCTTGTCTGATACATTTTTCCTCGGAATTCAGATCACTAAAAGTCATATCTCTCTTCTTTGGTAAAACCTGTAACAAATATGAATGAGGTTTTTGTATAAAACATTGCTATGAACAAAAGCCTCTCTCATATTTTCCATTTGACATTTCTGTTTCTGTTTATAGAAATTTTAGTGCTCGTCTGATACACTTTTCTTCGGACTGCAGCTCACTAAAACTTAGATCCCTCTTTATTGGTAATACCTGTAACAAATCTGAATGAATTTTTTGTTAAACGCATTTCTATGAACAAAAACCTCTCTCAAAATTTCCATTGATTCTCTCGATCTTTCACAATTCCTCAAAATCAAGTTGTCAAATCTGCCTAGTTTCGAAACTAAGCTTGTGAGTTCCTAACTAACTTTGCATGAGTTCCGTAACTAAGCTGTGAGTTTCAACTAAGGCTACGAACTTAAAACAACTATAACTTTTACATACGATCTCGATTAAGATGATTTTTTCGAACTTGCATAATTTTTCAAGAGAAATCTGAATATGAAATCAAATTTGAGTTTAGATATACTGCTCATGATCAATTCCACAAATCCCAATACTAACATTATCTTTCCTTTATGTCCCGTATACATAAGACTTTACATCTTTTCCCAAATAATCAATAGGATTAGTCAAAAAAATAGATAACAAAAGATTTCTAAAGAATGAACAAGATATATATCCTATATTCTATCTTAAGCAAACAATAAGTTCCTAGATTACATTTAAATCCACTTTCAAAGGTAACTTGAAGGAAAAATAATGGTAATTTATGGTCAATTTATGGTCTCATCACAAGGTTGATGAGATAAACACACACTTCCATGGTAGCTGGTCACTTTGGTGTGAAAAAGACTGTATCACACTTACAAAGGTATGTGTATTGGCCAAACATGCAAGATGAAGTTGTTAAATTCATCAAGGGTTGTGTTTTATGCAGTATAAGCAAGCCTAATAATAGGAAGTTGGGGTTATATATACCATTTCTAGTTCCTTCCCGACCATGGGAAAGTATATCCATGGATTTTGTGGGCGGTTTTCCTACCTCCAAAAAGGGTCATGATTATATATTTTTGATTGTAGATTGATTTAGAAAAATGTGTATTATTATTCCTTGTAAAAAGACCATTAAGGTCAGTGATGCAACTGAGTTATTTTTTGCTAATGTGTGGGTTCACTTTGGTTTTCCAAATTCTATTGTATTAGACAGGACTCACACTTTGTAAGGAAGTTTTGGTCTACTTTATGGAAAAAATAGATATGAAGCTAAAGAAGTCTCATCGCCTTTCATCCATAGACGGATGAGAAGATAGATATGGTGAATCATACCTTGGTCAAACTCTTGAGGGCTTATAACAAGAAATTTCTGAGGACCTATGAAGAGAACTTGTTATATATCCAACATTCTTATAATGAGGAAATCCATGCTTCGACAAATAAAACTCCTTTTGAGACATGTTTTGGTTATTTTCCTAAGATTTCTTTTGATGTTGTTTTGAGGTTACCATGCAAAGACAACGAGAAAGTGGAACTGGAGGTCCACAAAGCTAAGAATTTCATTGAGAAGATTCAACAAATTCACCTTCAGGTACATAAGAGGTTGACAGAGTCACAAGTCAAGTACAAAGCATGAGATGATCAACATATGATTGAGCATTCCTTCCTTGTTGGAGACAAGGCATGGTTGTATTTAAGATGGGACAGGTTATAGGGAAAAGCCAAGAAACTCAAACCTATTTGTTATGGCCCATTTGAGATTCTAGAACAAGTGGGTAAGAATACTTTTCACTTGGATTTGCCTCTTTAGATGAAGATTTATTCAGTTGTAAATGTTGAAAACTTATGTCTGTTTTAGCCCTCCATGTTGGATGATGAAAAATAAGGGGTATTGATTATGTCTATTGAGGACCTTTCTCTGAATAGTCAGTTGGAATTAGAGAAAGATGTGGTTTTGCAGTGGATGGAGAGAACAACACAAAGAGGGGTACAAAATATGTGGTTGATTAGATTGAAAGGGAAGTTATCGTCAAAGGCCAAGTGGTATTCCAAAGAGGATGTGGGGAAGAAATTTCCTCACCTCATCAGTCCTTAAAGCTTTTAGGGACTTAAGAGTCTCAAATTGGGGAGGTATGATCTAAAAATGGATAAGGAAAATCCCAATTGTGTGTAATCTCTATACTTATACTTTCTCTATAGATTCTCGGATCATATTTATCTTCACAAGATGGTCTATTCAAGCTGGGGGTGATCTAGACACCTTCAAATGAAATTTTAGGCCATTGATGTTCTGTTCCAGGGGATTTTTAGCAGTCGCGGTTAAATGACCACCCCGATGGTTACAAAATGCTTCTTTGTACAAAGCGGTGATTGCACAACCACTGTGGTGATTACGTAACCGCCATCAGCAAAGGAGGTAGTCCTGTAACTAATGGTCCAAAAATGCAGGGATCTCAACAATTGCAAATGTTTGGGCTTCCAGGCAGTTTGTTTCAACTTTCCATGCCTCCTTGGGGTTGAAAATCTATAAATTTGAGCCTTTGCAAGGTTTCAAGCAAGTGAATGGGTGAAAGAAATTTTTTGAGAAAGATTGAGGAATTGTATTCTTTAATTATTATTCATGTTGGAGAGTTCTTGTGTTGAGAGATTGCAAGTAAGTAGATGCAATTAGGGAGAGTTATATATCTTCCTTGAAATCCAATTGCGATGAATTGTATTAATTGAGATTGCATTGTGGAAAGGGAGCTAATTTTATCACCCACTGGAGTTTTCCCACACCGGGTTTTTCTAGGATAAATCTTATCTCTTGCTTGCTTCGTTTCCCTTCAATTTGCATTTTTAATGGTTGTTGAACTAACACATTAACTAGTTAATGAAGAATTCTTGCATGTTTCATTCATATTCACAAGCATAGTGATATGTAGTTGTTAAAGTTAAGCAATTTACTGGATCGGATATAGTACAAAGAATCGAAGCTATGAGTTCACTCACACATTTAGGGAGTCATTTTCTAGATCATTTGATATTCTTCTTAACTTTCTATACACCTAAAAAAATAGATTGTGATTACATAAATTAAATCACATGTTAAATAATAAAAAGTCATTTTTAATATACCTAAACATGAAATCACACTTCAATATGTAAATATATATATATATATATATATATATATTTTGTACCTAATAGTGATAATCAAACTCGACATGATAACAAAAACATGTTTCAAGAACTTTATCTACCCGCACATACCAAGGCTTAAAAATCTAAAACATTTGTTTCCCGATCTTAATATGTGGATGATATTCTTTAAACCTAACACACATCTCATATTGATTTATTTCTAGCCAATTTTTTGGATATTATATATACTCATTGTGACCCATCCTACATTTCAAAACATGCCTCACATTTGGAGAAGCATGAGTCCTCTCACTCTAAAAATATTAAATTACCTTCACAATATTTTTCTCAATTTTATTAGAACACATATTTCTACACATTAGTGCCCAAATTTTCTTCCATAGTAGAATCATTCAATGTCTTCCTCCTCTTTGTATACCTACTCTTATTATTTTTAGAAACACCCAAGGCATAATTAATAATGCTAATATGGTGAATATTTATTATATCTTCACTTACAACTAAAGTTAATATCACTCGTGAGAAACACTCTTATCAACAAACGTAGTTTGTATACCCATGAACTAATTCCTTTGGATACATTCATAAAAAAATCTTGTTCCAATTTTTTTGACTTTCCCTATCCAAAATCAATACCCAAAACTTGTAATGTGTCCTTCATGTTGGCATGATTAAAGAATGAAACTAAAAAATGTGCTCTAGCAAATGCACTCAAATTAACGAATTCACTATATAATCTCTAAAAAAAATTGCTTTCTTTCTTGATAGTGGAGCCTCTTGGGCACATTATTTTAATTTATTGAAATCCATCTTCACCAAGTGTTTCACATTTTTCTTAGGAAGTAATTTCATAATTTCTATTATCAAATCAACATATTATTTAGGAGAGGGGGCCTTCCATTTCTGCATCACTTGTGTCCAATACACCAAAATTTGTAAAAAAATAAATTTCTCGATTACACCATTCATGATTTTTTCTCTATTCTAGTACTCAAAACAAGTTTCTAATACCAATATTTAATATTCATACAAAAGTTAGGTATACCATCCATATAAGAACAAAATACACCATATGCAAATATCATGTGTACATACATCACATTACAATATTTAATTAACAATAATACGTGTTTAATCCATAAGAAACTAGATGAGGAAAATTATTAATTGCATGAACCCTTATTACTACACTAAATCTTCAAAAATTTCCCAAGTATATAAAAATTCCCCTCGAAACTATTTCATTAAATTTCATCATGAGAATAAGTAGATAATCATTCAATTTCATCATTTTTTATATTTAAAGAGGAAAGGAAGAGGAAACATGTTCAATAAAAGCATTGTTTAAATACAATATTTAGAAGTAAAAGTAACCCTAGAAATTTTATTATGTTATATTTTATAGAAAATCATAATCATCATCATTAGATTCATTTCCATTATCACTATAGTCATCATTAGGAACATGCTTATTTGTATCTTCAAGACTAGGTACTATAACTTGTTCATAAGTAAAGGAAGACTCAATATGAGGAGAGGAACTAGGCACCCTTAACTTGGATTTGAGGGTTTTTCCATATTTGTAATAATGAAAATTTTGCCAATTCTATTCAATGACTAGATAATCAAGAGTAAATTTAAGAGTAAGATCATATTCTAGTAAATGAGGGAAAAATGTTGCATAGAATCCATTTTCCAATGGGTAGTAATAGGAATTATTTAGATTGGATATTAATATTGGAAAAGCCACTTGGATATGTATAAAAATGATCCCTACTCATGAACTGATGAAGGGCGTAGATCTGGTTGAAGGGATGCTATCCCTCATGATCTTGGGAGGAATGAAACTTATACCTTAAGCTACACATGAAAATATAAATGAAAAAAATCCAATGGAATCTACGGGAAGAAAATACATTTAATACTAGGAGGTTTAAATATTTAAGGTCGTTTAAGGTGTTTCACACACGTGTAATACCTAGGGTTTTACAAAAAGACAACATTTAATAATCGTACTTCCCTGATAGATTTCTAAATTTCATAACATGCTTATTAAATATTAACTTTCGTACTCATTTAAAACATCAATTATTGTATTTACTATTTTGGTAATATATTTTATACATATGTTAATTAGATAAACCTACTTTCGATATTATAACCAAAAACAATTTGACATAAAGGTGAAAGGGAAAATTGATGTAGGAGCATCACTCCTAAGTCTAGTTTAGTCATGTCATGACCAATTTTTGTTTGTTAGGAGTCATCTTAAGTTGTTTTAGTGAGTTAAACAATTCAAAAATTTAAATTATGCACTTCCCTCCATTTAGCATATTTGAATATTTGAAGCTTGATGGAGCCAATTTTGGCTTGTTTGTATGAAATAGGTAGTTTAGAAGGTATCAATAGGTTCTTTAGGGGTTTTTTTGAATCATAATGCGTCTTTGGAGTCTCTTCATGATGCTTGTTTGGTCAAGTAGCCTTTTAAACTCATTTTAGCTCCTTTACTTCAAATGGTAACCTCCATTCAACCTTTTCATGTTAACATAGATGTTAGTTATTGGGAAAATTTGAGCAAGGGAGGTATATATCTTGAATTGTAACTATTTTTCAAATCATCATTTAAATGAAGGAGAATTGGTCGGAGTTCCAAGAACGCGTTTGAGAAGAACACACTCTTTGAAAATAGTTGGTAATGAGTTTCAAATATGTATGTGGTGTTTTTATAGATCATTCCAATTTGTGAATGTAACCTGTAGGACATAATAATTGATAAGAGATATTTTGAGAAGTTTTATATGGATTTTTTTGATATGGCAATGGGTTTTATGTGAGTCTAAACCTTAACAATCTTTGAAATTTCTCAGTAGTAGACTGTGTCTTTGTCTGACAATCGCAAGATTCATACAAGAAGGTTTGTTTGATAAAGAGAAATATATGTTCTTAAGAAGTGAGCCTAAGGTATGCCCATAGATATCTCAGAAACCCTGAAGAAGGAAAATATCATCATTACTTCATTTGAATCTTTTAATAGTGAGTAATACCTTGTTATGAGAGACATAATTTAGAGGTATAAGATAAAACAAACAATTAGTAATTGTTGTCGAGTTTGCCTTAGACACATGAAAAAAATATTCAAGATTTGAAGATAAGAACATTTAATCTTATAACCAAATCCTCTTTGTCGGTTCACTATGAAACCATATCATGGTTTATTGCAACCAAGCGGATTGAAGGCCCTATAATTGATTTCAAAGGCTAATTTTCTCAAGAATTCATATAAATACAATCCATAACAATATCCAAGAAAAACATTTGAAAATAAAATCTTATATTAGAAGAAATTGTTGACATTTCCCTTAGATGGTTGTAAGTAGATAGAGGAGACCTAGTTGAGGTATGAAAAATGAGATTAGAAGCATTTCTTACATAAGAAGTCATTGTCAAATATTGCATAGAGAATAGTGGCCTAAGTGAGTAGTCTAAATTCTTTCACAATAAATGCTAAAATTTCATATGAAACAGGGTTAGAAGGAAAAGTTAAGCTTAAAAGAGTGATAGTGAAGTAGAAGGGTTTACCTTGGGATTTGAGAAAATATATTAAACACACACCATGAAGGGGAAAAAAGGGTATTCAAATGTAGTTTTAGTTTCTTGTGGTTGTTGATAGATTGTCCCATCCACCAACTCACCTGAGGTACTTGGCTTGAGAAGCTTAAGGGACAATTTTAGAAAAAGGAAGTCAAATTGATTATTTCCTAATAGTTTAACCAATTTGATGGTGGTGTTATCATGATAGGATGTTTTTCAACTTGTTCCAAGACTTGCATAGTTAATTTTGAGAATTTTGGGGTCAAATTGCATGTTTGGAGGGATTCTTGTGTTGAGAAAACAAGTCATTTTATAAACATGAAGGATTGATTGAAGTTGGCTGATCAAAATAGCTTGTGTGAATGGTTTTGTGAAGAATAATCTCTGCATTATTTGGTATTAGAGTGAAGGATAAAGAGGTCAATTAACAAGAGAGAAGAAAGATAGAGAAACAAGCAATGACAAGAGAAGAGAAATGAAGGTTGTCAAAATGCCACCTAGAAGAGTGGTCAGAGGAGGACATAGAGAGAAACATGGGGACAATGATGAGTTGATTTTCATATTGAGAAACATACAGGATAGATTGGGAGCATTGGAAGTTTCTCGAGAAGAGTTAAAGATTTGGATGAAGACAATCATAAAGAAGAGAAGGAAATAGAGGTAGTAGAAGAAAGAGAGCCAGAGGAAGAAGTATCATAGGTAAAAATCCTAAAAGAATTCATGGAAGCAAATGATAAGCCAAGGATGAAGGTACCAAAGTATGGAGGAAGTATGCATCCAGAGGAATTGATAGAATGGATTACAAAAATGGACAATTATTTTGATTTTGAGGGCATAACAGAGGATAAGAAAGTGAAGTTTACTGAACCAAACTTACAGGACATGCTACTATTTGGTGGCATTTTGTGCAAGAGGAAAGAATGAATAGAGGAAAGGAAAATATTAGGTTATGGGACAAGATGGTTTCCAAACTAAAAGGTAAGTTTATTCCTTCAGATTATCAAACTAGCTTGTTTAAGAAATTGTAAAATTTGAGACAAAGGGAAATGAATGTAGCTGATTATACTAAAGAGTTTTACAAATTAACAATGAGATATGGTCATATAGAAGATGATGCTGAAGAGGTAGCTAGATATGTGAATGGTTTGAGACTTAACATACATGATGATATTAGTTTTTTTAACTTGAGAATAATGGAAGATGCATACCAAGTAGGTTTGAAAACAGAGGAGATATTTTCTAAAAGAAAACACAATACTTTAGAGGTAGAGGAAGAGGAATAAGAGGTAGAGGACAGCAGTCAAATAGAGGACAACAACAACAAACTCATGAGGAAGAGGAAAGTAGCTCATAGACATAAAGTACTACAAGAGGTGGATATACTAGAGGTGGTTATTCATATAGAGGTAGAGGTGGATTTGGAAGAGGAAGAGGTGAGTTCACAGTATATGTTTCAAATGTAATAAGTTTTCTGGTCATAGATCTTTTGAGTGTCCAAAGTATCCACAAGAAAGCAACAATAGAGTGAATGAAGCAAGAAATCAGATTGCACATGTTGATGAGGAAGAAAGTGTGGCATCACCATCACTAATGGAAGAACCAAAAATGGGTGAATCATTAATGAAGAGGACAATACTTGATGAATACAAGAAAAAGAATGAAGAACCAACCCAAAGAAGGACATTATTCAGGACCATGTGCAAACAAGAGGTAAATGTTGTAAACTTATCATTGATAATGGTAGCAAAGATAATCTAGTTTCTTCTGAGATGGTTGAAAAGTTGAATTTGAGAAGAATGAAGCATCCTAAACCTTATAAGGTGTATTGGGTTCAAATAAACCACCAGGTTCTTGTTAGTGAGAAATGCTTATTTCATTTTCAAAGTGGTAGATATCATGATCAAGTTCTATGTGATGTGTTGCCTATGGATGCATGTCATCTTTTCTAGAGGTAGGTCATGGAAATTTGATAGAAAAGCTATACATGATGGATGGGCTAACACATACACTTTTGTGAAGAATGGAGTTAGACATACATTGAATCCACTGAAGGATAGCCAATTATGGACTGAAAACCATCCTAAAGTGATGCTAATGGGTTTGAAAACATAATTTCAAAATAGAGATGAAAGTGAAGTGATGGGAAGTATAATTGGTACAGTCAAGAGGATGTGGAAGTGGTTGAATGGAGAAGAAGAATACCAAAGTAATCAGACGATGGAAAAGTGACATGCGAGCGTGGGAATCTACAAGAAACTCTTCCTCGTATCCGACCTCTCGAGTTCGTGGCTTTGAGATAACCGGTGGGGATGGAATAAATATGGGATGCAGACAAACTAGTTAGGCAATCTAATGTCTTCAATACGCACTAGCGGAATTTACGAGTATAAGGCAAAGAAGGCCCTCCTAACTTGAATTGGTGTGATAGATCGGTCACGCCAAGGATGATCTTAAGGCTCCAATCAATATCGAGTTCGGCGTGATTCGATCTATAGGTTGTAGAATACGTGGAAAATGACCCGGATAGTTTCGTGTATTTCTCCTGACGAGTTCATATGGTGGATGGTAAATATAGTCAATTCTATGGATGATTCTCTCGGCCTAGTCCAGAATTCCCTAGCTCTGTTAGCTTCTTGTGATGAGATTGGGCTCGGCATGATTGGCTCGAATACGTATTCCCTGGGCTCTCTAGGTCCCGTGATTGTCATACAAAAGCAACAAAGTAAAGCGAACTACAGTAAAATAAAATTTAACTATGTGAAGTATATCTATAGTATGTATGACTTCTCTATTTTTTTGTGTTTTCTGATGAGCTTTACGAATTTAAGAAAGCAGCTATTTAAAATATCTAGAAATGACAACTAAAATAATCAATTTAAAACAAACAAAATAACCGAGTGTAGCTATTTGTCTGTGTAATTTGTAGATCTATTCTAAACAAAGAAATAGCTTATCTAATCTATTTGCAAGATTCTCGATCCTACCTCAGAAGTGAGGAGTGAATCATAGTTTCTCAGAAACTATCAATCCCCACAGCTTCCTTGGCAATATCGAGAATAGAATTTACTAAAATAAAGCAATTAACTACTCTATTTGATATGATTCTAACTAGAACTTTGAAAGCTAGAACCTGGATTCTGCAAAACAGTGGTGAATCTGATGGTGTGTGTGATCTTGTCCCCTCAGTGTGATCTCCTCGTTCCTTCATGTTCACGTGGATCCAGAAAAGTGTGTAATGCTAGCATCAACAAAAGTAGATATTGGGACAAAGGTAGCTCAAGACACAGACTGAATACAATGCGAGTAGGAGAGGGATAGCGCAAGAGTACAGAGCTTGGCTTATGCAATTCCTAGCGGGATCTATTGCGAGTCATGCAACATAAAGTGTCCAGAACCTGAAACTATCCTGTTTGAGGAGAAAACCTGCAACTTTAATGGCTTCCTAAGCTATTCTACTCCAATGGATTGGATGAAATAACAACACTACTTGCACAAGATGGATATGTGGCTTACCAATAGTAAAACAATGCTAACTAAGCATGCAATGAAAGAAACTAAGAATTCTAAGAAAAAGGAAAACTAAATCTATTGCAAAGAGAAATCAGAGGCAAATTTTGAGGGGCCTGAAGTAATGACAGCACTTGCACAAGATGGATATGTGGCTTTCTAACTGCAAAACAATGCTAACTGAGCATGTAATGAACTAAACTATGAATCCTAAGCAAAATAAAAGACTGAACTACTGAAATGAGAAAATGAGAAGTGAATTGAGGGGCCATTTGCTTGAGCACAAGCCAACTATTTATAGCATTTGCATTTACCCAAGGTAAAAGCCAAATAGAACTCTTAAACTATAAACAATGGAAAAACACTATTCCAGGGAACCAGAATCATAAATGCAAGCTTATGGCGGTGAAAGAAAGCTGGTAAAACGTTGAATTTACGTGAGTCGTGTTAAAAGAGCTTTCTGGAAAATGTGTAAAGGACCGCCGCCCGAGCAGGTGGCATCGGTTACAGGATCACTACCTGCTCGGGCGGCGGGTCATGAGACCGCCGCATAGCAGGGGTGGCGGTTTTGTCACTGAAGAGAAAAAGGCTAAGAAAAGAGGGGAAAAGGAAAAATAAAGCACGCGGGGGCTAAGTGGGGCATGTGGGATGTTAACGCACACTCGGAGAGCTTTTCTGGATCCCGAACACCTTGCGAGGAGACCTGTATCATCATTGGGGAACGTGTCACGTTGTTCGCGGCAAAGACAAGACCTCACAATTTTGGGTATGTACATATTGCCCCTCGAGAGAAGCATTTTAGCCATGAAGAGGCATAAAATGGTGGGTCCAGTATGGCGGTCCCGAAATGGGAAGTTATAAGTTATACCGATACATCGTGTGTTGAAATGATGCCGCCCAAGATTCCCGCTACTGCGCAAAACGAAAAGAGAACTCAAGTGCGAGATAGACACAATAGCTTGAAAATAAACGCTAAAGTAATAGGGAAATGAGAACGTACCATTTGTGCAGGGATAGGAACTTACCTCCGCGTGCTCCAAACCTATGAAAAAGTCATTTAAAACAAACCAGGCGCTATATATATGAAAGTGGGCCCATTTTCCTATTCATTTGTGTGAGTCGATTTGATTGATTTTGAGCTCTGGGACCCACGGTGACGGTTTCTTGCATGAGTAGAGTCAAAACGTCCGTGACGACATAGCGATCATGCCTCCATGTGCGGAACATCGACCCGTGAGATCACAGGTTAGTTTTCTTCAGTTTATCCTTTTTACCCCCTTAAATTTGAAATGCTAAATACTTTGTCATGGGGGGGTAATTTTTGAAAATGTTAGTGTTAAAAGGTCCACCTAGGGGGGACTGGGTAGGCTTTGTTTTTAGGTAAAATGGTCAGTTTTTGCACTTTTTAGGCATTTTAAATTTTAAAACCCGCATGGGTTTTCGGACCACGATTGCCGCCCTGTTCAGGGTGGTGGTTACACGACCGCCGCCCTTAAGGCGGTGGTTACAAAACCGCCCCCCTGCTCAGGGTGGCGGTTTTGCACAGAATGCAGAAGGAACATCTTTTTGAGATTGTGTTTGTATTTTTAGCATTTCTACGTGCTTTCATGATTTTTCCAATATTACTTGGATGCTAACTTGCTTTGTTTTGTGTGTTTTTGGGTGTATGCAGTGAGAGAGGAGTATATCCGGTGGAGTCGAGAGAGGGAGTGTGATTGGCTCCCAGGGGTACTAGATGCCCTCTCACAGGATGAGGAGGAAACTCTTCAGTGGGCTAGGATACTGCGTATTTCACGCGTGCCCCATGTTACACCATCCAGTCACATCCTTTGTGACTTGTTCTCATACTGGGATGCAGATCGGAACACCTTCCGATTGCTAGGGGTCTGCGGTGAGTGGACTATTACATTAGAGGACGTCTATCACATTCTGGGGTTCCCGATCATCGGGAGATGACTCACCCTAGAGACAACAGGCTCATGGGCATAGATTGCACAGTGGGCCACATATATGGGAGATGCAATCAGCTCCACGGGGTCGAAGAAGGGGGTCGAGTTTGATCTATTCCTTCTTTTCCCATCCCCCTACTTCGCCAGGCCATCATGGGGATCCTTGCCTCGAGACTGATCGGGACAAGGGAGGAGATACATTATTATACTGTTGGTCCCCCATTATTGCACATATAGAGGGGCATGGTCGGATATATGCCTGGGGAGCAGACATTCTTGGGACCACCTACCACGACTTATACAGGGTGGTCCGTTTACAGGGGCAGTCGTTGAGCCACCCGACCCTAGTCATGAGTTGGGTCTATGAGCATTTCATCCCTTATGGCAGGGGTGTGGAGGTGGCAGATCCTGGAGCTGTGAGGGTAGCCAGATGGACAGACATGTCGGTGCTTAGAGCACCTCATCAGCCAGTTTACCTCCCTGACTACTACCGACATGGAGGCCACACCATACCAGACTATGGCAGGCATATGGGGCGAGGAGGCTCTTACCTTGATCTCCTACTCCACGACAGGGTAGCTTATTGATAGAGTGGGGTGAGTGGAGATGCACCCCTTTGGCCGAGTTCCTCAGCAGTTTGGCCTACCATACATGGGTATGCTTCCCCTAGTGGCGCCAGTATATAGATCAGTCCGAGAGGCCAGAGGGGGGCCTAGAGGCCGGGTTGGACAGTGGTTACTCCTAGCGTTCCTATTGCAGCCAGGAGGATAGTTCGTGCCAGAGGGAGAGCCGGTGTGCCTCAGGCACCTTTACTTCAGATTGCTGCAGGTCCTGCCCATAGCAGTGATGACCCCATTGAGGTAGACTCCGAGTCTAAGGAGTTTACGGGGGAGACAGAGGACAGTGATCCTGAGTGGCACGATACCCAGGATATCATGCAGGTGGAGAGGGCCGAGCAGAGTGCAGAGAGGGTGACTCTTGTTTCAGAGGAGCCACTCTCCCAGGGCCATGGGGAGGATGAGTCCATTGCGGGGTGCTATGTTGCTCCACCACGGGAGAATCCCCTCGGTCGATGCGGCATCCATGGCGGGTGCCGATCCCATAGACCCATCTTGGAGGTCCGTGATCCGAGTAAGTTACCTTCTCTCCCTTCTAGTGTTTGTTTAATTTAAGATCATTTTAGTTGCTATCTATCCTCATGTTTTATCTTGGATTTCTAATCTCCTATTTGGTTTCTAATTTGTTTTCTCCTTTGTTTGCAGAGACCGCCGATGAGTGGCGGGACTTGATTCGCGCAGGTATGCACCGATACCCCGATGATGATCCCCATGGAGAGGACCATGCGAGAGGCTGTCCCCGTGGATGTTGGGAGCCTTCAAGCAGCGAGACATATCGAAATCTTTACTCCAATCTGCATGTGGCCAGGATGGTATTGACCCTTCGTATAGAGTTAGCGGGATACAGGATGGATGAGCGCTTGATGAGGAGCCATTCTCGTGGTGAGATCGCTGGGCCCCTTGGGATCCCGAGCCCTCCATGCATTCGCAGCGCCGGTGTAGCTGGAGTCCTAGGTGTGGGCGTGCACCTTTAGAGGGGTCTCGTAGGGATTGAGAAGCCACTTGGCTCTCGTAGATTTTGTACTATATATTCTTTTGTATATCCCAGGCTCTTTGAGCGTTTTGACCATGCTTAGTGCATGATGGCATTGTATATAAACGTTGATCATTTATATATATGTATTTTTGTTCTGGATCAAACTCTTGGTATTCATGGCTCACTTTCTATTTCCAGTTTCCTATGCTATGATGTATGTTTATATGCTTCTTTTTAGAATATATGCAATGGTGAACAAATGATGCAAGTGTTTTACTTTCCTTTTGTGTTTCATGATGCTGATATATGATGATGTAGATATAATGTGATTTTGAATCTTAGTTTCTGTAAGCAATTTTGGATACTTCATGTTTGTTTTGGCAAAGTGGTGAAAATAAACCAGTACGATGAACAGATAAACCTGACCCTACCCCCAACTCCACGTAACTAGTAAGATGTGAGGGCTTATCACCAAGAGTTGGGAAGGGCGCAAGTTATGAGGTGTAGTGAAATGATAGTGATGGAAGACAAACAAAGCTTTGGCGGAACCAAATTAGGACACCACAAGTCTACTCCACTTGAGTGACTTCATAGTTTTGGATGCAACTTGCTTTACGGTTTATCCAGACTTAGACCCGTAGATGGCCACATAGTAGACAAAATCTGATTCATTTGTTTTTGACTCAAAGTTTCAAAGTTTGAATTGTTTGTGTATGACCTTTTCCATTTATTTGTCAAGAGGACCCCCTACACTTTGCCCCATGCTACTAGTAAGAAGCGTGTGTTTATCACCGTGGGTAAGTATAGGTGAGTAAGGGAATTTACATCCTTTCCCAACCCTACGTCACTAGTAAGAGACGAAGCTCATCACCAAAGGTCAGGTGGGGCAAGGAAATGTGTAAAATTAAAATTTTCTCGTTTGATCAATGTTTGACTTGTTTATTTGAGTAAAATGTCAGTATGTGTTTATTTCCAAAGAGATATACATATGGGATAGATGTGACACCATGAAGCTTCTAGAACAGACCATAGGAAAGACACCTACCCTAAGAAGAAACCAACAGTGAGAATAAACTTGTAGATCTTGGTATGGTTACCATTAAGACTTTGTCATGTCTAGCTTTATTTGATAAAATGATTCCGAGATAATTTGATGATATCATGAAAATGGAGAAGTATGATTAAAGTGTTTATGCCAACAACATCATGAGTTTGTAATGAATTTCTTTGAGAATAGATTCCTTGATCACCATTTGTGTATGAAACAAGCAGACAATATGATCCTAATCTATATGAAGATGCAATGTAGATATATATATATATATATATATATATATATATATATATATATATAAGTAGTGCTAGCTGCTTACGCGTAGAACCGCTTGAGGTGTAGGGAATTGACCGTTTCGCCAAATTCCTCACCTTCTAGCGTACATAAGAGGTATGCACCGTTTCCATAGTCCTTCATGACTCAGTATGGGCCCAACCATTTAGGCCGGAATTTCCTTCCTTCGCCGATCTTCTTGTCGATCCGGCTGTCTAGCCTTAGAACTAGATCACCTTCATATATGTCGCATTCATAGACTTTCTTGTTATATTGCCGGCACATCTGGTCGGCATAGACTTTATGACATTACTCGGATCTAACCTAGCTTCATCTAGGCTTTCCATTGGGAGAGACGTGCTTCCTGTAAGCATCTTCATCCGTAATCCCTTGTAATGAAATGCGGACTGGTATTTCAACCTCGAGTGGGAGAACTACCTCTGCCCTGAATACTAGTGAGAAAGGAGTTGCTCCCGTTGGTGTTCTTATTGAGGTTTGGTGGGCCCATAAGGCCGGATATAACTTCAAGTGCCAATCTCGTTTGTTTTCTTTCACCGTTTTAAAGAGAATGGATTTTAGTGTTTTATTCGTCGCTTGACTTGTCCGTTGGCTTGGGGGTAATACAAGGAAGTCGTATGATGGCTTATTTTAAACTTATCGCATAGCTCGTGAACCTCTTCATTTTTAAAAGAAGTTCCATTATCGAGATAATGATTTGTGGGATACCTTACTGCAAATGATTTGGTTCAAAATGAACTTGGTGATTACGTAACTGTGCAGGTAGTAAGAGGCATAACCTCTACCCATTTGGTAAAATATTCGGTGGCCGTGATTATAAAATTATGGTCATGTCGTGACGAGGGAGAGAATTTCCTATTAAGTCTAGGACCCACGTAGAGAAGGGCCATGGAGTAGCAATTGGTTGTAGAGTTTGTCTTTGGTATGTGGATTTCGTGGGCAAACTCTTGGCACTTATGACACTGCGTCACAAACTCTACCGCATCGTGCTCTAGAGTGGGCCGAAATAGCCCATTCGATGTATTTTACGAGTGGTGGCATGACCATCGAAGTGGCCTCCACACATTCCATTGTGGGATTCATGGAGAATCTTCTTGGATTCTTTCGTGTCGACACATCTTAGGAGCATTCCATCGAACACTTTCCGATAGAGCACTTGCTCTATAATGATGTATTTAGCTACAATAATATGTAACCACCTTCTTTGTTGCGGTGTAGCTCCTTCTAGATACGTATGGTCCATGATATAATTAATGATATCAGTGTACCAGGACACTCAGAGATAGAGGGTCGGGTTTCGATGTAGTATACACAATCATCTGGAAAATCTAAATCTACTAAATTGCCTCCATCTAATGGGTTATCAGCTAACCAATCTGCGATGATTTGTCCTTTAACCGACTTCTGATTTACAAATGTTAATTCGAATTCTCCCATTAAGGTTATAAAACGTCCAGCTTTCTTAGATAAGGACCCTTGTGTGAGGAAAGTTCGTAAATGGTCCATTTTTACCATGACCCTTGTTTCTTGATTTAGCATATAATGTCTTAGGCGTTTGGTTGCAAAGACTATGGCGAGGCATTCTCGTTCTTCTTGTGTGTAACATTTTTCATAGTCGAGCAACATTCGGCTAATGAAATAAATTGTGCATTCTCTCTTGTCATTGTCTTCTTGAGCCAGCATGCAGGCTAGTGAGACATTGGTAGCTCGTGAGTATAAAATTAACGGGTGATCTAGCTTAGGTGGCATTAGCGTAGGTGGTGACAACAAGAAACGCTTAACTACATTGAAAGCTTTATTGCAATCTTCAGTCCAATCAATGCTATAGTCTTTCTTGAGTAAATTGTTGATTGGATGAATGGCGAAACTTAAGTCCGGGATGAATCTTCGGATTGCACCCAGCTTTCCGAGAAATGACTTGATTCCAGATTCATCCGAAGGTGGAACCATTTCGAGGACAACCCAAATTTTGGTTGGGTCAACATCTATCCCTCGTGATAATATGATGTAACCTAGGAGCTTCCCTCCTGTTACACCAAAGACGCATTTTTCTGGATTTAGCGTGACTCCGTACATCATTAGACGTGAGAGAATGATGTGGAGTACTTCTCGATGGTCATAACGCTTCTTGGCCTTAGCCAACAAGTCATCTACGTAGGATTCCACGATTTTATGAATTAAATCGTGAAATATATATGTCATAGCTCGCATTGGTATGTAGCACCAAAGATTATTGAGACCAAATGGCATGACATCATAACAATAAGTTCCCAAGGGAGTTATAAACGTGGTTTTAGCTTGATCTTGTTTAGATATTTTAATTTGATTGTATCCCGAGAATCCATCCATGAGAGACAAAAGTTCAAACCCAGCTGTTGCATCAACAATGACATCAATGGATGGCAACGGGAAGTCATCCTTAGGACATGCTTTGTTAATGTCTCGAAAATCTATGCAGATGCGTATCTTTCCATTCTTCTTGAGAACGGGAACGATGTTAGATACCCATTGGGAGTAATTGACTGGCTTGATGAATCCTACTTGGAGGAGTTTTATTACCTCCTCTTTTACCATGAGAGCTACCTTGGGTTTCATGGGTCTTGATTTTTGTTTAACTGGCTTTGCATCAGATTTAGTGATGAGGTTGTGCACCGTGATGTGGGGTACAACTCCTGTCATTTCCTTATAATTAAATGCAAATGCCTTCTGATGTTCTTTGAGGATCCAAGTGTGTATTTCTACTTCCTCTGGGGTTAACGAGGATCCTAGTTTCAATATCCTTGGTTCATCTTTCGTTCGATGTTAATATCAATTGTTTCTTCGATCGGAGGCGTTACCCTCTTCAAACTCAGGTGGCGCTGGAGGTAAATCCAAATCATCCCCATTTTCTACCGTGCATATGCTAGGTTCCATTTGTGAGGGAAGATCCACCATGGGATTTCCAAACAGGAAGACGAATGTGGGATTAAGGAAAAATCTATCATATGATAGGAGAGATGTAGTGCCGCATAGGCATTTAAGTAATCCAAAGTGGCCATATCACTATCAACATGGTCTAGGATAGTAGATTCATTTCCGTTTAAAAGAGAATTTGTCATTGTCTTTATCAATGGTTCATCACGAAGGGATACCATGAAACGGGTATCCTCTAACTCATTGCTTGGAGTAAAATGTGACGTTGAAGTTGCTATTGAATCGGCGAGAAGATTTTTCTCTCACGGGATTGCTTCAATTGATATGAAGTCAAACTCCTTGCTTAAATCTAATACAATTTTTTTGTAAAGTTGTAAGTGCTCGGCTTTGGTTTCATATGCCTCAGAGACTTGGTTTGCTACTAATTGCGAGTCTCCCAAGACTCTGATGTTATCAACACCAATTCTCTTAGCTAAGATGAGGCCAAGGAGGAGGGCTTCGTACTTAGCGCCATTGTTTGTGCACTCAACATTTAGTTTAAAGGAAAAAGGTAAGACTTTTCCTTCAGGGGAAGTAAAGATTATACCTGCCCCCGCTCCGTAACGACATCTAGCTCCATCAAAATGGAGTGTCCAATATTTGACTGGGAATATGGATGGTGGGATATCTGTTGTGTTTGCATATTCTACTTCCACCATACAGAGATCCTCTGCTGGAAGAGAGCCAATGCCTAGGGAATATCCTATGCCTACTGAATCGAATGGTAAGAATATTGGTAGATCATTTTCTAGCAATTCAACGATCTTTGCAGTAGTTCCTAATGATATTGTTTCTACAGTGTTAGCCTCATCTTTGGGGTTGGGGTTACTTTGGCTAGGCTCATAGTTTCAAGATCTGTCGTAGGTACCAACTTTTCTTTTGTTTTTGCGTCGGTAGGTTTATTAAGTTGGTTTGTTGGGAGCTCAAACTCCGAGTGTACACCTGGTCTTTTCTTTAAGTTAGCTAGGTGTACATCAAATGGTTTTGGATCACCTTTGGCCACGAATACCTTTCCTAAATGTAAAAACCTTACTTCTTGAAATAGTGTAGAAGGGATTGCCTTCATGCGGTGTATCCATGGTCGGCCGAGGATCATATTATAGTTAGTTTCCCAATCTATAATATAAAACTCAGTCAAGATGGTTTTGGGTCCTAAGGTGACCGGTAATATTATAGTTCCAACCGAGGTGGCTTTAAGACTATCATAGCCCCTTAGTGTATTTCGAGTTGTGGAACAATTGGTTTCTCCATACCCTAGCTTTTGGAGGAAAGAGAAGGGGACTATGTTAACTTCCGCCCCATCATCAACCATTACACACTTTACATAGTTGTTATAAACCCATACTTGCAAATGTAAGGCTGGATCACCTCGGCGTGCGATCTCAGCATCTGTCGGCATTTTGTTTATCTCGAATATGAATTCAACATCCCTATCTGCCTACCCTGGAGGATGAACATCAAAGTCCACATGATTTACCCGTGTTTCAGTGGTGGAGTGATGTTAATTATATGACCTAAACCTAATGCTTCTAAAAGATCATCCTGTGGGTAGGAGAGTTCTTTAGTAAGTCTAAGAATGAAATGTGTGAGAAGGTTTTTGTTAGGTTGTTAATCAAATCATAGGCTCCCACAGGTTTTGCTACGATTTGTTGGATGTCATCCACCTCTGGCAGGTGGCTTGGACTTGGCTGAGATAAATACTCTCGCGTCTTTGTTATAGCTTCGATGGGTAGCTCAGTCTAACTCCACTAAACTGACTACCTTAGGTCATGGCTGACTTCCTAGTTGTGGCACAACTAATGGATTTAGCGAGGTCGAGGCTTCATGATCATTGTTTCCTGTCATTACACCCTTGTTCATCCTAGTTAGATTTAGCCTGTTGTTATCGTGATTTGGGAGTGGATCATTAAAGATCTTCAGGGGTGTGTTTTGAGGGGAAACTGCCCCTGAAAAGGTATTTGACGTTGGTGACGTAGGATCTGCTAAGAACATATCCATGAAAAGTTGTTTTTGTTCATCTGGCAAGTGTTACATGAATTTATTGTAGTCACGGCACGTTCTAGTGTCATGGCCCCGAATTTTGTGGAAACCACAATACAAATTAGGATTGTAATTCCTAGTTTGTTGGTTTGATGTGTATTGTGGCCCAAAATTTTGATCAAACCGTTGTCTATTAAAATTTTGCGTTTGTTGTTTTTGGTTTGAATTCTGGTTTTGGTACCTAGTTGAATTTTGGCTTGGACCCTGTATGGGATTTCACCATTGTTGTTGTTGTTGTGGATGGTTAAAATCCACTGTATTGATTGTCGGGGTAAAGTTGTTATTTCGTTGGTTGTAAGTTTGTGATGGAGTATTGACAACATTTACCTTTTTAGGCTGGTCGGTTACTCCATCTGTTGTTACACCCCGATTTTTGTTAAGGATTTTAGGTCCTTGATTGACGTTCGTGGTAGTAGGATAAGTTGTAGTGTTCTAGTTGGGGGCGATTAACCTCCCGTTTTCTCCATATGTTTTGTGACCACTATCAATTACCACTTGATCTATTCGAAGAGCGCTCTCAAGTACTTCATCATAAGTTCTTAATGGGAACTTTTGGACTTCTTCCTTCACCTCTCTGCTAAGCGAATGAAGGAATAAATCACATAGTTCCATTTGATCCATTTTTGGAGCACTTCTGAAGAATAAAGAACTATACGCCACCTTTGGATGAAATGGGCGACAGATTCGTTGTGTTCTTGTTTGATGTGTAAGAACTCTCTGATTCCTGTTCTTAATAATTTGTTCATGTCAAAGGCCTTGATGAACTCTGACACGAGTTGTTTGAACGAATGGATGGAAGCCTCAGGTATTCTATAATACCAATCGAGAGCGATGCCTTCCAAGGTTTTTGGGAATAGCTTAGCAACAACCCCATCCCATGGGAGTAGTTCTCGAATGGCTGTAGCGTAAGATTTGATATGCGCATTTGGATCTCCCTCTCCTTTGTATTTGGGCAAATCGGGAAGAGGTCTTAGAAGCATGACGCTTTGTATGGTGAAATCCAAGGGCTCTTTCAAATATTCTGAGTACGTCCCTATCACATATGTTTCGACCATTGATGGTGCCTATTGAGGGAGCGGTGGTGGGATGGGTTGTTGATATGGCACAGCGTATGCGTTGGCAGGGGCATAAGGAAGCCCTTGTGTTTGAGCAAACATGCTGGGAGAGGAGAACATATCCCCTTGTGGTGATTTGGAGTACATGTTTAAGTATGACGGGGTACTGTCCAGGAATGGATTATTCTATACTAGACTGGGAGTAAAAGTGTTAGAGATGGTGGGTCTAGTTGGCATTTGTTGTGAATACTAAGGAGTCATGCCTAACGTGCCTACTCCTGTGAGGAGATCTACTTGGCTAGGATGGTGTGGAGGATTGGAACTCCCTGTTTGTATGAATTGTGAATTTTGACTTGCTTGGGCAAGTTCTAACCCTCTAACCTTTTCTATTAGAGTTGAAATGACTTCATTTGGTGAAGTCATGGTGTTTTTCCGTAGTGGCATTTGTTGTATATCATGGTGTTGTATAGGTATGTGATATCCTACTATGAACTGATCACTATTTTGCCAAGTTTCTCCGAGAGTATTTCCTATATGCATTAGCATAGAGGTATTTTCTTGAAAAGAGACCTCGGGTTGTGTTTGTAAACCTCCTACAGGTGGATACACACTTTGAGAATGTTGGTTGTTCTTGGCATAACGTACCGAGTATTCATCGTCTAAACCTCGGTATGAGTCTGATTGTCTACTAATTTGTGGTCTAAGTAGCATCTGAGGAGATGAACCAGATTCTCCAGTGAACGTCATGTTATTCGAGCCTGAAGGCTCTGTTTGTTGCATTTGAGCGAGCTGATCTAACTCCTCAGTTTGAAATGAAGAATTATATCTGATTCTCAGAGTTTGTGTTGACAACTGGTTAGTTGAGTAGTTGTCACCCCATACTGAGAGTGAGGGTGATGATTGTCTATTTTCTTTGGGCGTATTATGCCTCAAGACCCAAGAGAGGTCTGCCATATGCATCGAATCCCGACATATTCGGGGGGTATATGAATACTGCTAGAATAATGGGAAGGAATGAAAGTGATGGTTAATGAATGACTAATGAGATGGAGAAGGTGAAAAAGTTGTTTGCTTCACGTCAGGTTCACCAATTTTGTTGGTGAAGCTGATGTGAAGGCTAATTAGGTACAAAAGGTGAAACAGTTGTTTGTTCATGTCGGGTTCACCAATTTTGTACGACGGAAAAGTGACATGCGAGCGTGGGAATCTACAAGCAACTCTTCCTCGTACCCGACCTCCCGAGGTCGTGCAGAGACAGCCGGTGGGGATGGAATAAATATGGGATGCAGAAAAACTAGTTAGGCAATCTAATGTCTTCAATATGCACTAGCGGAATTTGCGAGTCTAAGGCAAAGAAGGCCCTCCTAACTTGAATTGGTGTGATAGATCGGTCAGCAAGGATAACTACTCGAAGGCTCCAATGAATATCGAGTTCTGGTGTGATTTGATCTATAGGTTGTGGAATACGTGGAAAATGACCTGGGATAGTTTCATGTATTTCTCCGAACAAGGTCATATGGTGGATGGTAAATATAGTCAATTCTATGGATGATTCTCTGGCCTAGTCTAGAATTCCCTAGCTCATAATTGGCTCTTTGTGATGAGATTGGGCTGAGGTACGATTGGCTCGAATATGTATTCCCGGGGCTCTCTAGGTCCCGTGATTGTCATACAAAAGCAACAAAGTAAAGCGAACTATAGTAAAATAAAATTTAACCATGTGAAGTATATCTATAGTATGTATGACTTCTCTATTTTTTTGTGTTTTCTGATGAGCTTTATGAATTTAAGAAAGCAACTATTTAAAATATCTAGAAATGACAAATAAAATAATCAATTTAAAACAAACAAAATAATCAAGTGTAGCTATTTGTCTATGTAATTTGTAGATCTATTCTAAACAAAGAAATAGCTTATCTAATCTATTTGCAAGATTCTCGATCCTACCTCAGAAGTGAGGAGTGAATCATAGTTTCTCAGAAACTATCAATCCCCATAGCTTCCCTGGCAATATCGAGAATAGAATTTACTGAAATAAAGCAATTAACTACTCTATTTGATATGATTCTAACTAGAACTTTGAAAGCTAGAACCTGGATTCAGAACAGTGGCGAATCCGATGGTGTGTGTGATCTTGTCCCCTCAGTGTGATCTCCTCATTCCTTTGTGTTCACATGGATCCAGAAAAGCGTGTAATGCTAGCATCAACAGAAGTAGATATTGGGACAAAGGTAGCTCAAGACACAGACTGAATACAATGTGAGTAGGAGAGGGATAGCGCAAGAGTACAGAGCTTGGCTTATGCAATTCCTAGCGGGATCTATTGCGAGTCATGCAACATAAAGCGTCCAGAACTTGAAACTATCCTGCTTTGAGGAGAAAAACCTGCAACTTTAATGGCTTCCTAAGCTATTCTACTCCAATGGATTGGATTAAATAACAAAGATTTGCTTGCACAAGATGGATATGTGGCTTACCAACAGTAAAACAATGCTAACTACATGCAATGAAAGGAACTAAGCATTCTAAGCAAAAGGAAAACTAAATCTATTGCAAAGAGAAATCAGAGGCAAATTTTGAGGGGCCTGAAGTAATGACAAAGCACTTGCACAAGATGGATATGTGGCTTTCTAACTGCAAAACAATGCTAACTGAGCATGTAATGAACTAAACTATGAATCCTAAGAAAAATAAAAGACTGAACTACTGAAATGAGAAAATAATAAGTGAATTGAGGGGCCATTTTCTTGAGCACAAGCCAACTATTTATAGCATTTGCATTTACCCAAGGTAAAAGCCAAATAGAACTCTTAAACTATAAACAATGGCAAAACACTATTCCAGGGAACCAGAATCATAAATGCAAGCTTATGGCGGTGAAAGAAAGCTGGTAAAATGTTGAATTTACGTGAGTCGTGTTAAAAGAGCTTTCTGGAAAATGCGTAAAGGACCGCCGCTTTGAGCAGGGTGGTGGTTATGACCGCCGCCTGTAGGGCGGCGCCATCATCAAGAGAAAAAGGCTAAGAAAAGAGGGGAAAAGGAAAAAATAAAGCACGCGGGGGCTAAGCGGGGCATGCGGGATGTTAACGCACACTCGGAGAGCTTTTCCGGATCCTGAACACCTTGCGAGGAGACCTGTATCATCATTGGGGCACGTGTCACGTTGTTCGGGCAAAGATGACTCACAATTTTGGGTACATACAAGAACATGCAAAGAAAGATGAGTAAGGAGGATGAGGAAAGAATATCTACATATCATACTAATAGAAAGGATAATGATGAACTCTTAGAGAAAAACAAGGATGGAAAAAAATCAAAACATGAGGGAATCATGAAGCAATCAAACCTTGAAAAGGAATAAATCACCCATGGGAAGTGTGTCAAAACAATTCAAGAGGACAAGAAAGTACAAAAACAAGAAGAGAGCAAGCATGAGGAAGATGTGGAGATGAGGAATGAAAAAGATACTCGGTTTTTTCAATCTATTATTTCTTTGGATGTTGTGAATATAGGTTTGATAGCTGAAAAAGTGAAAGAAAAACCACATGAGGGTGATTAGTTCAAGAAAAAGTTAATATTTCCGTCTTAAGGACGAGTTGAACCAATAAAGGAAAAAGGAAGATACTAAGAACAATTTAACAGTCAAAGATCATGAAGGATCATTACATATGAAGATGGATCAGGTGTATCATCTCGGAAAAAAGGTGGAGAACATCATACAAAACCCTACAACCATCATTTTTCTCAAGAGTATGGTCATTTCAAAGGTTAAAGAGCTTTTAATAAGCATGGCACAACTAATGAATACAAGAAAGTGATAAACTTAGTCAAGGATGACCTTTAGAAACTCATGTTCAACTGGAAGCAAAGGAAGAAAGAGAAGATAAGATTGCAACAAAATAAATTATGGGGAAGCATTCTCTTTCCCCTAGGAGTATGATGCAGGGAGCATCAATTATGAGTCTAGTTTATTCATATCATGACCAATTTTGGTTTGTTAGGAGTCTTAGGAGTCATCTTAAGTTGTTTTAGTGAGTCCAACCATTAAAAATTAAAATTATCCATTTCCCTACATTTAGCATATTTGAATATTTGAAGCTTGTTGGAGATAATTTGGCTTGTTTTTATGAAATAGGTGGTTTAAAAGGTATCAATAGGTTCTTTAGGGGTTTTTTTAAATCATAATGAGTCTTAAAAGTCTCTTCATGATGCTTGTTTGGTCAAGTAGCCTTTTAAACTCATCTTAGCTCCTTTACTTCAAATGGTAACCTCCATTCAACCTTGTCATGTGACTATAAATTTTAGTTATTGGGTAAATTCAAGAAAGGGAGGTCTATATCTTGAATTATAACTATTTTTCAAATCATCATTTAAATGAAGGAGAATTGGTTGGAGCTCCAATAACATGTTTGAGAAGAAGACATTGTTTGCAAACAATTGGTAATGAGTTTCAAATCTATATGTGGCATTTTTATAGATCATTCCAATTTGTGCATGTAACCTGTAGGAAATCATAATTGGTAAGAGATATTTTGAGAAGTTTTATATGGGTTTTTGTGAGATGACAATGGATTTATGTGAGTCTAACCCTTAAAAATATTTGAAAGTTCTCTAAAGACTGTGTCTTTGTCTAAACACTGCAAGTTTCATACAAGAAGGGTTGTTTGATAAAGAGAAAGATATGGGATTAATAAGTGATCCTAAGGTATGCCCCCAAATATTTTAGAGACCTTTAAGAAGGTAAATATCATAATTACTTCGTTTGAAACTTTTTACAGGGAGTAATACCCTATTTTGAGAGACATAATTCAAAGGTATAAAACAAAACAAGCAATTGGTAATTGTTAATGATTTTGTTTTCAAAGCCAAAATCTCACTCAAGGTGCCTTGGACACGTGACAAAAATATCCAATATTTTAAGATAATAATATTTAATCTTATAGCCAAACCCTCCCCATCGGGTTCACTGTGAAACCCTAGCAGGGTTTGTTGCCACCAAGCAGATTGAAAGCCCTAGAATTGATTTCAAAGGATAATTTTCTCAAGAAACCATCTAAATACAATCTATAACACAATTTAAGACCAAAATTTGCAAAGAAAATCTTTAGTTAGAAGAAAATGTTGACAGTCCCCTAGATGGTAGTAGGTGGATACATGAGACCTAATTGAGGTTTGAAAACTAAGATTTGATTACATATGAAGTCATTGTGAAATCTTTTACACAAAATATTGGCCCAAATGGGTAGTCTAAAATGTCATTAACATGTCTGTTGAGTCATTCTTTTAGAAGATATGCTAAAATTTCAACTAAAACAGGCTAGACAGGGAAGAGTTAAGCCTAATAGAGTGAGAGTGAAGTAGAAGGGTCTACCTTGTGATTTGAGCCAATATATTCAACACACACCATGAAGGGGAAAAAGGATAGTCAAATGTGTTTTTAGTTTCTTTTGGTTGTTGGTAAATTTTCCTAACCACCAACTCACCTTAGGTACTTGGCTTGAAAAGCTTAAGGGGCGCTTTTAGCAAAAGGAAGTGAAATTTACTATTTCCTTATATTTCAACCAATTTGATGGTGGCATTAGCATGATATGCCATTTTTCAACTTGTTCCAAACTTTTCATGGTTCATTTTGAGAATTTTGGGGTCAAATTACATGTTTGGAAGGATTTTTGTGTTGAGAGAAACAAGTCATTTTACAAACATGAAGGATTGATTGAACTTTTCTCAACAAACTAACTCGCATGAATGGTTCTCAGTGAAGAATAAGCTCGAATCATAAAAACATGGAGGTAGGAAAAACACTTGGAATATTTGTAATGGTGATATAAAGGGGATCCAAAGGTATTATAAGTAATTATGAAGGTGATAAAACTTACGATATAAAGTGGTAGCAAAAATTTAGTAAGAGGATAATAAGGAAGGTAATAAATTAGGTACTTTGGAAAGCCTGTAAGGGGGTAGTAAAAGGGAAGAGATACATATTAGGGAAGCTTAGGGAAATGTCAGATGCAAAAATTCTCTCACAAACTACTACTAAACATCCCACCCCACTACCAATGATGCCCCTTGAGACACACACTTAGGGATATCAATACACCAATAACCTACAAAGAGAAATCAATAGTATGAGAAAAATAATGTGGATACATATTATTTCATAATTACATTTCTTTACAATATTTCAAGTAAAATTTCAAAGTGTATTCCCCTTGACATGACCTAAGATTTATTCTATGTTTACTTTTATACACATGTTTATCAATCATAGTTCTATTTTCTAATGTATTCAAAGAAATATTTTTCTTTATTGTGAAATAAACCTAGGTATACGTAGTTCTATATCATTAACAATTATTGAATAAAATAGTAATCTCTCAAAAATGATCTAGTTTTTTTGGACCACACATATTAGTTTGCACTAATTAAAAAAATTATTTTCCTTTTAGACCTTGTTGGAAAATCATCCTATGTTATTTCCTAGTGCATAACCATTTCATTCAACGTAATTATCTTCAAAAATAAAAAGACATTTCATAACTCATATGTGGACACACATTTTGATTTAAGTTCTTGACAAATTTAAACAATTACATCAATCCTATATAGTCCTCCCACTACATTTTTTTCATATTGCTTTGTAGTGATCTTACATATCCTTCACCTGACTTTACAAATTAAACTTTAAAACCTTAATCAACAACTATTGATACTAAGATCAAATTTATATTAGTCCCTAGTACATACATCATGTTTTTAATTTTTTTCATTTCACTTTGTAGTGATCTTATATATCCTTCACATGACTTCATAAATTTATTTAAAAATAAAAATAAAAATGATGATAATGACAATCATGATGACGACAATCGTGATGAAGATGAAGTTTGTGACGATTACGATGACAATAATGACAATGATGATGATGATGATGAAAATGACAATGGTGATGATGATGATGATGGTGGTGGTGGTGGTGGTGATAGCGATGATGAGGATGACAAAAATGATGATGATGATGACGATGACGATGATGATGTTGATGATTATATCGATCATGAAAATAATGACAATGACTATGATGATGATAAATAAGAAATGAGAATAAAACAATGAACCAAGAGTAAATGATAACACAATGCCTTAACACTATTAGTGTTTTGTTTACAAAATTACATTGGTGATTAGTGTTTTCCATATGAATTCATGTTTAAGATTTGTTTATGGTGTTTATGACAATTATGACGATGACGATGATTAAGATGACGATAACCACGATATTACTAATAATAATAATAATAATAATAATAATAATAATAATTTAATATTTTAAATAATAATTACATTAATATTAGTAGCAATAAAATAATTATAATAATAATATTTTTATATTTCTTATAAATTGTAATAATAATATCAATATTAGTAGTAAGATTAGTATTGGTGACGATGGCGACGATGATGACAACGATGATGATGGTTTTGGTAATGGTGGTGATAATGATGACGGTGATGATGATGATCAACACCGACAAAGACGAAAATCACTATGATGACAAAGACAATAACGACGATGACGATGATGATCATGATGATGAACATCGACATACTACGTGGGTGAGGATCCTTATTATTAATAATATGAGTCTTAAGTCACCAACTTGATAGGTTCTCATTGAGGTCATTCATGCATGAACTAAATTCCACCTTATTTTCTTGACTTTATTTTTGGTATCATTTTATGTATAATGAAACTTTCAAAGATTATACTAGAATACCTATATAGTATAAATATATGTAAAATATTCCAAGAGGTATAGTTCGCAAGGCGCTTATTTCACTTATGTCACACATCTAAAATAGGAACCTCGTGAACTATACCTCTTGGACTATTTTACATAAATATGCCAAGAGGTATAGTTTGTAAGGCACTTATTCCACTTATGTCACACATCTAAAATAGGAACCTCGTGAACTATACCTCTCAGCATATTTTACATACATGTAAAATATACCGAGAGGTATAGTTCACGAGGCTCCTATTTTAGATGTGTGACATAGGTGGAATAAGTGCCTTGTGAATTATGCCTCTTGGCATATTTTACATATATTTATATAATATAGGTATGCTAGTTATTAGAAAGATATTCATAAACATTATTATAGAATAAATTTTGAAAGGCGCTATGACAACATAGTCAATATGGAAAATAGTTGATAAATATAATCTCACATTTGTGGAACCAAAAACAACACTCAACAAAATACACAATTTAACAAGTGATAATTGCTCTTTGCTTATCACTTTTTCCTTTAACCATGACAATGTAGAACATGTGCCAAAATTTGCAAGTAAAACCAAAGTTTTCTAATTTTGTTGTGATTGGTTATCTATAGTGCATTGGATAAAACACGGTTACCATATATAAGGAAACGCCGATAGGGGGCATACCAGGGATTTGGAAAAAGGGCGAAGGATTCATGAATTTGTCCAGGGAGAGCCATATAGTACAAATCAAATGAAAAGGAAAGAAGGTTGGTTACTTTTCTTGTTGCGTCTCAAATATAATCGAACAAAGATGCATCGAACGAAAATCTGATGTAGAGATGCTAATGACAAGTGATGTGTAAAGCACACAAATATATTGGTAAAAGTGTGGCATTAATTAACACGTTCCATGTCAAAAGGAGCCTTGAGCAACACTAATCATGCCTCACAAACAACCTATTTGTAAATATATGGCTTTGAAGGCTAAACAACACATACAAGAAAAATGGAAATCTATGCCATCCGAGCAAAATCGCTTTGTTTTTTGCTATTGTGTAAAGCACAAGATCAAAATTTTCCATGCAATATGTAGCCATTATACAAAATTAAGTTAAGATTATATTTTTAAAAGTATTTTTTCCACACAAATTTTCTTGTACAGTGATAGGAAATTTCATGTTTGAAAAGATAAAAGGATAATGTGTAAAATGTGATAACATCCATAGCTCACATGTGAAACAACAAACTAGCAAGACCAAAGCAAACAACACCCGTAACACCATACCAATGAGTTGAATTTCCTAACCACCCTAGCCAACCATGGTTCTTGGTCCATATGTCATCACCCCATCCTAATGTTAACTCAATAATAATGACAATTCAGCAATGCCCATCTTACCTAATATCTTCATCTATAAAATAGTTAAAAACAACCCAACAACATGGTATTGCCCCAACAAGGTGGTAAATACCGCACAATAATTTTGTGTTGATTTTTATGTAAACTAAAGGACCATTTATTTTTTGAAAGAAATTTATCAACTATGACTATCACATATTGTAAATAATAAGTAGCCATAACAAGAGGTCACAATTTTATTTTGCTCATATTTAAAACCTCCTCCCTTAAATGCCTAAAAAAATTGTCTTCCACATAATTTAACTATCTGAAACCAAATATTTAGCTTCAACACAGAGCATAAATCCTACCATTCATAATGTATTGAACCTTTTTTAACAAGTAACCCCACACCTAGGGACCACTCACAAAAGAAAATCCCACTGAGGAAATCCAAAAACATAGATAATGTATTACAGAGTAATAGTGTTTTAAAAAAACAAGCTACTCACATCAGATCAATTCATCCATTTGGGACATCTACATCCAAAATCCAAATCAAGAAAAACTCATTAAAATCCCACCAACTAATAGACGAATTGCATGTTAACATAAATATTAGATGATGAAAAAAACACCATCATGAAATAAAGTACTGAAACCAAATGAAACATAAAACAAAATACAAAATACCATCATAGAACACAATCAATATTTAGTGTAGTTTCAAAAAAAAGTGGGTCAATGGTATGCTCAGAAAATTTGCATGGTTGGCTAATTTAAACTCTTCAAAATTTCAAAAAAATTTGCACATTTGTACCCATTTTTGCATTACATTATTTTAGCTCAGTCCCAATTCACTCAATAATCATTTTCTCTTTGATATGCTAAGAAACACAAGGTGGTAAACAAATCAAAATCTCCCTGTCATTTTTAGTCCAATTGGTATGCTTAAACTAATAGGCATAGTTGGCTAATTTAAACTCTTTGACTTGCTCTGCACATTTGTACACATTTTATCATTTCATTCTTTCAGCTCATTAGTCCCAGTTCACTGAAATCATTTATTAGTTGTATCAACCAAAGAGGTATCTCTATTTAGTTCTAACTTATAGGGTGCTCACTTGGGAAGAATTAGCTAGTTTTCGAGATAGATGTAAGATAAATTTAGGAAGATTTTACAATTGAAATATAATTTGTTGATGCAACAATCCTCCCAATCGTGCATGTATTAATATAGTATATATTTTTTCCACTCGTCGATATTATCTCGCTAGAGTAGAAAAAAGTGCCCAAGTCAAATAAATATACAAAGACCAAACAAAATGACACCCATAAGGAAAAACCCATGAGCTGAATACCTTAACTAAACCTAATGCCTCGAAAGTTGTCTTCCACATAATTTAACTACCTAAAACTAGACATTGAGCTTCGGTGCATACTATAAGTCCTACAATAAAATAAAACAATTGGTTGGCTATAACGGGCTAGCTAGAACAACTCTCGGTGTATGACTATTGGCTTCCCTACCCTAGTTTATTGAACCTTTTTAACATTTAACCCCACACCTAAGGACTATCGACAAAAGAAAATCCCACTGCGAGAATCCAAACACGAAATTTTGGACCACAAAGTGACAATGTTATTTTAAAACAAGCTACTAGTGTCTCGATCATTTCATCCACTTGGCTCGAGAATTGTAGGGCACTAAAAATGCAATAAATAGTCCTAAACGTGTACCCAAAAGAAAAATAAAAATGTACCTTTATTGACCAAAAGTGTCCCAAATCTGGGCTTTGATGACCTTATCATCTATAGTGATACTTCTCGTTGCAAACTCCACCCCAATGGTGGACATGGACTCAAAGTGAATCCATTCCTTATAAATCTTGACAACATATTAGATTTCCACACACAAAGGCCCCCAATCAAGGTAAAACTTAAACAAATAGTCATAATCATTGTCTACTCTGTAAGCCATTGTTTCTAACAAATAAAAAATGTCCCACGATTCTTAAAACTAAAAATATGATTAAGGCACACAATAAGAATTGGGCCGGTGGAGCCATTTGAAAATTCTAGCAACATGAAATACTTAGCCATAATTACAACTACTTTAAATATAGAAGAAATCATTTTCATATACATACATTTGTCCTACCGTGGTTCTAGCTAGAAGCACAAGTATATGTATCAACTCTATGTACTCCACCTTATGCAAGAGAGACTATAACAACATGCAACAATCATCAATTTCAAGTGTTTTGAAACAAAAATTTGTAGCCACCTTTAAAATAGAAGAATTATTTTCAAATATGTATGATAGTGTTCCCAAATAAAAGATGGTTGGAAGGTTTAATTTTCAACTACCAAGAATGTGGGCGCAAAAATGTGTCGAATCCTAAAACCGAATCCAAAAATACTTTGATTTATCCTTCGCAAAGCTAGTTGATGTAGCCTAGAATTTACCAGATAACACCCTAGTCACGTTGGCACATCACTCAGCCTAGACTGAGTGCTCACCCGAAGTGCGCAAAGGTACCAGGTCCCTCTTTAGAGTTGTTGTAGTAGGATGTTAGCATGATGAAGGAAGAAACATATATATCCATAACTAATTCACCATTCTACAATGCATGCTACATTCATATCTATGAAAGAACAAGTTTAAATAGTAATCATGATTGAATTAATAACATGCACTACTCAATTACACACAGGAATAACACTTAGGTTCGGCCAATATCTTTAATCTATTAATAAACATAGAATCTCCTTACAATAATGGCAATCTATACCACTCGCGCACTTGGATCGATATAGTAATCCAATCATATGCATACACCTCTATATCTTTATACATCCATCTCTCTCTCGTGTATATTCTACTATGTTCTTCATATCATATATATCGGTGGGGCTTTCCCTTCACCACTTATCTATTCCGAAATAAGCCGCATGCTATTAATATCCACACGACATTTATAGGCATAGCCACCAGGATGCAAGTGTGCTATCTATAGACCTCTTATAGTTAATTGAAGTGATAATCCTATTCTTAGCTCGTCTCCATGCAAAACACTTGATCTGATCCTCTAAAGATAGACAATGCGTGGCACACACGTCTCTGCATCATTGGTGTGTTCCACATGCCATCTTCTAAAAATAGGTCTTCATGCTCAAAATCAGCTAAGTCCCGAATGCTTTGAACTTGCCCTCTCGCACGCGGGTTCTTCCTGTCCCTTCGTACCCTTGATCCTGGCCTTCTCTCCCACGTGGAATTCTTGTGTGATCTCTAACAAGTATTCTCTAATCAACATTACCCCACACTAATCTCATTATCGTCCCAACAATGGGTATCTCCAAAAATTGAAGTAAAGAATAGAAGAATGGAAAGAATAAGAATAAAATAATGTAGATAAATAAAGAAGTTTTATGAGGCTATGAGGTAGCCTCCTCTGCATTAGTTTGAAGTATCAACTCTGGATACTCCTTTATTTCAGCCTCCAAGGCCGGCCATTCAACAAGTGATTATTCTGCTTTCTCTAAAATGTCCACAACAATAGACTCCAACTCATCCCTCGCAATCTCTCCTTTTACATTCTACAGAACCAACACAACACTAAACATTGAGGTCATTCTTCCTTCTAGAAGATCCATCTTCTGCGTAATTAGCTTCCCAAGATCTTCTAGCTGAGTCTTGTGCAGCTTGTGTGTTCTTTGTCAGTGGCTTCACACTTTTGTTTAACTATTGACAATATTTTTGCGCGGCCTAATGTCTTGTCCTTCATTAATTTTTGGACCTCCTTATTTTCTTCTAAGGTCTTTATGCTTTGATAAGCACCTCTAGAGTCGTGTAGATGTTTAAAGCCCGGATTGCATTCATCAATACTTCTTGTAGCGCTTGTAGCAGCCCTTCCTTCATATGATGCAATCTTTTACATCACTAAGGCTTTCTATGGTTCTCGCCTCTTGCTCTAACTTCCTTGGTGCTGTCATGTGTAAAGGTTCATCCTCAAGCACCAAGTCCAATAACTGTCCCTCTGTAATGTATCGGCGAGGGAAAGGTCTCAGTGGTACCTTGGTCTCCAAGTGTGGCCTAGCTCTTATGACATTGTCCCCAATCTCCTCTGCGAAGCTGATAAATACTTCATTCTTCTTCTCGCGCCAAGTCCCTCTCTTGTGTTATGTGTGCTATCTCAACATCCTTTGTCTTTAGCTCCTCGCAACACTCTGATTGTTGTAGCTTTATCCATGTTTCTTCTAGCAACTTCAGCAGAAACCTTTACCAATGCATTGCTAACCTACTCATCCGACATGACAGTAGGCTTTACCGTCATATGTCTAGCTTGGGGTGCCTTCTTCAGCCATCTTAAAACACATGACTCTTCGCATATATCAAATTCAGCTCATCCATATGGGTGTGCATTAACCATGATAGTTACTTTCAAGTGCGCATAGTCGCTATATCCTCATCCATTAGCTCCCAGCCAAATAAATCCTTCTGTGCTATCGTGCTCTAGAAGTGGGTGTGGAAAATTTTACCTGCGTCCTCCGCATACCCCATGGCTGGTGGAATGTGCTCTCCACTCGTTCTTCTAGACCGTTGCTGCTTGGGGACCTTAGCTTCCAAATTTGGGACTTGTGTCTCCATGTCCTAAACATTCTCTACAGCTATCTCCTCTAGTCCCTTCTCATCCTCTCCTCTTTCCTTTGATTCCTCACCCTATTCTTCTATGTTCTTTGGAAGTGTAGGAGAATTAGGTGTGCTTTCCTCTGACTCTTCTGCCTCCTCATTTAACTTCATTTTCCTCCTTCTTTGCACAGCCTCCTTCTATGGAGAGAATTTGGGTGATTTGCGCACTGTGGTTGGAGTAGCACCTTGGGTCATTGTTCTCCTAAACACCCTCTTAAATTTGTGCTCCCCTTGGACTATATTCAAGTCCTCATCATCCCCCTCCTATGGTTTAGGTGGTGTAGTGGCATGCTCAGCTTCACCCTTATTTGTAGGATGTCTCCTACCTCTATGCTCCAAACCACCACTATATTTGTGCTCCTCCTCCTCATCCTCCACTTCAATTGGCCATGTGGGCTTAGGCACTGGGATGTTCTCCCTTGTATGCTTTCCCTTTGGTGGTCTTTGGAAGTGTGAATTCACCTTCCACATACTTGTTATTCTCCATCTTTGGCTTTAGCTGAAGATATACCAGTGCTGCTCCAATATCTCCCACCACCAAACTTATTGGTTTAATGCTTAAAACATTAGAAATGAGTCTTTCAACATATGCACCTGCCCTAGATACACATATTTTTTCTTAGTGTGTGGTAGTCGAAATCTACCTTATCCACATTGAACATTAGTCGCCACGCATCTGTAAACATGTGTAATGATGCCTGGAAGTAATTTTCTATGAATGCATATGGAAACTTGCACCAAGGACTCCATGCCCCATATTTCATTGCAAACCGTGCTATACATAAATACTTGGTATACAACAAATTGAACTGCCTTTCCAACCATTGAAGGCAAGTCCTTGGGGATGCACCATTCTTCCTCAAAATTTGCATGGAGCCTATCATACCACTTCTCAGCCTACCTAACTTGTTTTGTCATGGATCCCTCACATAGGTACTTCTTGAAGCATTCACAGGTGATTTGTGTTCTATCAGATACTCCCATACCTTCTCCTTTGGTCAATCAGGCACTCCGATCTCCATGAACATTAGTGATAACAGAACAACCCCAAAGCTGATATTTCCTCCTACGCACACTTCTTCAATGATTGTCTCTACGATATACCGTGAAATGTTGTATACTACTCCTTCAGACATCTTTTTGGCAATGTGCAACCACATGGTATTCACTTGTGACCACCTTTCCTGGTCATTGAGCTTTGTAATGAGATGTGCGGTCGCTCATACAACTGGATACTTCTTTAGTTTTTTGATGTCCATACCGCACGGACCCTTTGTATACCCCAACTCCTTCCCGGTCTCTAATATTTTGGTTTTATCTATCGGATCACCTCAAAAATCATCTCCCATGCCTTTCAACCTCACATCACTTTGTGGAGATGAGCGCGGCTGAAATTCGACTCTGCGCCTGCAAAGTAGAAAAAAATCATCGTGCACTCTGCTCATAAGCCACTGGTATAATGGCTCATACTTCCTGAAATAAGGGAGGTCATAAAGTTGGTAAACCCTTATCCTCTCGTAAGATATTTTCACCAGCATTGTCATACACCGACATATCTTCTGCATGTGTGTTTATTTGTCTTCATGTTCAATAATGCGTCAAGCTCCTTCTTATTCTCAATGGTAGTACAAAGATTGTAGTCACTCACTTTTCTTTTCCTTATGTGAGAATCCCACTCCTGGCCGACAATAACCCCCTCTGGATATTGCATCTTCAAAAATTGCTTTCTAGAGCCATTTCTTCCTCCTCGATGACCACCTTCTTCTTTCCTTTTACTCCTACTATAGTTGCCTTCTTGGGTGCCATTTTTACCTTGCAATCCTTTGTAGATCCTTTCCGTTCAAATTCTATAATGTGCGAAGAAAACCCTAGTTCGATTCAATGTGCCCTAGGTGAAATTATGTTCCCGAACTCATCTCCGTCGCCTCACTTCACTTAAACCCTTCACCACCAGGGACACAAGCTGCTTTTGTGCATAGATCTCTTCGTCACGACTGGTTACACACCTCTTACACCTTACAAATGATCACTCAGCTCTTTGCACTTGGCTTCTTTCAAATAATCTTAATCGCAACGGTAAAAATGAATTCGCATCCCATCCTTGTATATAATTTTCATTTTTTGATGCATTTATTACTCCTTTACCTACCAAATATCCCCTCATTCATTGACATAATTTGTTCATTCCACGCGATACATCTTCACGCCCCAACTATAAACTTCTAGCATGCCTTCCTACCCTCTAGTCACATACTTCTCTTCAAAGCATGCCCTTGTGCCCGAGTACCTCGTCACTGTACCTTCTCCTAGTAGTTATCATGGCCTCTACTTACTTCGTGTTATACTATCCTTTCATTTATCTCCATCCTTGGTCAGTTTTGAGAAGCATTCTTATTTTGACTTAAAGCACACCTGAAACAACTTATTCCTTTCACCTTTCAATTCCCACATTCTTTTACTTGGATAATTACAACCACCCCACACTAAAGGTATGTGCAGTCCTTTGCGCATAAACATTCTTCATATAGTAATTAGCTTCATGCGCGCAAGTGCACTTATTACACAAAAACAACAACTAAATTGACAAAGCATAGCGATAATGAAGGAAATACAAAATTGAAAACCTAATCTAAATGGCAATATTGCCTTATTAAAAACACCAAGAAGACTTATTTATAGTAGGGCTTTAGCCAACTCTCGTTAAAGTAATCAGTAGCCAGTTACATCAAGTGCTTCTAACTAGAAAGCACTGATTCAAGTATGTAAGTGATGACATATGACCCCAACCAATGTACTTTGAGCTTGCCTGGATGGCGCAAGAACTTTGAGTCATAAAGAAGTACCATTTGTCCAATCTCAAACTTCTTATCCCTTATGTTTATGTCATGCCATGCCTTCGCCTAGATTTTTCCTACTTCTGACTCCATCGTGCTATGGCTCATTGCTCATCCAATTGAATCATCTTCTTGATATGCTCTTCTAAAGCCTACTCATCAACTAGACCTCCAGTGCACGCAATGCACAAAGAAGGTAACATAAATTCTATAGGGAGAATGGATTCTGCACTAAACACCAACTGAAACAGTGTGGCTTTATTCAACCTCTTATAAGTTGTTCTATATGCCCAAAGAACAAATGACACTTTTTCATCCCAATCCTTTCTTCCAACATCACAATTTTTTTTCAAATTCTGGCTCAAAATCTTGTTGAAATCCTTAGCAGTTCCATTTGACTGAGGATGATAGGGTGTAGTTTTATGGTGTGCAACCATAAACTCATCTAATAGGATCCTAATTGTCTCATTCAAAAAGTGTGTACCCCTATCACTTGTCAAGATTAAAGGATATCCATATATTGTAAGAATATTCTCCCATAGAAACCTAGCTGTTGTAGCTACTGTACAGTCCTTCATAGGTGTTGCTTCTACCCATTGTGTGAGATAATCATGCAGTAATGATATAGCGTGACCCAATCTCGCCGCGTGGTGGCTGGAGAAATAGGTCCTACAAAGTCAATGACCCATTTCTCAAATGGTTCAACACTAGTAATTGGTCTCAAAGGCATCTCATCTCTTTGCCCTAGTTTTCCTAGGTGATCACAATGATCACATGCCTTACAATATTCTTTACAGTCTTTATACAATTTCTCCCACCATAAGCTAGAAAGTAGGATCTTCCGTAGTTGCATCACCCGCATAATGGCCTCTGCAATACCACCATGGGATTCTTCCATAATATCCTTGTGCTCATGCTCTAATACATAACGGCGTAATAATTCATCTCTGCCTAACTTATAGAGATCACCACTGATTAACATAAATGGGGCCGCGTGTATAGCAAGAGTTGTTTCTTTTCTAACGCCTTCATTCCTTCTCGTGCCACACTGATCCTGTAGAAAGACAACAATGTCTTCTAATTCATATGGATTACGTTATAACCTATATAACTATGCATCGACATGGTTTCTTCAATTGTCTCGTGCCTCCTCTCCGGAGTGAATTCTAAACAAGTGGTTTGGTCCAGATTACTTTTCCCGGCTTCACCACAATTGTGAAGTCAAACTCTTGAAATAGGAGTACCCATCTGCATATGCACCCTTGTAAGATGGAATTGTTTACCAAGTACTTTAATGCCACATGATCTGTATAAAACACAAATGGTGTTGCTAACAAGTATTGTCGAAACTTGTGCAATGCATAGATCATTGACAAAGCTTCGCGCTCTGTAGTTGTATAATTCCTTTCAGCAGGAGTCGCTTCCTACTAGCAAAACAAATTGGATGATCTATAATACCTTCGTCAAAGTTGAGCTAACATAGTGCCAATGGCCATGCTAGAAGCATCCACATGCACATGAAATGGTTTATCCCATGAGGGAAAACGTAGAATGGGCATGGTAGTAAGTTTCTCTTTTAATATCTCAAACGCATGCTGCTGCGGTTCTCCCCAATAAAATGTACCTTTCCCTTTTAGTAATTCTTCCAAGGGTGCAACAATTTTGGCATACCCTTTGATGAACTTTCAATAGTAACTATATGACCCAAAAATCTGCGCACCTCAGTTTGGGTAGGCGCTTCCAGGCCTAGAATGATTGCAACCTTAGTTGGATCAACTAGCAAACCTTCCTTGTAGATTATATGTCCTAACAATATTCCAAATGGTGTAGCAAATATGCACTTCTTGATGTTCAAAGAGATACTCAATTGTCTACACCGTTCAAACATTAAGCGCAGATTGTCACAATGATCTTTCACAAGCCCATATATTGTCCAATCATCTAGGTAGACCTGTAAGAAGTTGTGAATAAAATATTTGAATTCCTGAACAACTATGCGCGAGAATACAAAGCAGGTGCGTTTTTCAATCCAAAAGGCATCACAATATAGGAAAAACTACCCCATTCAGTAGTAAATGTTGTCTTTTCTTGATCCTCCTGAGCAATCCTAACCTGATGATACTCGAAAACCCATATGTGAAAGAATATATTTTGTGCCCTGCCATTCCTTCCAATATTTCCTTAGTGAATGGTGTAGGGAATGGATCTGTGACACATGCAACATTCAACTCCCTATAGTCCACACATATTCTAATTTGTCCATCCTTCTTGATATTGATCACCATTGGGCTAACCCATTCTGACTCATCAAGGGGCTTGATAATTCCAAATTTCAACATTTTATCAATTTATTCTTTTACCTTTTCACATAAATTGGGGTTCATTCTATAAGGTCACTTCCTAACTGGTCGTGCACCATCCTTAAGTTTTATCTTCATTTCCCCAAGTGATTTATGCACGCCTTTAAGTTCATGATACCCTCGAGGGAATAAGTCCTGATAATCCCTGAGTAACTCAATGATCTTTGCTACCTCCAAGTCTCGAACATTAGTCTCTAAAGAATGTTGTATTCATGGGTTCGTGATATGCGTGTGTATCCTTGTCTGCACTATCCAAGACCTCGCACACCCCTTGTGAATGTTGAATATCCAAGTTCTCAAATTCCTCATTATCCATGATGTAAACCATCTTTCCTTTCTCTTTCTCAAGGCAAGCGTGTTCAAGTAGTATGGAGTCCATTTCTTCTTCCCTTTCAAAATGCGCTCCAGACTACCTTACCAAATAATTCCTGAATATGATCTTCTACTTTTGCACCATCTCCCATAGTTAAGCGCTTGACAAATTTTAATGCCTCTTCTATTAGAGGTTGGGAAGAAAAGTAGTCAAAGGTTTGGATCATTCTTGCAGTCAAAATTTTCTAGTTTCCAGTCTCTCAATGTAGTTCTACGTATACATACCAGTGCGTGCGCATCCTTGTAGCGTAGAGTACAATCTATGCACCCAGAGTGAAGGTGGTAATGCTTCCCATCCTGCTATCCAGAGCCTCTCACAAGGCTTGAATGTGATGTTGAAGCAGGTTGATCACCATGATAAGTGTAGATCTGCATAGGTGCATTGTTCCTTACAAACCTAGTAGATAAGGTGACCCAAATCTTTTCCCATTCTATAAGAATATCTCTTTGGACTACCCACCAACACGTTGTAGTCCCGCATAAAGTATATACTAACATATCTCTTCTATTAATTTGATATGTCCACTATGCTTCCATGGCTTTCAAAAATACAGAAGATCTTCGCCTTTGTATACCAAGGTACTTGTGCTACCTATCCGTCGAATAGAGAAAAGTCCATTATTGTGTGCAACCGCACTTTTTTACCTCACGCCCTACTAGTTCATATGTACCATGAGCCCAATTATCACAAGCAATACTTGTAGTATCATTGATAGAATGAGAATCCTCCCACTGTAGGATGCCTTCTTTTAATGGCTCATTGACCTCTGGGTCCTAAATAGTGCGTACATAAATTTTGTTTAAGTCCTCCTCACTTAGAGGCTCAACATATGGTGTAGACTTCCCATCTGTTAGAGGTATCACAACTCTTTCCTCCTTGTTCTCAAAGTTGATATACCCCTTATTGAATCTCAAGTCAACATTATTTGCATAACACCAAGGGCATCCAAACAAGGCTAGAAAATTGTCTGCTTCTGCAAGTGCTAGTACCTCAAAATCCCCAGTGAACTTGGCCCCTTGTATGGTTATATATGCATCCTTTAAAACTCTTATAGGGGTGGCTTTAGTCTGGTTTGCTATAAACACCACGTTAGATGATGGTTGCAATGGAGGCCTCCCCATTTGTACCCATGCATCTAATGTAAGCACATTTACTTCCGCACCTGTATCAATCAATATGTTGCTCAACAACCACCCATCCACAACAATATTCAGAGTAATTTCCTTGTCATAGTCAATGCTATCAGGGGGAATATTTTCATGTAGAATCTGTCATCCGGTCTCAATACTTGCGCATGGAGTGTTCCCTTTTAACCAACTTACTAATAATGGAATAATGTTCTCCTGGACACAACATTTTGCACACTTCTCTTAGATCATCGATATCATTTTGGACTATCTCTGATGCTTTCTTCTACTCCTTTAGGTATTGTATCTCACCCTGAAGATTCCTTAGCACTTCCATGGTATCTTGGTAAACTTCCTTTTGATGAGCAAGATCTAGGTACCTTACATGCAAAACCTCCTCCTTGGTGATTGTAGGCTTCAGTGCAATGCCTCTCTTACGCGCACCACTTCAGCTCGTGTAGTAATCTTCACTATTAATGCCTCAAGTCCTGGTGCTATCTTGGGCATCCACTGATCTTCTACCACGTGCTAGATTCTAACCATCCTAATGCCTTTGTTTTCTTGCTTATGTTGCTTACTCAGATGCTCATATAAGTCTGGGCACTCTTCATAGCTATGGTTCTTTCTATAAAAAGAACATGTAATATTTTGATGAGATTCATGCCTATAATGATCGGGAGATCCTCACGTATAACATATTCCATGAGGGAACTCACCTCTTCCTCCACCACGGCCTCATCCTCCATATCCACCATGATATCTACGTCCTCTTCCACGACTTCCTTCAAAACGCCCTCATTCCCGCTATAGCGTTTGATTATGATCCCAATCATGGTGCTCATTTTTGCCTCTAGAATTATCTCATTACACTTGTCTATCATACTCCAATGTCTATAGCATCCTGGATTTGACCAATCAACTAACAGCTTTCACTATCATGGGTCATGGAGCGGAAAATTTTGTAAAATCATGATACATTCTTCCTTATCGTGCGTTGTAATAAAGGACAGTAACTAGCATCATGATTCAAATGGAAGATCTCACAATCCAATAGTAATGAGTGTACAGATTTACGAGGAAAATTATCCTTGGTGTGGTCTTCCACTTCACAATCTGTACACCAAATTCCTGAGCGCATTTCATGGGCTGAATTTGTTAATAGCTTCTCTAACTGTTTTGCCATAGCTACAATTTGTGCCTCTAAGATTGGACTAACGCCAATGTCAATGCTCCCAACTGCCTCAACACACAAAGCTACTTCAAGTGTTTCATGTGGATCAGTGTATGTATTATGTGACACCACCCTTCTAAATGGTGTAATTAATCCCCTAACAAACCATTGTGCATGTTGGCTTGCATGAATATCATAAGATATCTTAGATAGAAGTGTCTTAAAATGGGCATTATACTCACGCACACTTTCGGTGAGTGCCCTTCTTGATATCTTTGAGCACATTGATACTTTTTTCTTAAATTCGGGATATGGAACTCTTTCAGAAATCATCCTTCAATGTTGCATAATCCACGCAAGTTTGATCGTGGTCAAACTTCCTTTACCATCTATGTGCACGTCCTGTAATGTAGTAGACAATAGACTTGCCTTTCACTTAGAAACCGTGATCCCTTTAGCACACCACAAGATATCACACATGTGCACATGCTCAACAACATCCTCTATGCCTCTATAATCTGGAAAATGAAGAGACATCTCCATATAAATGTTATGTGGTTGTTGCAGGTCTTAACCACCTGATCCAGAACCTCATGTGTTCCCTCTGCCTCTAGAACCCCTAGATCCACCGGAACTAGAACCACCTATACCTCTTGATCCTCCACATGTAGCTGGGATAGGACCTAAAGATGTACTCCCATGTGCTCTGATAGTATTACTATACTTAACCCCTACAGTTTGTGAGGTAGTTCCACTTCTAGAGGTGAATCCAATATTCTGTGCACTCACGTTCTATGTGGATGATGCACCTAAGACTCATACTCCAAATATCATTGAAGTTGTCTATCCCGACATTAATGTACTTTCTCCCGACTTACTCTTGCTCTCCTAATTTCATAGTTAGGTTGTGGTTACTTGTCATACTAGATATTGGAAAACTAAGCGCAAGGGCTAGGTCACTGTATCGTACCCAAAATTGTAAGGTCTTGTCTTTGCCGTGAACAACGTGACATGTGCCCCGATGATGATACAGGTCTCCTCACAAGGTGTTTGAGATCCAGAAAAGCTCTCCAAGTATGCGTTAACATCCCGCATGCCCCGCTTAGCCCCCGCGTGCTTTGTTTTTCTCTTTTCCTCTCTTTTCTTGGCCTTTTTCTCTTCAGTAACGAAACCGCCACCTTGACTGGGTGGTGGTCTTGTCACCGCCACCTTGAATAGGGTGGTGGTCCTATAACCGCCGCCCTACTCAGGGCGGCGGTCCTTTACGTGTTTTCCAGAAAGCTCTTTTAACACGACTCACGTAAATTCAACGTTTTACCAGCTTTCTTTCACCTCCATAAGCTTGCATTTATGATTCGGTTCCCTGGAATAGTGTTTTTCCATTGTTTATAGTTTAAGAGTTCTATTTGGTTTTTACCTTGGGTAAATGCAAATGCTATAAATAGTTGGCTTGTGCTCAAGCCCCTCAAAATTTGCCTCGATTTCTCTTTACAATAGATTTAGTTTTCACTTTGCTTAGAGTTCTTAGTTTCTTTCATTGCATGCTTAGTTAGCTTTGTTTTACATGTTAGTAAGCCACATATCCATCTTATGCAAAGTACTTGCTTTGTTATTTTATCCAATCCATTGAATAGGATAGTCTCTGTTTACCAATAGGAAGCCATTAAATTTGTAGGTTTTGCTCCTCAAACAAGATAGTTTCGTGTTCTAGACACTTTATGTTGCATGACTCGCAATAGATCCCGCTTTAGGAATTACATAAGCCAAGCTCTGTACTCTTTCGCTATCCCTCTCTACTACTCGCATTGTATTCGGGCTTAGTATTCGAGATGCCTTTATCCCAATATCTACTTCATTGATGCTAGCATTACACGCTTTTCTGGATCCATGTGAACACGAAGGAATGAGGAGATCACACTGAGGGGACAAGATCACACACACCATCGATTCACCACTATTCTACAGAATCCAGGTTCTAGCTTTCAAAGTTCTAGTTAGAATCATATCAAATAGAGTAGTTAATTGCTTTATTTCAGTTAATTCTACTCTCGATATTGCCAGGGAAGCTGTGGGGATTGATAGTTTCTGAGAAACTATGATTCACTCCTCACTTCTGAGGTAGGATCGAGAGCCTTGCAAATAGATTAGATGAGCTATTTCATTGTTTAGAATAGATCTACAAATTACACAGACAAATAGCTACACTCGGTTATTTTGTTTGTTTTAAGTTATTATATTAGCTGTCAATTCTAGATATTTTAGATAGCTGCTTTCTTAAATTCATAAAGCTCATCAGAAAACACAAAAAAAATAGAGAAATCATATATGCTATAGATACACTTCACATAGTTAAATTTCATTTTACTGTAGTTCGTTTTACATTGTTGCTTTTGTATGAAAATCACGGGACCTAGAGAGCCCAGGGAATACGTATTCGAGCCAATTGTGCCTCAGCCCAATCTCATCACAACGATAACTGATATAGATCAAAATCTTAGGATCCAAGTCTTCCAAACAACGGTAAGCTTGCAACAAATCAATTCCCAATTGAGTGGGTTAAACGTAGAAGATGACCAAGCACACACGTTTTGGTCAAATCAACCAAAATACAGATTACCCTAGGCAACATTCATATGACTGTAGAAGGGCTTGAAAGAGAAAAAACATTTGGTTGTGATCCTTTGGTCCCACAACCAGGCATAGGAGACACTCTTACAGATATAGATACTAGCCTAAGAATTCAGGGTTGCACGAACGCACTTTAAGAAGATATTCGATAAAATCACACAATTATTGATCCTAAATATAGAAGCTGAGAAAGCATACAATTACTGGATACTAGGGATTAGGACTTGATTTCACGCATGACCATAACAGGTCCACAACAACTAAGAGTCTACGGTTGTGACCCACAAATCCCATGCCCCAACGAATCCATAGGAGAATTAGACATAGACACTGGCCTACGCACACTAGTATTCTGGTCTACTCCACTTCCACCTATCATCATCGAACAATTATCCTTGTTAGACACAGCAGCTAACAAAGCTAGAGAGTTCTGGACTAGGCCAGAGAATCGTCCATAGAGTCGACTATATTTACCATCCACCATATGACCCTGTCCGGAGAAATACACGAAACTATCCCGGGTCACTTTCCACGTATTCCACAACCTATAGATCGAATCACGCCAGAGCTCGATATTGATTGGAGCCTTCGAGTAGTCATCCTTGCTGACTGATCTATCACACCAGTTCAAGTTAGGAGGGCCTTCTTTGCCTTAGACTCACAAATTCCGCTAGTGCGTATTGAAGACATTAGATTGCCTAACTAGTTTGTCTACATCTCACACATATTCCATACCCACCGGTTTGTCTCTTTAAGCACGACCTCGAGAGGTCGGGTGTGAGGAAGATTCACTTGTAGATTCCCATGCTCGCATGTCACTTTTCCGTCGTATGCGACTCACTGCAGATGGATTAAGATGCACGCTCACGGCCCGGTAGTCTCTGCTAGCGTACTTTTATGGGAGGCCAAGAGTTGATCTCTGTCATGTTTCCTAAGATGGGGAGTTCTTGATGCTCTGGCTCCATGTCTTCTACGTGAGATGTAAATCCTTCATGAGCCATCTCTCTCCTCAATGCCATACTTTCTGTAATGAAACACTGTTGCTTCTCTATCTCCCTCTCGCGCACCTCATTATACTTAAGCCACCTCTCCTCTCTCTGCCTCTCTGCTGCTAGGTCTGCCATCTTTCACCAAACCTGTTCCTTCCCTCGCACGTGGTGAAGTTTAGTTAGCCATTGGTTTACTCTCCAAGTTCAAAGTTACCATCAAGATCTTGATCGCCAGTGGAATACCTTGCAGATATACTCCTCTTGGATACCACAAAAACTGGAATTCAACTACCTCCAGGAAAGAATACGTTAAAATTGAATATTCCAGAATATAACTGTTTAGAACACCACAAAACCACATATCCACAAAGACGAGTCCAGATCAAATCAGCATCATAAAGGGCTGAATTCTTCCTGTGTCCAGAGATAAGTGCATGATACCTCTAATTTTACCGAGATACATAAACGGTAAGCCACTCGTATAGTTCTACTAGAAAGATAGCGAAAAAGCTCTTGTATAGGCTGTCATATATAGATTATTTTCTACCCAAGTGCATGCGTTAAACTCGGATCCACCGCTGAACCACTTGTGCATATTCTTCCTCCGAGATCATGTATCCATTCCTTAATACTTTCTAGAGTTAACCAAGACATCTTCATCGTGAACCATCCTAAAAACAAGCGAAAAAGAGGTCCTGGTAACGGAACCAATGATGCAGCCTAGAATTTACTAGATAACACCCTAGTCACGCTAGCATATCACTCACCTAGACCGATCACTCACCCTAAGCATGTAAAGGTACCAGGTCCCTCTTTAGAGTTGTTGTAGCGGGATGTTAGCGTGATGAAGGATAAAACATATATATCCGTAACTAATTCACCATTCTACAATGCATGCTACATTTAAATCTATGAAAGAACAAGTTTAAACAGTAATCATGATTGAATTAATAACATGCACTACTCAATTACACACAGGAGTAACACTTAGGTTCAACTAATATCTTTCATCTATTAATAAACACAAAATCTCCTTACAATAATGGCAATCTATACCAATGCGCGCTTGGATCTGATACAATAATCCAATCATATGCGCATACCTCTATATCTTCATACATCCATCTCTCTGTGTGTATATTCTACTATGTTCTTCATATCATATATATAGGGTGGGGGCTTGCCCTTCACTGCTTATCTATTCTAGAAATAGGCCGCATGCTATTAATAGACATGTGCCATTTACAGGCATAACCACACATGCAAGTGTGCTATCTATAGACCTCTTACAGTTAACTGAAGTGACAATCCTATTCTTAGCTCATCTCCATGCAAAATGCTTGATCTGATCCTCTAAAGATAGATAATGCGTGGCGCGCACGTCTCTGCATCGTTGGTGTGTTCCACACGCCATCTTCTAAAAATAGGTCTTCATGCTCAAAATTGGCTAAGTCCTAAATGTTGAACTTTCCCTCCACACACAGGTTCTTCTTGTCCCTCCGCGCCCTTGATCCTAGCCTTCTCTCCCATGTGGATTTCTTGTGTGATCTCTAACAAGTATTCTTTGATCAACATTAGGTGTTAGCTACACTTTGAGAAAAAAAAGTTGTGTAAGAAAAATTTGCAGCGATGAAGGTTTAAACTGAAAAACAAATTTGAGTTCATGAAAAGTATGAAGCAACCCTAAAGAAGTAAAATACAATTGCATGGAATCCAAATTTCACTAAACCAAACACAAGAATCAAAGAATGTTAATGTATACGTAGGAAGGTTGTGGCTGCATAAGCCCTAATGGAAGCCTCTGTGCAAATGAAAGTTTTCCACCCATATCACAACCAAAGACACCATATAATTATTGGAGATGTTGGAGGGAATTCACAACATCGAATAAAGTGGTATTACATGGAATCTAACATTAAAATCTGAATAAGGCACCAAATAAAGTTTTTAGCATGCTATCGAACATCCTAGAAAAACAAAATCAATGCCTTTTAAAAAAACAAATGAGATGTATTGTTTGTTATGTTGTCGAAGTAGTAGATATGAAATGGGTAACATGCGATAGAACTATCATATCCATCATAGTAATTAAAAACCAAAAATTTAAGAAATACAAAAATAATACCATATTCGAACAACATAATGTCGCTCATGATCCTCATATAGGTTAAGAAACAACAAATGAAATGTTTAGGTAGATTTTAGAACATACAATAGAGAGCATTTGTGAGACTTTCAACGTATACAAAGGGAATCTTATGAAACAATAGAAGAGGAAACAAGGAATCTACATAAGACACATATCTATGAGAGGGGAAAAGTATGCACCTAACAATTAAAAGCGTATACTTGTGATGAAAGAAACGAGCGAGGAAATGCTATAAAAAATATAAAGGACAAAGATATAACAAGAACACAAAGTTAAATGCTAAAACACGTACTAATGTTCGTTTTATATTACCGAGTGTGTTTCAAGTCGGGAGAGGAAATCCTAATATATGAATCCCAAAAAAACATAAAGTTTATTACTTAGTATCAAGTATGTAATCCAATAATTTTCCATGTACATGCACTACATGGTGCAACTATTGTTGTCAAAAGGTAGTAAAATATAGAATGTATTGAAACTAGAATATTTAGGTAGTTGTAGTTCCAACATCACCTTCCCCGCACGAGCTAAGTAAGAAACAATGATGTGAGGGACATGTCAATGAATTGTAGAACACCGTAGCGACAAATGGAAAAACCCAAAAATGGAAAGGTTGAAGAGTAACAAGAGTGTGCCATTTTTTTGGGTACATGGAATTTTGTTTTTATTCATTTTTATTTTTATTTTTTATGATTATATTTTCCTTTTATTGGGAGGAGGGATAATGAAAAGTGGCAAAGACAGAGATTTTTTGAAGCCTGAGAATGTGGTAAGTTCACGCACCTTCATGTAAGCGATAATTTTTATTGGGAAGGCTCCCCCTCCATGTTGGTTCTAGTAACCATAACAGAAGACGATTGTGTGTCGAGCTTTCCACTACAGGGAAGTCAAACTCTTCCTCTTATTTCTTTGAATCATACGGTTCATTTTTTTCACGACAAGCTCTTCGATGTAGTGAAGCGGTGGTTAGTCCAAGTTCTTCATGTGTTAGCCACAACCGAGGGCCTTTTCTTTGGCAATTCACGTTTTATATGCTCTATTGCATCTTATAGTGATGTTAAGCCATATGTCGTTCCTTCCTTAGGTATTGGAGGCATGACATGTTGCCGAGAGGCAAATATCTTGTTGTTTCTCTTCCTCTTTTGATGTTTCTTATGTGCCTTAGATCGAGGCATCTTCAATATTACTAGGAACAAGTACAAGCACATTTAGTAAAGAGAATCCATAATTAATGCAATTTATGCAAAGGTTGTTAGTAACATATGAACTAATTACAAGCTATCAAATTTGATTAGGGATGTGGGATTAATTGTACAAGTATTGTGTGCTATTTTTGTTAGAATCTAGTTTTCGAGGGAATATCGTGCAAGGAAATGAAGAGAAGGTAGTGATTTATTTATTTATTTTTGTATTCAAATCAACAAAACCAACAAGGAAGTGACCTCAAACAAAGAAAGTAGCCTTTCTTCTTCTCATTTTCTAGCTATAACATAAGGTACAATTGTCATTTTGTTGTATCTATGAAAAAGTAAAAGGAGGTAAGAACCATAGATCTGTTATTTTTCAAACCCTTGAAATTGGTGTAAATGTCAACCCCTAATGTTCTCTATTCCTAATGTCAATTGTTACCTTGTCCAAGGTAAGGAATTGTGATTTATGGAACGTCAACTGCCCAAGACATTTTGAGGGGAAGTTGTTTACAAATGTCGTAAGTGATCGGAACAATAAGAACATATGTAGGGTTCTCCGAACACCATGACGAGCCTTTTTAGTTGGGGAAGTCAATAACAACAAATATTGGCAAGGAAGGGGGGGTTGTACTTGGTTTGTAGAAAATTCCAACAACCTCACCAAGGGAGCCATTGGCAAGGCCCATTGATACCCAAAGGTCAGAAGTCAACATAAATTTTTTCCCACAACACAACAAGAACTCCGGACTGGAGCTACTTGTCACCAAGGTATATTTCAGTTTTTTTCCTAGAGGTTTCGCATGGTAATGTGCAATAGGCACACCTAAATATTTCAACATGGCTTTGTTGTGTGATAAGACCTTCTCATTTCTTACAAATAGATGCATGGAAGAGAGGAAGACATTTTTTCAAGTTGTCCAATGTAAGAGTCTGTGTGGATAGTAAGCAGCTCCCAATCTTCAACGTTGGGCTTAACATTTCTGATATTAAGAAAAATATTACGGAAAGCTATATGTGAAGGTTCCACACCCTGTTGTCTGAAAATTGTGTCCAACACAACAACAATATTAAAAAAATTCCAAAGTAAGGATCCATATGAATTCCTTGCATAGAGAGAGGTATGTCTATTATAGGAGGAAGTTTCCCAAGGTCACCTATAAGAATAACTAGGGTTTGTTTATTTGATGCGAAAATCTTGCCATAAGCGTTCATCAATCGAGCTTAATAATTTAGGCCCAATGAAGCTCATCTCATCAATGAGAATGTAGCATATATATTTCAATGATTCTTGGAATACATCAAGGGTCTGCCCTTCCAAGGGCTTCATGTTTTGGATAGGGGTTCGCAATGAATGCATATACAAATTGAAGCATTTATATTGAAAGCATCTATCCCTATCGGGGAAAGAACCAATATGGATGACTTTTCACTCTCCATGGATACTGAAAATGAATGTCTAAGGCTATTGATGAGGTATGATTTACCTGTTCCTACAGTTCCAAGGATAATCATTTTGAGAGGATTTTGTGGAGTTTCCTGTAAATAGTGTCTCATGACAATGTCAAAGGATAATTATTGTTTTGTAGAGAGTGTGTTAGAAGGCAGGCCAAAGTTTGCTAAAGGAACCAAGGTAGAGGTAGCTTGCCAGTTCATGTCCATAAATGAAGTAGCAACTTCATCTAGGGAATTATTGAAATGGAAGGCAGAGTAGTTGTGGTTAATATCGAAGTCACGTTTTCCTAGCATTTCAATGTTAATGTCTTGAATGCTAGCTTTAGGTGTCATTTTTGAAAGGATTTTTCATTCATGTCTTTCAAAACTATCACGATTTTCTTCATTTGTATCAGGTGATTCTCCATTGGCGGAAATGTCAATTTCCTGCAAGGATATTTCAACATGGAAAGCCCCGTAGGTTTGGGACATTATTTCCCAATTTGTCACTATTGTTTCGTTGTCTGTGTCAATGTCCCGAGAAATGTTCCTAAATTGTTTGTAACGTAGCAGGTTTAGCCATGCAAAACTCCTCATAAGAGTTGGAGCAAGTGTCTAGGATTACAAGGAAGCACAGAGTGACACGAACAACAACTAGTTGTGTTCTTTTTTTCCAATTGTTTCCTGCACGTGTAGTAACATGAGACCAATTTCTAGTTGTATCAATATTTTACAACATTTCCAAAGAAGCGGTCGGGAGATGTAGGCATCAATAAATGTTTTGGTATTGAAGAATCTTCTCCGGCATCCAAATCAACGTAAAACTCTGCAACCAACATGCAAGATGAAAAATTGTCTACTACAAGTAACAAGTGGAATTTTTTGAAGCAAGTGATAAGTTTCTTATGTATCATTCAACAATGCTATCTGAGAGGAGCCTACAAAATGCTTTCATAGCAGATCCTCCACATCTAACATTTCTACAAGCATGGCTAGTAGGTTATGGTATCCTTCTGATTTACATTCTGACTTGAATGCGTATTTAGCAATGTACTGCAATACTGCATGGTGAGATACAATAGGTCGACAATCAAAATTTAATCACCAAATAGAAAGGATGTCTGGGTTTTGGGTGTTCAATCGGTCATTATTGTGTGTAGGCATGTAATTTATTCTCCCTTTAGTGTCTATTGAAAATGAAGACGATGTTTTTAATTCCCATGGAGCATTGTAACAACACTGGACAACATCTCCTTTTATACAAGCATGTTTTCTCGGTGGTGTGGTGTTGACTCTATCTAGCGCTTCTTCATAGTCACATGTAGGATCAGTATTGAAAATAGAGTTAGTTTCTAGTAAACATGGATCATCGAATAGTGAACGTGGCAAGTGTGTGACTATTTCAAAATCTAGTCATAGATTCCATGCAGAGATAAATATTTGTCAAAGAACTGCCTAGTTTTATTCACTTCTTCTAAGCATCGTCCCAATCCATGATGTCAACATCATGAGCATTTTCTAGCTAAAGGAAACCATACACTTGGGATGAGCCACGATGTTGCCACTCATATCTGCAAGCATGAACGAAAAATGAAAAGAAGAGGAAAAAAGCCAACTAAAAGGGAAGAGGAGAAAGAAAGTAACCCACGAAACAACATGGATAGGAACTCACCTATACCAATAGTTAACAATGTGCAAGTGTTTTTGCAATATCTCTTCCCAAAAGATAGTTCACTGGAGATGCATGTAAGCAGAATCTAGGTGAGGGTTTGTGATGACATTGTTTGTTCTCCAACGAAAGGCTTCCGGTAGATCATCTAGAGGATCCCCAGGCATGATTTTGTGTAAGTCCGTCCATTTTGTATTGGTTGCGCTCATTGTGAAAAACAAAGTGGGGGAACCCAATTGGAATACCATGTCTGAAAGTTCAAGGCAACATTTTTTCCAGTAAAACCTAGTTCCTTACAACATTGAGGAAAACCGCATAAGGTTGTCGACCAACTTGTCATCGGGAAGATCTTACGGTGTGAACACATGCCCGATATCATCATTGGAAGATTGTTTTATACGTTTTATTTGACGAAAACTATTGTTGTGACATGACTGAGGTGTCTCGTAATCAAATTCGAAGAAAATAACGAAACCTTGGGTGGATAAAAACCTTCCATCGTGGTAACACATTAAATGGAGTGCATACTCATGCATCTCAACATCTTTAAGTCTCGGTTGGATGAGCATCGCATGGCCTTCAGGAAGAGGCACGAAAGGCAATTGTAAACAATCCTTCTATGTTATATTCATTAATCGAGAGAGGAACTAATGTGATCATATGTATTTCATTATTTAATTTATGATCCTATGAGTATATTCATCGTATCTCTTTGTGCCTTGTATTGGATCCTACACAGTTTATTCCTCTGCATCTAAAGTGCCCCACATTTTACACACAGAAGAATAATAGTAAAATACTTGGATAATTTTTTTTTTGACTTACATTGCTCACTACACAACACAGCAAGGGCTCTAAATATAGAAACTCGACATGCATACAACAATTACATAAATCATCGACTCACATAGACACATGAAAACAACATAGGCATGTCGATGCCACACTTTTCCCAATGAATGGTTACTAGTACTGACCCAACCACAAGAAAAATGACTTCAGGAATGGCGAACCCACAACACATCATTTCTTTAATTGTATTTTAGTTACGATTAACACTCCAAGAACATTATTGTGCAAGGATAGCTTCCTCCTTTTTCCAACTACGAAACTTTAAGTTCATCCCACATATAATTTACAGTTTCGACCATTTTAAGTTAGCTTCTTATTCTTTACAAAATTTCCCATAACTTACACACTTATTTGGCATAATTCAAATGCATATAAAGTACTTAATTATCTTACTCTTATGTTAAAAATATTCTTCTCGAACATACATTCAATGTCTACCTTTTTACTCTTACCACTCAAGTGAATGTGACTTGGTGTCCATATAGCGATATTAGGATTTAACGGAGATTTAGATACAAGATAGATTTTTTACCAAAAACATTCCTTGATCACGGTATAGTTATTTCCCTACCATAGTCATTCTAATTCAATGACTTGTGGAATTCCATTTTGATTTATATATGTATTTTGTTTTCTCGAAGGTTGATCACACCAAGGCAATCCGTATTCTTTGAAACAAAAGAATATATTTGATTGAGATATAAGGTCTCCGAGAGTGGCATTATTCTGAACCTCAATCTCATTTTTACTCTTATATGCTTTACTTCCTACGTCACATTATGGTCTTATCATTAGCATTGTCTTGTAAAAGGAGTTATGAAATGTTGGACTAACCTCTTGAAGACATATAAGATTAGAAGACTTGAAGCTACACACGAACCCTAAGTTAACATCTGAATCAACTGAGGTTTAGATTAATTCCAACTTCACCTAAGGGTCTACCCCTCAACTATATATGCGTTTTAAGAAAGAGGACATATTTATGCTAAACCACCTTCCGAAAAAGACCCAAGGTGTTATGTTGATAGGAACCAAGGTAGCACATTTAGGCAATGTAAGCGAGACAAGGGGTTCATTAACAAGAGTGCAAGGCAAGGAACAACTATATCTCGATCTCCATTTATGTCGTTTGGATCCAACATGGATTTCATTCGTTGAAGAAATTTACTTTTAAATCTATCTTTGGATCGCAAGGTAGTCTGCTAGGCTACTCTGAAAGAGGAGGAGTTAGCTCTACACACTCTAAGAAAAGGTTTGACTGTGTTGCTCCTATCCACTAGGTTTATGAAAATGTCACTAAACATACTTGACGAAGATGATAATCCCATTCTCGGGTTCTTATTTACTCAAACTAGGAGGTTCCATCGAGTGCGAGTTTAAGTTCATTCTACGGTTTTGAATGTCTTCTACGGTAAGAGAGTATCACACGTGAAAAACAAGTTATGCTCGATATCAAACAAGGGTAGGGTGTTTTGATTAAATCTCTTCATTACATTTACAAAGTATGAATGCACAAGATGATTCATTAATCATTTATTGAACACTAAATATGCACTACACGATATTACTTCAAATTCATTTACCTTATATAAATATCAAACCCTTTTACCATGTGTACTATGAATCAAGATTGAACCTAAGATTAAATGCACATTTCCTAGATGTCCTTTGAAACCAACATCTCATACATATCAACAAATTATCAAATATAACAGTCTGTAACATGAGACAACATTATACATTTATTCATTTAACAATGAACTATATAAATTTCAAAGATAAATAAATGAATTACACATCACCTTTTCATCGTCATTCTTTCATCCTGCAAAACCACGTGAGCATGATATCAGTGATAATTCGTTGGCATGGCATCCACCCTAATCTAACATAATTATCATTTTTCAGTTTTCCCATTTACATATGATAATAATTACAATTTGCAAATGAAAGAAAAGGGTTTAGAGACATGTATTCAATGCATTTCATTTCACTTCATTTTGTAACCTAGGAGAGAGAAAGAGAAGGGAAGAGAGAGAAAACACCATTTTTTCAAAAGTTTTATTTCACACCACAAGTTATACTATAGATTTTTAAATAGTTATTTACATGTTTCAAAAGTATCCACGGTGGTTTGGCAACCCGACGAGGGTCCCACAACTTTCTATTCTTACATTTTCTTACCAGCTACAAAAACGCTCAAACGGACTCGGAGGCTAAGAAACCACTTCCAAAAGTTGTCTTTTGATGAGAACACACACCATGATTAACTTTCTACGTGTCCCCAGATATACCAAGAGTTCATAGAAACTGACGGAATTGGGAAAAAGTAAACGGTTTGCATTTGTCACTAGTTTTTTGAGGCTCCTGGTTGTAAATGGCCCGACCATTCTGCGAATGAACAAAAGTTAGCTCGAGGGCCTAGAAAACCACGTCCATAACTGACGTTCGATGGATGAGCATGCAACGAGACACTTCCTACAAGTTCCCCTATATAAGGAGAATTCATCAGAGTCGACGGGACTGAGAACTAGAAAACCATTTTCAAACGGCGACAAGTTTTCTGGAGCGACAAGTCGAAATTGGTCTAGTTTGACCTCGTCAAACTGCGACCAGAGGCCTACAAAATGGCTTTGCCAAACTATCCAGAAAAGTGATTTTCCCTAAACTGAATGTTCCATGTAATTGTCTAGTATAAACACTAGAGGTTTGCGAAGACGGAAATAATTTCTCTATCCAGGTTTCAAATGGCGTTCAAAATGAAAGCCAACTTTCTAGATTTAATAGTTTTCTACTGCTATAAACCAATGTAACAGGGCTCCTATAAGAGCATCAAAAAGATCACATATGTTCGTTCGGGGTCAATCCAGAGGTTAAGGTGACCCCTCACACAACAAGGTACACAAGTGAAGCTTAACATCTCGTTTTCAGAGTTATGAAGGGTACTTAATGAGTCTCCAAAAAATGAAAAAATTAACTATTTAAATAGGGAGAAGGTCAACATTAGTCTTGGAAGTCAATCTCATCTTGTCGATAAACCAATATTGTAGCGATCTAGATGGGTAGGAAGTTTTCTAAATCACCTCAGAATGAGGGTGGAAGTTCATGTTTTAATGCAACGAGTTATTTTGACTTCGTGAGTTACGACACGACATTTCATTGTTTTGCAACGAGTTGAAATAAACAATTAACTGTATTATAATCCTAATATTTTAAAATTATATTAAGTTGCAAATGAAAAACTAAAATACGAGAGTTATGAAAGATGAGGGGAGGTGAACCATGCCTGGGAGGAATGGAGTCGGTCAAACCCGCAAGCTTTGGTTCAACATCTTGCTTGGGCACTTCGTCAACCAGTTCACAAGCCTCGATCTAACCTCCACAACGTCACACAAACTTCCCGATCACTTGAAGTTTTTCCAACAGAATAAGTTGCCCATTATGTTCTGAAAATTTTCTATGAATACCATAAAACCATTGCATTCCATGAGATGAAATATCTGAGGCATTTTGTTGAACAATTCACATGCCTTGAATACACTTCCACATTTTTCATACATACCAATTATGACACACTTCCACATTTTTCACGCATATCAACTATGACACTTGCAAGTACAAAATCTTACAAAAACTAGATTCTATTGTTCATACCCTGTTCCAATACTCATATTTTGCCATGGTCTGAGATTATGCTGGAAAAGGTGTTTCTTTATCGGCATCTCTACCACTAGCTCTGGAAAGTAGTGAAGGACAACAACAGTTTAAGAAACAACCCAACCCAAATCTATCTCTAGCATAAATGGGTGTGGGGTATCCTAGACGACACATTGCAGGGTATCCCAGAAGCATTACATGGTTGAAACCAGTAGATTCAAGCTCTGAATTTCATGGATCTGAAAAGAACAACAGCTTCAATGGAAGGCCCAACAAAAAGGGCATGTGTGGCTTTTGCTATGTATTCCCCTTGCCTTGGTTTTCAAAAACTGTCCCACATGCCTACCAGGGGAACAACAGACCAACAAACCACATCCCCTTTCAACGCACTCCGCTCCATGCCAACACAATCTTCCACAGCCGCAACCATGGCACTCCATGGGTGACATCTGAGTGAGGCATTTCTTTGAATAACAAAAAAATGCCCTCACGCACATTGATTTGAGGATTTCATCAACGACTCACGTCTTTGAGCATATGCTTTAACGCAGTTCTAGAGCTCCCCACGCATCCTTCAAAGGCACTGGTGGAAAGTATGAAGGGTTTAAAGCTCCTTCCCATGGTGGCGGTGGCTGCTTGTCTTCATTCAACAATAAGACAGAAAAATCCCATAAGGAGCCCCCTTTGCCCTAACCGCCCTAAAATTCACGGGCTTTTTAATTCTTTTATTTTATTTATTTATTATTATTTTTATGATTTTACTGGCTAACAATAATAATGATAATTATTAATCATATTAACGGTGACGACTGAGCAAACATGAAGCAACAAGAACTAGATTTCCCTTTAACCAAATAATCGTCCACAATGCTACCAGTCCACCATTTGGGGCGCCGACAACAACCCAAAAAGGCAAGAAGGAGAGGGAGGGTGCAAAAATCTTCACTACGACATGGAAAAAGTTGACAATGGTCAACGAGAGCATGCACACAACCCTCCCATGCTTAGCAATAGGGTTGTCATGTCAATAACTCGGGAAACATCGAGCGAGGAATTACAACATCCTAGAGTTAGAGACAAGCGGAATGCTCATCGCAAGGTTTTTAGAGGCTACCATGATTTTGTTTTTTGAAGGCAATATAGAAGGATCTACGCAAGAGGCATTTTGATGTTAAAGTTTTTTTACTAGGAACATGTTAACAATAAAAGAAGTTGTTATTTTAAGAAACACAAAAATTTGAACATGGTAAGAGTAATTGACACCCAATTTTAAATCCTAGGAGGAGAACACCGCTTCTACAAGCGCGAAAGTGGCACCGCCAATCTTACCAAATAAACGTCATAGTTTGGGCAATGGAAGAGGGAATCACTTGCAGTGACCTTTTTTCTATATTTTTTGCCTTCCACTATCTAAGGACAAGTCATGTAGTATAATTTTTCTAGCGAGATAGATGTGATTGTGCAACTAACACTGTAAACATTATTCTTTTCAAACTCAACAAAATATTGTATTGTTGAAATTGTGACTCTAACGGTAGACACATATTCATGTGAACACCTCTTTGAAAATGAAGATGAAACCACAGATGACCCCTCCTTGGCAAACCATTCTTTAATATGTGTGTCTCCTCCATGTCGGATTCCACAAACAATTGTGGCACATTGATTGTATCTAGTGAAATGTCATTCCAAGGGTGAAGTGATTCGGTATCCAAGGCATAGGTTTATCCAAACAAGGGTGAAGTGATTCATGTATCCAAGGCATAGGATATTGTCCAAAAACACAACGTAGATTAGGTACAAGAACGTTTAGGTATGTTCGGTACACCAAAGGGTTGGTTGGGATAAACAAAGCATGTCAATAGGCAAGGTATGGTTGTGAAGCTAAAACAACATGGGTAACAACATAGTAAGGTATAGCGAGCACACAAGGTCTATGGCCACACCAAGTAGGTCAGGTCTAGGTAAATAAGTCATGGCACGGGTAAGGCCAAGGTATAGGTAAAATAACAAATCCCGAGATGCAACTAAGGAAATGTAGGGGTAGTTTGGGCTTGTAGGTAGGTTGTAATAAGTGTGGGTGAGGTCAAAGGGTATCTGACAATAATAAGTTGAGGTCAAAATGGGAAAAATGGGGTAAAAATGGTAATAACATGCGACCGATGTCGGTTATAAAGTAACCGACGTCGGTCAGGTCAGGTTAGGGTTGATAAAAATAAAATATGTATTTTATAGATTCATTTTAATGTGTTTCTATTTGGGAAAATGATAGAGTGGCGGGGTAAGGGGAGAAAGCGATGGTACGAGGTGTTTGAGCTGAACTGGCGAGTGACTATTGTGTGATTCACATTTGGTAGGTGGGTCCACCAAATCGATTGGAGCCATTTGATTAGTTGTGAGGTGAGGAGTGGATTTGGTGATGGTGGAGGGGGAGAGGGCTCAGGTGGACCACTTGCACAACCGGATGTACCACCACTATGACGACACCGAGATGAGGTAGGATTCAATCTTTGTTGTTGTCTTTGGGTTAAAAAGAATGTTTGAAATTGGTTTGGGTAAATGGGGTATGGGGGAAAATGAATTTTGCATTTTTAGATAAAAATGCATGAAATGAGGGAGGGGGTGTCCAATATAGTGTAAATAGGGGTGGGAATGAAGTTAGGGTAGGTTTGGGTAGGGTAGATTAGGATTTTTAGGGTGTTTTAGAGAAAATTTTGATAGGTGGGGGAGGTTCAAATTTTTATTGTGTGACAGAGACTAACGGCGTCGAGGTTGGGCTGACATTAGTTGGCCTTGGTCGGCGGTGGTCAAGTCTGAGATGACCGACACTAGTGAAATTGAACTGGCGTCGAATGAGGAAAAACGGTGACGGTTAAGGTGATCGATGTCGGTTAGGGATGATGAGAAACGGGGGAAGGAAAGGGTAGGGGGAAGGAAATTAGTCAAGGAGGGATAAGGGAAGGTGTATGTAGGGAAAATATGGGAAAAGGGGTGTTTGGGTGATGGTGGGGGTGACAAGTAGAATAAGGGAGAATAGGTGTAACAGTACACTAGGAAAAAGGGGTAGTTGGTAGGGTTGTGGTTTGGGTAGGGTGTGGTGGGAAATATGTATGTCATGTAATAGGTGTGTTGGGATAAGTTATGTTGGGTATGGTAAAGGATGAACAATGTTGTGGTTTGTTAGATGCGGGAAAGAGACCAACTATGGATGAGGGATAGAGTACCGCATCTATTGCTAGTGGTAGGGTCGAGCGTGACCGCAGATGAGTGGAGGCATGTGATGGACGTTGGCCTGATTGGGATCCTACGCTACAGACATATAGCTTGAGAGCCAATTTTGATGGTCACACTCATCTATAGATGGGATTGAATGACCAATACATTCGCCTACCAAGATGAGATCACAGAACCCCGGAGAATGTATATAGGATCCTGCGCTACTTATAATGGGAGAGCAAGTTTATTTTATTTTTTCGAGGCATCATAGGAGCCGACATCTGCCAAAGTTTTGAGAGAAGATGAAAAAGTTGAGATACCATAGCGCGAGCCTCGAGCTATAGGGACATGTACGCAGCCCATCCTCAGGAGATGAGGTTTGTTGTCCTAATCATGGAGGAAATGTGTTGCTTTGCATTTCCATATGCACAAGGTGGGAGATTCTCATGAGTGCTTGATGGGGGTTCTCCAGACATGATGGAGGATAGGACCTATTTTTTTCAAGGGCACCAAAATTCTTGGTGCATTATACAGAGAGCCGTGGGCCTATGTGAGGCTACGAGAGGTTTAGTTTGTGTTGTACCTTTCTTCTTCATTGTTGGGCATATGATAACATCATATGTGTGCATCCAGATTGGTTTGCCTACACCGATGCATTCAATGCGGGCTTGGTCCGAGTTGGTTACAAGTGTTGGGTACCTATTAGGGGAGAGCATAGGGATGCTAGGGTTACACATGATGTGGCATATAAAAGGTGTGTGTTAGAGGGATTGTCAGGGGTTACATCATTTGGAGGCTGTATGTTGGCTTCCCTTCCTACATACACATGGCAGTGGAGTTAGATGAGATCTGACTACTCGTGGATAGAGGGACGCCATGTCGATGAGAACGAGATGATACCTATTGTGAGTCACACAACGGTTTGGGATGCCCTAGGACGTGCCTCCGCCATTCCCATAGTACAAGAGAGATGACGTGGAGAGGCCTATGCCTCTACCACAACCGACTGTGTTAACATGGCAGGAGGAGTAGGCAATAGACAAGTAGAATGATGACATCGGGGTTACTTGAAAGATATAAATAGTGGTGGGTAACGTAGGCTATGGGAAACATCACCAAGACCAGGGCGATCTGACTTAACCACTATTAAAGTTCAAAGGGACATATTACAGGGGTAGGTGGCCACCCTTTTGACACAACTTGGAGCATTGCAGGGGCAGCTTACAGGATCAGAGGCACATGTTGTCACTTTATAGGCGTAGGTGGTAGCCTTGTAGGCCCAGGTTACATAGGGACATGTACTGCACAAGGTGGGGATGAGGATGGGAGATAGGTAGCCATCTTACATGCACATATAAAAGGTTTACGGGTCGATTGGCCACTTGGGGGCTCAGTTGTGGCCTTGTAGGCCCGTGTAATAGAGTAGCACCCTCATAGGCCCGAGACGGGGTCCCATATTACAGTAGCAATAAAATAGAGTCCCACAGACGAGGAGGAGGGAAGTGTTCATAAGAATAGGGGCCGAGGCCATCATTAGCATGACAGAGCTCGCAGTTACTTGTGAGACCTATGGCACCACCACAGACAGTGTCGATGGTGAGATTCAGGAATGCCCGAATGCGGCCACATATTACCGAATCACCTAATGACCGACGTGATAGATGTCCCCTCCTATGCAAAGTACATGACATAACAAGGCTTGAGTGAGATGATGTGACCCCACACTCATAGTGCGAGAGTACGGGGGTCGAGAGCCCCGAGATAGGGTCAGGGTGAGGCTACTAGTTCACGGAGGCCCGACCCTCAACCCAAGCCATGTAGAGACTAGATCAGACCCATGAAGGGTGGAGAGATGTTGGAAGGGTGCCACGCAGAAGAGAGGAGGAAAATGATGAGACCGGCCTGAGGGTCTCGGGTGGGGTGACGATTAGGCACTGGTATGGTTATTTATATTGATTTTTGATATAAACCGACTTGTATCGATGATAATGAGGTTTTACATGAGATTTTTGCGATTTTTGATCATATATCGCCTGCGTGCCGAAGATGGTGAGGTCATTTGTCTATGAGAGACACTTGTATTATTTTATATCAATGTATATTTGATGGATACACAAACTTTCATTTATAGATGGTGAGATTGATGGTATGGATGATGTATTTATGTTTTGAAATTTCTATTGTTATTTGTGTATGGATGGAAACTAGGTGGATTAGGCATGGTGGAGTTAAGTATAGGCATGGTTGAGTTAGGTTGGTTAGGCATGGTTGAATTAGGTCAATTAGGCATGGTTGATCATGTTTTTAGTTTTGATTTAATTTCCAAGTTATTGGTAACATGGGAAATAAATGATGAGTTATATGTATGTTATGGTGTAAATTTCCAAAATTTGTGATATTATAGAAATGTGGAATGATTGATTAGATGTTTTGATGGTGTGATAAAATGGTAGATATGTATGAATGAGAAATTTCCAAGTTTATGAGAAATGGAAACTAATTAAGGGTGAATATTAAAAGAAAACATGTGGGAAAAATAAGCGGGGGTAAAGAGTGGCGAGCTAACCTCCAAGGGCCCCATGCCCTCGAAGTTACGCCTCATGGCCTTGATGAAAAGGGGCCTTAGGTCAATGTAGTTCTCCCATAAACTAGGGAATAATATGATGAGGTAGAGAGATGGGTTGGTAGGTTTCGAGGCATGATTAAGTCTAGGTCATAGAAATGGTTGAGTCTAGGTCATAGGCATGGTTAAGTCTTAAGTGAAATTGGAAATATTTAAAATATAGATATCGATGGTGTAGTCCCAGTATAGGGTAATCAATAAGTAATGGAGAAGGTGAATTGTAACAGTGTGACAAAAAGAGACATCTAATTGATAAGAACCATAACGATTCTTCGATACTAGAGATTGGCTTATGAACATAAGACTCTAAAGGTGTTGCATGTTTGAATATGCTAAGGGTGAAGAAAGTCACATGATCATGAAATGTCGTGTTTGCGTGTAATTCCTTGAGAAGATAGAAAATTAGGGTGAAAAAGGCAATGAGGTGAAAATGGGTGGTTTTAGCGTAACTTAGTGTACGATGGCATGTTTACATGGCAAGAAACCCATGATCATAAATAAGTAAGTCCATGACAAAAAAATTATCATTTTCACTTTTTGTTATTTTTTTGATAGACGATCGATGCGGAAGTCTATGTGGGATGAGTATATTATCTCCTTGAAGTCTTCATGAAGGTGATCAATGTGGGAAGATTCTAAGTATGTTATTTTATTTGTGCAAGGATAGTCTCTTTTTATGATAGAATATGTGCGGTATGGTAAGCTTTGTATAGTTGTCCTTCGAGGAGCAATCTATTTATAATGGCGAGATAAAGAAAAAAAGATGTCCCTTTTGAGGAAGTCACCTTTTTCTTTGGAAGTTTGACTCAAGGATTTGAATACCATTTTGCTTTTGGACGTTTAAGTCATGGACAAGACTATAGAGGAAGATTAGGTTTGTGTTTAGAAGACAAAACCATAACACACAAAAGCTTACTTTGAAAGAGATGGTTTCAAGTGATGAGCGACCATGGGATTCCATCTTGAAAAAGAAAAAATGTATCCATGAAAATCATGCCATGAGTAGAGCCATGGTACTCATGTTGAATATAAGGTGAAAGGTGACAGATTAATCACATGATTCTTGTTTAGTCGTTGATCCTCAAAACATGTAACATGGAAGGTGAATGGTGCTCAAGGGACGAGCGATCAATTGAGAAGGTGATATAGGACTTGATTTCAACAATAAAATGATCGAAGATGCAAGGCATTGAGGGGTTCATGTTTGGGTTTACCTTCAAGTGAAGACAAATGATAAGCACCTGATCCATAAGTATGGGTAACGATATAGGGTCCAAGCCAATTAGGAGCAAATTTGCCCGTTTACGTTTTTCTTCTATGGTTACATGTTGATTTTCCTTTAGGATGAGGTCGCTGACATGGAAGGTTCATTTGTGGACATGTTTATCATAGGCACATTTGATACGTTTTTGGTAGATTTGGAGATGATTAAGAGCATTGAGACAACGATTCATCTAACAACTCAAGTTGTGCTAAATGGTCCTAGTGAAAGTCATCATCGTTGAGCATGTCTTGTAGTGAGATGCAGAGAGATGGAATCTGAACCTCAAGAGGAAAGACAACCTTGGTACCGTAGACTAGAGAGAAAGGCATTGTAACAATCAAAGTGGGAATACTAGTGCGGTAATCCCACGAGGTGAAAAAAATGTGCGTATGCAAATCCTTCCCAGTATCATCAAATACTTTCATAAGAATTTTATTCAAGGTTTTATTGGTTGATTCTACTTGGCCATTTGTTTGTGGGTAGTAAGGTGAAGAGAAACTGAGTTTAATGCCAAAAGTGTCACAAAGTTTTCGTAGGGTTTTTTTTTTGAATTGCTTACCATTGTCAGTGATGAGGCGGTGAGGGACACCAAAAGACAAATAAAGTGCTGGTTGATGAGTTCAAAAAAATTCTTGGCTTTTGTAGAAATGAGGCGATGACTTCTACCTAGTTAGTGTAGTATTCAGTAGTGGTTATAATCCATAGATGGCATTGTGAAGAATAAGGATTGATCTCTCTGACAAGATCCAAACCCCATTGAGATAAATGCCAAAGGTCTCATGTGACTTGTAAGGCATGACTAGGTGTGTGATGAAGATTAGCATGTTGTTGGCATTTCATAAAATGTTTGACATAGTCACAACAGTCACAATTTAGGGTTGGCCAATAATAGCCTAGGAAAAGAATGTGTTTAGCGATAACTAAGCCACTAAAGTGACCTCCACAAATTCCATCGTGAACTTCCTTGATAGTGTAGGGAATTTCAAAACTTGTAAGGCATCGTAAGAGAATACTATCGAAGTTGCATTTATAAAGAAGACCACCCATGATGACATAGTGAGAGACACCTTTAAGAAAGGTGCGTTGTCCATTACGAGTAAGATCAAGAGGCATAATGGAAAGGGAAAGGTAGTCTGTAAACTACTTATACCAAAGGTCATGTGGGTCGGCGTAATAATTCTGATGGAGTTGACATCTCAAGATAAATAAGAAGGTGATTGCAAAATTTGTATTATGACAAATATTTTGGAGTCGGAAGACAAGCGGGTATATGAGAAGCTAGCCATGCCATAGTATCCACAAATTTATTAGTAGAACGTGTGGTGGTTTGAAGTTTGTAACGGTCAAAGGTTATCGACGGCGTGTCGACATGGTTTTTGTACTTTTGCATTATTTCATTACGACACTAGTATATACCATTGACTTGGTTAACAACCATTGAAAGTCACCAAATATATTACTTGATTTGACATCTAGGGTGATGGTGATTTGAACGCATAATACGAGTGCTTCATATTCGGTGATGTTGTTAGTACAATCAAAATCTAGTTTGAAAGATAATTCATAAGTTCACCACCAAGAGGAATGAGGATAATGCCTACACCACCTCCATGTTGACATTTGGAACCGTCGAAGAATAAGTTCATTTGATAAGCAATATTGTCCAAAGAGAGGGTAGTAATGGATTAAATGCGGAAAAATGAAGTTATAGGGTTGATCTCCAGAAAGGGGTGCGTCTACTAGTTGGTTAGCCATGGTTTGGCCCTTGATAGATTTTTGGTGAATGAATTTTAGGTCAAGGTCTGCAAGAATCATGAGCCAACGTGCAACACCCGATCTTTGGTAGGGTTTGGTGTACATGTAATGTAAGGGGTCAGTGTTATGAATGACAAAGGTTTTGTGGTTGAGTAGGTAATGACGAAGTTTAGTGGCAACAAAAACTAAGGCTAAAAAAAGTTTTTCAGCATGGGTGTACCTATTTTTGTAGTCCAAAAGGGTACAACTTATGTAATAAACCGCTTTCTCCTGTGTTACTCATCACGATGAGCGAGCATGACACCTAAGGAATGATCAGTAGAAGAAATATATAGGTAAAAGGGTTGGTCATCTTTAGGGGGAATGAGCACCGGTGGTTGAAGAAGGTATTATTTTAAGGCGTCAAAGGCTTTATGGCATTCATCATCCCATTTGAAGGAGACATCCTTTTGAGGAGATGATGAAATGGTTGACAGTGGTTGGAAAGTTGCGAAATAAATTGATGAATAGATTGCAACTTACCTTGCAAAATTCAAAGTTGACAGAGATTAGTAGGCGAGAGGCATTTCGAGAATAGCCTTTACTTTAGCAGATCAACTTCTATGCCATTGATCCAAAAATAATCAGATTATTACTACCGATCTCGGACCCTTGTAGGATTTAATTATTTGCCGACAATTTTCTCCTTTTAAGTAATAAATTTAAAAATTAATGCAAGACAATAAGACAATTGCACAAAGATTGATTACGAGTTCGCGATTGCCTACGTCTCCATGTTCGTGTCGAACCGTTCCACTAATCAAAATTTGTAAGTTCTGATAGTACTTTCACAAGAAAACCTAATGGAAACTATTTAAACTTTCTTAGAAGAATAACCGACCTTGAAAAACAAGGGTGAAAAATAGCACGACTTCCACCTTCCCGCGTATTCAAAAGCTTGATGGCTCCGGTTCCACTTGTTTAGAAACCTCCGGTTCTCGATCGGCCTTCCAGATGCTAATACAACGCCCTATGGCTCTCCAGTCGATATACCAGGCTTCACAATAATTTACTGTGGCGCTATGGGCCGACTAGGTAGTTTGAATAACTCCTAGCCACAAATATTTAATTTATTATTGCCTAACAAATAATAGGTCAATAATAATCAAAATAATAATGCCTAAATAATTTAGGTCTTCACACAACAACAATTTCTCATTCACCTTCCAAGCTCTGAGCTTGTCTTCGTTTTTGTGTGTGTCCATTACAAAGGAATGGGTTCCCTATTTATACAATTTTAGGGCCCAAAAATAATGGAAAATCATTTATCATTAGGCTAATATTAGCCTAACCACATAATTTGGATGGGATAATAATCCCCATAATCCTCCTTAATCCCCTTTTTAACCATTCTTCCCAATTCCACGTGATGTGGATACATTTAAAAAGATGGCATGCATTTTAAAAGGATTAGCATGTATTTTAAATGGGATAAATCCCATGTGGAGCGGCCCTTTTTGGTGGATAAAATCTCACATTGTGTGGGATATAAATATTTATAAGGTTTATTTAAAACCTTGCCCACCATTTTTAATGTGGGAATCTCCACGTTTGGCATTTAATTGCCCCAACACCACTTCATCTCCTTCACCACGTGGACTTAGCATAAAAGGTGGATGGTGGTTTATACTAATGTTTGAACATTAATATATATATATATATATATATATATATATATATATATATATATATATATATATATATATATATATATATATATATATATATATATACGTGGCATTTGGAATGGTGTGTAAGTGGACTTACCAAGTAAATAAAAATTCGACCCATACCATGGGGTATCGAAATTAATTAACTCGGTCATCATGTAGTCCACTTGTCGTCTCCCAATAGGAAAATCGAGCGAATTGACGAGTGGTGGCAAGCCATGTGTCACAAAGGTGCGATTGATCCAATATTGACCAGATTGACCAAAGTTGACTTTCCCATGCCTAAACTTTAACCGAACATATCTAGAGCTCCCGATGTCCGTTTGTCAAGTTCTTATAGTCGTTGGAAAGCTCTCAAGATGATATTTTGCACTGACACCATTTAGGGATGTTTAGGGAACTTTTTAAAATGATCCCGTGATCACACCTCCCCATTGAGAAAAGCTTTTTGTCCCAAAAAGCTTCCATACTGTCCTAAATCTGAAAAAAATCTGCTGCCACCTCGGAAGTGCTGCTGTAGTAGATCCTTGGGTCTTCTCCTTCAACCTTCTCACTTCGACAACTCTACTCTGATCCTGGGACTTGTGGGTTATGGGCCCACGACGCTTCTGCTGTGCCACTCTGATATCCGAAGAAGACCTCCACGCCTCCGCTTTATGGTGCTAAGTTTCTGAATGAAACCTAAACGCTCCTTACGTGCGTCTTAAGCTTCTTGATATCTGACAACAAGGATATTATTTTACTCTATAACACAGCTCCTGGCTCCGAGTTGATTCCGTAGAATCCAAATTGGTTTGAAGGAACTCCATGTTACGTAGAGCTTTGATTGATCCGATGTCGGTGATGGACAATGCCTTATCCCTTTACAGACCTCAACACCTCCAATGCTTGATGCTAAGCCTCTTTCAAGACCTCGAGCCTCCAATGCACAATGCTAAGTCTCTATAGACCTCAATGCTTCCGATGCATGATGTTAATCCTCTTTCAAGACCTCAAGCCTCCAATGCATGATGCTAAGTCTGTTGATCAGCTACCATTCGAATGTGTGGTCGCAATGCCTTGACACCGAATGACGTTAGCTAATCCTTTGAGAGCTCCTCTTGTTGACATACTAATATCAGGTACCATTCTGCTGCACGGTCGCAATGCCTCTACACAAAATGAAGTTCGACTGACGTCAATGCCAACGGTGATTCAACTACCATTTTGCTTTGCACGGTCACAATGCCTCTACATAGAATGAAGTTCCGAGCTGATATTTTGAGAACTCTATTATCTGCACAAATGGCAGATCAATCTCCAAGCTTTATATGAGTTAATTCCTGTATCCAAGCTATAACATGTACTCACAAGCTGATTAGGAGATATGTTTGGAGCATTAATCAAATTTTCTAAGTAAGATCCACTGAGTATTGTAAACCTTTCTCTTAGCATTTTCTCACAAAATCTGATCTCCAAACTTAATACTGCATATGATTCATCAATATGAATTATGCAATATATAATTGAAAAATTGTTGACTTACCCATTTTAAAGGACTTTCACTTTCAGGTATTACAGTCACAGGTTAACTTGTCAACTAGTGGTAGAGTAGAAACCTCTTCTGCCTTTAAAATAGGCCTCTATTCCATCTTTGGCTTGCCATTACTCTAATGGTGAGATGGATGCAATTTCCAGCAATTTTCCACCCGATGCCCATTCCTCTGGCAATGAGCACAAAAATTCCTCTTAATCTCCTTCTTCTAGGATGAGGAACTCTTTTTGCCATTTCTTGACTCTGCATGACGAGATTGGTCTTTCTGATTTGCCTTGTTCCTGATGAACAACATCAAATTCTTCATCAGTGTCCTTCTCTTCCAACATCTGGCCACTGAATGATTATGCAATCCACAAAAAGTACATGGAAAGGAATTCCACATCTTCTGAAAATCATAACCATACTTCTTAAGCTGAAAAAGTGGATCAGAAGTTTTACTGTGCTTACGATTATGGTAAGAAACTGGAGGTGGAATCTCATTACCTCTTCGCTGATTTCTCTTACCACATCTTGTTTGTGACGACGAAGCACAACTTTACTGCTCAGAATCTTCTCGCAGGACTAGTGGGGTAATCACTTTGTTTTCGGAAGCTTGTCTCCTGTTAGCATTCTTAGAGCATTCTCCAATTTCCATTCCCGCACTAGGATAACCCAAACCTGCAAAATGAGGACGATCCTCACCCTGTATTGGGTTAGAAATGCCTTGGCCATTTTTCCCAAGGCCTCTTCCATCAAATCCCATTTTATCTAGTAACTTGGATCCAATTCCTCTAATATGTTTTTCAAACAAACCAAAGACTTTATTACCTGAATCCAAAACTGAATGGGAGGAAGAAGAAGATTCCAGTGGTGAACAACTTACAGTGCAATCATCTACCATGGCCTCTGCATCTGAAGTTGAAGGTAACCTTGCCAAGAGCTCATCCTTGGTTTTCAGTTCCAATTTCAAACGAGCATTCTCCTCTTCCAAGGAGTAATACATTGATCACAGGAGAGAGTTCTCTTCCTGGATCTGGTGATTATAAGCTTCAATTTCCTTGAGCTTTACCTGTTTAGACATCTTTCCCATAGTGCACTTGTACCCTGTTCACACAAACTGAACCAACTACACCAACTTGAAGCAATCACTCTGTTAATCAGATTTACTGAAAAACAAATATGGAGCTAAACCAGCTCTGATACCAAACTTGCTTTGGAGATTAGCAAGTTTGTAGGTGTTGATTACCAGCTCTGATACCAAACTTGATCCGAAAATAATCGATTATTACTACCTGATCTCGGACCCTTGTAGGCTTTAATTATTTGCCGACAATTTTCTCCTTTTAAGTAATCAATTTAAAAATTAATGCAAGACAATAAGACAATTGCACAAAGATTGATTACGGAGTTCGGCAATTGCCTACGTCTCTGGGTTCGTGGTCGAACCATTCCACTAGTCAAAACTTGTAAGTTACAATAGTACTTTCACAAGAAAACCTAATGGAAACTATTTAAACTTGCTTAGAAGAATAACCAGACCTTCGGACGACAAGGGTGAAAAATAGCACCCGACTTCCACCTTCCTGGCATATTTGACAAGCTTGATGGCTACAATTACACTGTTCAGAAACCTCCGGTTCTCGATCGGCCTTCCAGATGCTAATACAACGCCTTATGGCTCTCCAGTCGATATACCAGGCTTCACAATAATTTACTGTGGCGCTATGGGCCGACTAGGTAGTTTGAATAACTCCTAGCCACAAATATTTAATTTATTATTGCCTAACAAATAATAGGTCAATAATAATCAAAATAATAATGCCTAAATAATTTAGGTCTTCACACAACAACAATTTCTCATTCGCCTTCCAAGCTCTGAGCTTGTCTTCTGCCTTTTGTGTGTGTCTTACAAAGGAATGAGTTCCCTATTTATACAATTTTAGGGCCTAAAAATAATGGAAAATCATTTATCATTAGGCTAATATTAGCCTAACCACATAATTTGGATGGGATAATAATCCCCATAATCCTCCTTAATCCCCTTTTTAACCATTCTTCCCAATTCCACGTGATGTGGATACATTTAAAAAGATGGCATGCATTTTAAAAGGATAAATCCCATGTGGAGCGGCCCTTTTTGTTTGTGGATAAAATCTCACATTGTGTGGGATATAAATATTTATAAGGTTTATTTATAACCTTGCCCACCATTTTTAATGTGGGAATCTCCACGTTTGGCATTTAATTGCCCCAACACTGCTTCACCTCCTTCACCACGTGGACTTAGCATAAAAGGTGGATGGTGGTTTATACTAATGTTTGAACATTAATACATATATATATATATATATATATATATATATATATATATATATATATATATATATATATATATACGTGGCATTTGGAATGGTGTGTAAGTGGACTTACCAAGTAAATAAAAATTCGACCCATACCATGGGGTATCGAAATTAATTAACTCGGTCATCATGTAGTCCACTTGTCGTCTCCCGATAGGCAAATCGAGTGAATTCGACAAGTGGTGGCAAGCCACGTGTCACAGTGTGATTGGTCCAATATTGACCAGTTGACCAAAGTTGACTTTCCCACTGTCTAAACTTTAACCGAACATATCTAGAGCTCCCGATGTCCGTTTTCACGTTCTTATAGTCATTGGAAAGCTCTCGAGATGATCTTCTACACTGACACCATTTAGGGATGTTTAGGTAAAAATTGAAAATGATCCCATGATCAGCCATGAAAAGAAATGATGAAACCAAGGAGCTTTCCTGAAAGGACCGCGAAGACACACTTCTTAGGTTGAAGGTGAACACAATACTTGATGAGGCGGTCAAATATGACCTTAAGGATTGTAAAGTGTTTGGCCCGATGTTTGGAATTGGTAAGAAGGTCATCTACGTAATCTTCCAATATGTGATGCATTATGTCATGGAAGATGTAAGTCATGGCACCAACATTATGATATGTAGCACCAACATTTTTAAGAGCAAAAGGTATGACTCGATAGCAGAAGGTCCCCCAAGGAGTGATGAAGGCAATTTTACGTTGGTCTTCGGGAGCGAGTAATATTTGATTATAACCCAAGAAACTGTCCATGAGTGATAATATCTCATGGTTGGCAATGAGATCAACTAGTTGGTCAATTCTGGTAGAGGAAAGTCCTCTCTGGGGTAAGCTAAGTTGAGGTTTCAAAATCCATGTAAATACGAGTCCTCCTTTCACTTTTATGATAGGAACAATATTATAAATCCATTGGGGATAGTCAATGGGTAAGATGAAGGAAACCGAGAGAAGGTGCTGAAGTTCTTCTTTGACAAGAAGGAAATGCGAGGATGCATTTTTCGTAGCTTTTTTTTACGGGTTTGGTGTCAGGAATGGTTACGATATTATGGACCACAATGTTTGGGTCAATAGTGGGCATATCAACATAGGACCAAGAAAAATCATTACTATGGTCCCGAGGAAAGAAGTAAAAGCTTCCTGTTCACCAAAGATATAAAGATTGACCTATCCTTAGAATGTGTGGATCATCCTAAGTATTAATGTTGATTTCGATAGTCGATTAATTCAACATGGTTTACGTCTCGAAGACAACAATCTTTGAATATAAGAATCTTCCACACCAAGGTAGGTGAGGATAGAACCATCATCCCGACATTGAATGAAGTTCATAGAAGGTGTATCGTCATCGATCATGTCAAGATACGGAAGGGAAGAGAAGAAGGAGCCTCACACTCACGTTGATAAGTCGAGAGGTCCCGGGAAATCATGTTCACAAAGAAGAAAAAAAAAATAGGAGGAATAGATTCGGGATCTATGGACTCTGTGGGTGAAGGTGGTGACGTTGGTGAATGGGGTGGAGAAGGTTTTTCTCCTCAATGAGGTCAATGTGGGCCTTATTAGAAGATGGTGCGGCAAAGCCAATGCCACTACGATCATTGTATTTACAGGTGGTACATGAGATGACGGTATGATGACCTTATTCATAAAAACTGAAGCCAAAGCCTTTCCATGCACAACGGTGAAGGAATGATGAAGGAAAGTGTGGGCAAAGCAAAGAGTTAGTGAGAGATTGGAGGTCGATTAAAAGGGTCATGTTTGGGATAAAGGTTTGGGTGAATATGTGGCGTGCTCAAGTCCCCATACGTTAAGTTAGTGTGAAGGTGAGGAGGAGCATGTAGGGAAAACCTCTCCTATGTGATAGCAATAACGAGGATGTTGGCATAGGTTTCCATACTCTTGAAGAGTGAGGTTCATGTGTTGATATTGTAGAGGTGGTACTCCCCTAGAGTGAGGCATTGAAAAACACCTTACGAGGATCGGTAGTAGATATGTGGGTAGTAGGGATAGATGAAATAATATGTGATTGGTTAGGAGGGGTATCAGATGGTTGGGAAGTAGATGGGCCAGCTGCAGAGGCTGCGAGAATAGTAAGAATAGAAGAGTTAGGTGTGAGAGAGGTGGCGGCAACATTGGTGGATGGGTCTGTGGGTGAAGGAGAAGTGGGGGTAGTGGTAGATGCCTTAACTAGTACAAGGACATCATTAGGTCGGTACAACATGTTACAGGTTTTGAATGGTGACAGGTCGGTTGGGATAGTATAGTTATGCCCTTCATGTTCAAATTTTACATAGCGGTGTAAAGTTGAAGGAACACAACCCATGATGTGAATCCAAGGTCGACCAAGCAATAGGTTATACTAGAACTCCCCCTCTAAGACATAGAATAATTTCGGGATGGTACGAGGGCCTACGTGAACGTGAAGAATAATGGTGCCAAGGGTGGAGGTGATGGTGTCATTAAAGGAGTGCAACATAACTGGTTATTATGCATACAATTTGAAGGGATACACATTTGATTATACACGTGGGAGGAGATGATGTTGATGTTAGCACCACCATCGATCATAACGCATCGTACGTGTATGTTATCGATATAGACGAGAGATAAAGAGGGCATGGCTAGGGTCATCGATTGGAGAGGTACAATATTCTCATCGAAACCGAGGGCGGATACTTGATGAGTGGGCATGGGGGTAGAAGAAGGAGATGATTTGGTAAGCAAGGCCACGTGGTGAGGGGTGATAATGGAGGCCACTGGTGTGGGGTCATTAGGTAAAACCTCGATGGATTGCAAAACCTCCATAAGGGCTTGTCTATGAGATTCAAAAGTTTGGACGAGATCGTACAAAGACATTTTAGAGGGGATTGATGTAATTTTTTTATCATTGTACGATGGGTGACCCCGTCAGAAATAGGGTATGTGGGTCCTCGAATGGTGATTTTGGGCATGGGTGCAGATGGTATATTGGGCATGGGATTGGTTGATGGGATAGTTGCTTTTTCTTTTCCTTTTTCCTTTTAGGCGCGAGTGGAAACTTGGACCATGTTAATCTGAGGGAAGGAGGTAGATGGAGAAGGTATGTCATGAGTAGTGTAACGACATGATGGGAAAAAAACCTAATGTGGGGTAAGAACCTTGCGAAATGAGTAGGGCACATTGGAATTTGGGTGGTGGTTTGACCAACTCTACGATCTGAGACCATGATGATCTCAAATTTTGGAGGTAAGGTTGTGGGGGTGGAGATGCGGAGTCGTTAAAGAAGCAAGGGATGATAATGTGTGGTGATAGGTGAAGGTGGAACATGGTCCTCATCAAGAAGATCATCGTCGTCAAAATTTGCTTTAGGAGGACATAATTATAGGAGAATGGTTTTGAGAGCCTTACAACCTTCTACATCATGTTCTGACACATGATGATAGGCAAAAATTTTAGTTTCATCAAACCCTTTTGGTTTGGGTTTGAGGGGGTTGTAAGGTTGAAGCAGTAGTAATGTGATGATGAAAGTCTCTAAGAAATTGGTTAGAATGTTGGTGTAGGACCTCGCCAACATATCAAAATGGGAAGTGAGTGTGGGTTTGGGTAAAGGTGCGGATGATTGTGAGGGAAGAGGTGTTATAGGAGGGGGAATGGGTTAGACCACTGGTTTGGTAGGTGGTATTATCTTAGACTTTGATGGCATCCGCTTGGGTAAAGGTGTGATAGAAGAGCTAACAATGGAAGGTTTTGTTGGTTTAACTACCTTGTTGGAGGGTAGTGGGTTCTTGTCTTTGGATTGCACCTTCTTGGGTAAAGGTGAGATGGGAGTACATGATGCAGAAGGGAAAGCAGATGGTGGAAGAGGACGGGTTACCCATGGGGACAATAGAGTTATGGTGGAAGTGGTTGGTAGAGGCTTTGGTGGATGGTATGGGTTGAAGTCGTATAGGAAAATTTGGGGTTATAGTAATTGGTGGAGGTATAGGTGGTAAGAAATGCACGGGTGGGGGTGAGGGTGTTTGTTGTGCAAGTAAATGAGGTGTAACGAAGGATCGTGATGAAGCAATAGGTTCTTAGCTTTTGATTGGCCTTGGGTAGGAGGTTGCTTGGCCAGGGTTGATGGGTGAGGTCCTAGGATGGACGGAAGGGGCGAAGGTGATAAAGGTGTGGTAGGTGAGACTAGTGTATGAGGCCTAGAGGGTTGGGTCTTCCTTCTAGGCGGAGGAACAATTTTGGTGTGGGTTTGGGAAGACGTGGCTAAATCCAATTTGACAGGTGGATGGGTAAGGCTTGACGTTGGCATGACACCCAAGGTAGTGATGGGTCTAGATATAGACGAAGATATAGGTGTGGGTAGGTTCTTAGGCATTGGAATGGTTTTAGTCGTGGGTAAAGGTTCGGATGTAGGTAGAGGTGATGAAGAAGAAGCCATTTCGACAGGCATGGTCAGGGTTGATTTGGTTGTTGGAAATACCTTTGGATAGATCGTGGAGGTATCTTCAGCAACATTTGCATTTGAGTTGAAAAGGGGAGCGAAGACATCCCCAAAGCATGGAATTATCCACGTAATCCAAGCGATTGGCCAGCCAAAAAAATAAGATTGTTGTAAGAAGAGATGCAGTTGGTTTGGTGGCAATCCCTGTAAAATATGTCTGTGAGACAGGGAATTGGCTAGCCTCGGACTCTGTGGGTAAAAGAGTTGAGATCAGGTCAACAAGATCTTGGGATCTTGAGGGAGAATTGTCCCCAACAGGTAGTGGCATGTCTAAAGAATCTCCCATGGGTAGGAGAGATGGTAGGTGGGTGAGGTAGAATTCTCCTTTGGTGGAGGAGAAGGTGATGACGATTCTCCTGTGGATGAGAGAGTTAATACTATTGACTGTTCGGTAGGTTATGAGGTAGACAATGAAATGGCATCAACAAAATCATGGATTCCCCCATGGGTGAAGGAGGAGATGAAGGGGACTCCTATGAGGGTGAAGGAGTGGAAGAGGTATGCTCCTTTGTGGGTAGAGGAGCTCGTGCCAAAATTTCCTCGATAGATGAAATAGGTGGAATTTGAGGAATGACCAATACAATATAAAAACTACGTGGACTTCATGGACATTGTTATGTCATTGGTTGAAGGTTCACTATTTTGATTAGATGATGGTTGTATGATTAGGGAACAAATTCTTAAATATGTGCAAATTTTGATTTGTCGGCGCATTCGGGTTGTCCACGATGAGATCTCCATTATCTATCATCTCCTAGACAATGTTCTTAAAAGTTATGCAATTACCGTCATTGTGGCCTTTAACGCGATGATAATTACAATAGTCATGTTCCTTATACCATGCAGGCATAGGGCGAGTGGGATCGAAACCAGTATGAGGTTTTATGGGGGGAAGTGCAATGGCTCCAGCTTTAAGAAGCTTTTCCAAGATTGAAGAATAGGGCTCTCCAATTGAAGTGTACTTTCGTTGTTCCCTTGAACTGAAAAGTTTGAACAGGGGAAAGATTGGAGGAAGGTTTGGCTTGATTAGAGGGATGAGATGGACCAGATTTGAGAACTACCGCGTTGGTAGATCCTTTAGCTTTTGAATAATTATTTTGGGGTTTTGAAGACGAAGAAGAATCATTTGATTTGAACGGGCGTTCTTATTTTGTAATTGGATTTTCTTTTCTTCAATGGCACGAATTTATAGCTTTCGTGCCATGGTGAATGCTTCATCGAAGGTACGGAAGGTTTGTACCTACAAAGTTGGTGAGATGTGTCTAGCACAAGCTCTAGTGAACAACTCTATAAGTCCAACTTGAGGTAACCAAAATGTTAATTGGTTGATAAGACTTTGCTAGTGAGCAACGAAATTTGCGATAGATTCATCATCATACTATCGTGTCAAATATAGGTCGATCATGGTGACTTTTTGACTACATTGATTGAGAAGTGGTCCAGGAATGCTTAAGCCACTTGGTTAAAGGAGTAGATGGAATGTCTAGGTAAATTGTTGTACCAATCTAAGGCGGGTCCTGTTAGGGACATGGGAAATGTTCGTAGGAGTAAAGCATTGTCATGGGAAATTAGGTAGCACCCATGTTTGAATGACCACAAGTGTTGTTGTGGGTCCTCTTTATTGTTGAAATGGTTGAACTTGGGCATTTCCCAATGCATGGGATATGGGTGAATAGGAATAGATGGATGAATAGGCTCATTACAGATTTTGTCATAGGTTAAGGAGTTACGAGAGCCAGAAACTGATGCTTCTAATGTTTGCATCTTTTCCATCATCATCCTAATGAGGTCATTGGTGGGTTGTGAGGAATGGGTGCCTCCTGCAGTAAAGGAAGTTGATGATGGGTGTATGATGTGGATGGAATCCTAGTACATGGGGGTGCCGAATATGAAAACTACGAAGGGGGATAGATACATGAGGAATATACCTTGAATAAGCGATAGATGAGATTGGGGGTTGTTGGTGATGTGTGTAAATAAGTGGGGTGCTTGTAACGACTCTCATGGTAATGGGTGGTAGAGACTGAGGGATGGAAAGAACTAGGTTTTGGAATGGGGTGTGGGTTGTCGACACTAGAGGTGGTTGTGATGCAATTGGTATATACAGGAAAAGGGGGCAGATGGGGCCATGTTCAAGGCAATTGGTGAAGGAATGATTGACACCATGGGTGTAATAAACATTGTTGGGGTAGTAGTTATAGTAGAGGTGGGACCTAACTGAGAGACCATAGAGGTAATGTGGATGAGGGTAGTGTCGAAGCTAGTGGTAGCTGACACGGAAGTGGGGGTGAGGGCAGGAGGAATAGATACATGCATGTTGTATACTAACTGTCCTGAGGAGTCTCGGGTAGATGAATGGGCAAGATAGTATTGTAAGGTTGCGAGATTCTGATCAAGGAGTCTTGCGAACTCCTTGTCACCGGTAGAAATGGTGATAGGCTGAGTTGGATCCATATGCGACAAGATGGAAGGTGGTGATGGGCTAGGTGGGAGTGGCTGAAGACTAGCATGAAATATAAGGGTGTTAGCTTGGTTGTTAGTCAACACCATGTGAATTAGAGTGTATCGGAGTTAAGCTGTATTATGCGAGATGACATAGAAAAAAACAGAATGGAAAATAACAGATACTGGTAGGTGGACTTGGTCAATGTTTCAATTAAAAATCAAAACATGGGAGCCAACGCCGGTTTACCTAATCAATGAAGGTTTAAGGGGACCAATGAGCGGTTGTAATGCGTACAGTCCTTTGTAGAAAACACCAGTTTGAGAAAATGAAGCAGAAATGATGAAAGATTAAATGGGGAAAGCGTATCGGCGGTGATATCGAATGTTGTGAATATGATGATGTCCAAATGACTTCAATTAGAAATGAGGAGGTGATGAAATTTGTTTTATGTAAAATAACCAAAATAGATGGTAAATGACACCGGTTAGGTACACCAATGAAGGTCGGATGGGAACCGATAATGGTCGTTGAATTGACACCGATTATTGTGAAATCTGAAGAAGTGAAGAAAAATGGATTTTGTGAATTAAATCAGATGAAGAAATAATCCTAGAAGACCTAAGGATGATAATATGAGGCACTTGACACTCTCAGAAATAGTTAGAATACTCCAACTATGATGGGGAGTGCGAAAGGAAGAAGAAAATGAAGAAACGTAATCCTCGCAACTCAAAACGTAATTCAGGAAGAAAGCTAAGAAAAACACATAATCCTACAAGTGGATTTTATGTTACTTTAGCTTATGCTATTTGAGACTGACTTGTGAATTTAGAACAAAGTTGTTTGGTTGGGAAGGCATCCTATGAAGAGGCAATCTAAAGGGGAGGTTTCAGGTTATGTTTTTATGGGGGCGGTCCTTTCTCTGAGATAATGACTGGACAAAGAAACCACTAGGTGCCAGTGGGTTCTAGGTAAGGTGTTGTTTAAGAAGATGTGTAAATTTAGATTTGTGCAGTTTGGCAAAGAGAGAGAAGAGAGAAAGTGCTTTCTACGATTCAATTGTGTCAACCATCAACTAGGCATGACTTCCAGCATATAGGTTGCCCTCAATTTTAAATGTGAGCTAATAATGCAACATACAAGGATGAAATGCAACAAATTTTATAACCCAAATCGACAGTTATATTTGATGTAGCAAATGATGAATATGAGAGAGGATGATTTTCACTAATGTAGAAAGAAATAAGAATGATTATTTTTAAATGCACCAAAATAAATGTTTCATTTAGAGAAATTAGAAAGAAGGAACATATTACCAGAGAAGAAGATTTAGTGAATAAAAATTTAGAAAGGAAACACACAAGATGCAACCTATATGAATAGAAAGAAACCCACAAACGAGGGTCCCACCGTGTGCCAAAATGTTTCACCGATAAGTTGCGTACATATGAGAAAAACAGATAGGGTAAGGGTGAGGAGGAATACCTGTGAATGAAGGTGGAAGGTAGAGTGTGCACGTTCTGATTTCCCGATCCAATGTTGATTGTGAGAACTTCCTTTTTGCTAGGAGGAACTACTTAGAATGCAAAACAAGACCACAAGAAGAATATTAAACAATATATGTCAGTGGGTACCGCCTAACGTGTGCTAGATCCGGGAAGTGTGATACTTCCTAGATGGTTGTCAATCCATTGTTTAATACAATTCAATGCAAGAAATAATGTAAATAAACAACATCCTACTGTAGTTGATATGATTTAGGTATCTCATTCAACTACAATAAGAAAATTTAATCTAGTGGGTAAGGTTATGATCAGATCTGGAGGTTGGGCAGGTAGCCAAGGTGACTAGGACATGTAAGGATCGGGTTTTGAATGGTCTGGTTTATTTGGGTGAATGAACTATGAGGTTGATGTTACAGGAAAAATTACCGAGATCAAAGACCGACGCGTCGGTCCTAATATGATTGATGCCAGTTGAGAGGAAATTGACGAAGGTTTGGGTTGGCCAACGTCGGCAGGGGTAGACTAATAGAAAATCAATAAAAATTGGTTTTGGGAGATTCTCTGTGATTGCACAGGGAATAAACAGAGAGTGGAGAGGTTGGTGATAGTGCTTTAAAGGGAATACTCAGAGATGTCTGGAGTTGGATGTGGGGAGCTAAAGGGTTATGGATGGTCAGATGTGTGGATTGGTAGGAAGGTGAGGATGACAAGATACAAAGGAGAATATGATTTAAAGGTGAAAGTTAAAGAACTGATGATCTAAATAAGTATGGAATGATGCAAATCCACATGTACTTACTTGTATTTGTAGACTTGGTGGTTGGATAGAGGTGATGGTTGATTTGTGCAACTGGTGGTCAATGTCGCGGCAATGTTTCCCAGAATGCTACCGTGAATGCCAAGTCTTCATATTAGTCTTGGTGCTAGCTAGGGTGTGTCTGGATGTGCGAGAGGGCTCTGGTTCATACTTGCATGCAGATATATCTCTCTCCAAACTTGAATAATTCTTCCAACCTCTGGAACAAGGTTTCTTGTTGGTGTCGAAATCACGGACACCACAGGACTCCATGCGCGATCGTTTGAGACTCCCAGTGCGATTGCACAACATGGAGCTTTTCCCAAGTGTGGGACCTTGCGAAATCGGAAAAGCTCTCCGGATGAAGGCCGGCTCCTATTCCTCTGTTCAGATGCACCAATAAAACGCAGAGGTTTACCCCAAAAAACCTAATCTAACTACCAAGGAGACAGGGAGAGAGAAATGCATAAAAATAAACCTAAGCTAAGGAGGTGATGCACCGAGGAATGAAGAACATATGTTTTGCCAATTAAACACAGACCACAGAAATGCAATGCAATATCATGCACAGATAAACATATTCACAGTGAAAGATCAGGAGGATGCAAAATGAAACACATAGAGGGTTGAGAAACATCCACAGTCATGCATTTATTTGCTCCGAAGGTTGATACAATACACTGCAAAAAATGCCCAGAGGCAAAGGTGCATTACAGTTTCAAATGGGAGGTTTGAGCTCCACAACTCCACCTGCCAAAGAGAAGAAGGGAGGAGGCACAAAACAAAAATGTTCGACCCTTTTAAAACAGCCTCTCCTTACATTTATATGAGAAAAAATGAGGGAGAAGAGAAATTCGGAATTTCTTCCAACCACCTCCACATCCGCACCTAACTCGTCTCATTATGGCGGACTGTACTTCGAATCGGGTTTGGAAGAAGCCCCGGCATGTGTTCGATGCTTGCGTTTTCCCGAAACCCGCTTCCCACGTGATTCCGAGCTTTCCTTTGTGTCGGGGCGGAAGATGAACCCGCATGCGCATCGGGTTCGGAGGGGTGCTCGACATGCTTCTTTTCCATGTTTTCCCGACGTGCTTCCCCGACGCCGAGACCCGATTTCTTTTGCGTCGGGTTTTGGCGACCCCCGACATATTTCTTTGCTGTCGGGTTTTGGAGAACTCCCGACATGTTCCTTCATCGTGTGTTTCCGACCTGAAAACCCGATTCCATTCGCGTTTGCTCTGTGTGCGGGTTTCGCGGCCCTTCCGGCATATCCCGCGCCATGTTCTTCGCCTCCGAAACCCGCTTCCTTCGCGCCCGTCCATTCTTACTTTTGTTGTCGCGGGGGAATATATACTGTGATTACCAAAGTGAATATATGGTAACCGATGACGATTTAGGTTAACTGACATCGGTTGAGGGTTAACTGGTGTCGCTTAAGGCGGAAAATCCTAGGTTGCCAAAACAACAGATCTTGGTTATCTTTTTACCAGTTCTTCCCATTGGTTCGTGTCTAAAATGGTATTTTCTGCGTAAGTAAATGGGCATACTGTTAGAGAAAGAATATGCATATAGTGTTATGGTTAGACTAAGTCTCAGTTAGTTATGGTAAGTAGAGATTGGGTCTTAGTTAAAAGAAACATGCTAAGAATAGGTCTATGATGAGGTGTCCAAGTGATGTGGTGGGTTGAGGTGTCTAGGTGAGGTGGAAATTAATTTAATTAAGGTAGTTAAATTAATGAATATTGTGAGAATGGACATTCATTTAATTGTAGGTAATTAAAGTAATATACATGCGGGGTAAAAGGGGAGTGTGACCCAAATTTGGTGTCTACATTTCCCTCATCAACAGTCTTGATGATACCGACCTTCAATGACGACCGATACAAAACCTTGATCTTGATTCCCGATGTGTGTCAAGAAAAGTTACCAAGACTCCCATTTGAAAACACCTAATATCATAATTAATATTTAAGTCATTGGCAAAAGAGGAAATTTATTTTGGTGTGCACTATAGGTCCTCCTTAAATCCTCCAAAGACCTAATGTATTAATATTGGGCATTACCTTTTTCATGATAGAAAGTATTCTCCAAAAGATGAAAGAATTATTGGGTGGTCTTTCCCTCGTCCACATATGGTTAGTTATTTGCAATGTAGGTAGAACCACAACACTTTTTAATATATTAACTTTGATAGTTGGTTGAATGTTCTATATTTTTAATTTTTGAGAGGTGAAAAATTTAAAAGATATTTTGACATATTTAGAAGGTCTCATTAAAATATTTTCCATATTGATGAGAAAACAAGGTGAGAATCTTTTGGTGGGGATTGCACGGATATAATGCAATAAGTATTGATTAACATGCGTCAACATAATAAAAAATAGTATCGAGTTTAAATATAGCATTGTACGCATTTTTTAGTCATATGGAGGGGTTACTCAAAAAAAAATGCGATGCTAGTATTTTTATTGGAGAGTGTTTCATTTGTTAACTAAGACAAGACATGAATGGAATGTTTGAAAGAAAAATGTAATCCCTAGTGCTAAATTTAACACTTTGTGTTTGGTGGAACAACGTCGACATTCCGTGAAGCAAGCACGTAAAGGAATACCAAATAATGAAAACTTTATATACAAATTATATTAAGATGATAAAAACATTTTTAGTTTAAAAATATTGTTAAAATAAATAAAATTGTTATTTTAAAAATAAATAAAAACATTATTAATATTTTTTACATGTTTTGATGGGCATTAATGTTGAAAATGTACCGTCACTTCCCAAAAAAATGTACCGGACCTTAAGGAAAGATTTCAGTGCATCAGAACGAATAAGAATCTAACATGTATTCCACCAAAATGAGTAGAAAATGGTTTAAAACTCTAGAGTGCCAGGATAGAGGTCGTGGCTAATGAATGACTGTATGCTAGTTATACATTTAATAATTATACATGTTTATGAAACCGTAGGATAAAAATTTAAAAATATTGTGTCGTTGAAGTATAGATCTTATCAAGGAGCAAGGCTCGTGTCAATTGTAAAACGCTTGTGGTGTACTAAATCAAAGATAGCTGTTGGGCCAACGTATTAAGTGAAGACACAAGATTAAAAATAAATATAACCGTTGGGCCAACGGATATATTTCACGAATTCAAAAACATTATTATTGACCGTTGGGAGGCAACACCTATGTACATATATCGCGCCTAATGCCCTAAACAATCATCGGGCAATCTCTTTAGCTTGGCGAGATTTCTGGTTTTTTTCTCCAAATTTATGCTAAAGCAAAGTGCGTTGTGCTCTGAAACATCTTCTGGATTTTCCCACTAACTCCGAACCTGTCTGCTTTATTTCGTAGTTCTATATTATTGTTTTTGTGTTTTGGGTCTGTTTTGTTTTGCAGGATAGGATGGCTGTGGAATCCCCAAAGAAGGCTTTTAGGAGGATCGAAATGAGGCAGAAACGGGTCCCCATGCAAGAAAATACCAACACGGCAGGTCGGCTCCTGGTCAGGCACATTAGTGTAAGTATTTACTGTTAGGAATATGAATGATGAGTATGGAAAAGGAAAAATGCTAATGGTTGTGGTGTTTGCAGAGCGATAGGTTTATTCCAGACAGAGGTTCGATGGATTTTGATGTAGCTCGTGTGACTCTGAATGATGAGGAAAAAGAAAGCAGCATTTGCCATGACAGTCCATGTCTGTCTAAAGAAGCTTACAGGAAGCACCTCTCTGCAACAATGTTTCCCAAATCAAGGATTCTTACTTTCCAAAGCAAGCCCCCTCCTGCGCCAGAAACCATACACAATAATACCCTTTACTCTTCTGATCCGCCTCGTCCTCTGCCCATGTCCTCCATATCACATCGTTATATTCCACAGGTGAGAGACTACTATACCAAATTGTTTAGTTAGTTAATTAGAAACAATGCTTCTGGAGAAATCTGTGTTAAGGAATTTCTTGATCAACATTTAGGAACATACTTTGTAATCCATCAGTCTATTCTCATCTTGATGATGGACCACAGAGTTGTTTACATTAAACTAGATCCATCATCCTATTCTCGATGATGGACTACAGAGTGGGATCTGAATCGTGATCCAAAAATCCCTTACGCCGTGTTTCCCAGAATTTTTTTTGGGGTCTGTGGAAATGCTATCTCTCTTATATTTGATTAATTTTTGTAAATTTTTCCTCAAGGGTTTCTGTGTGTTTACAGTGCCCGGAGAGGACTCTGGATGCGCCAGAGATTTTGGATGATTATTATTTGAATCTGATGGAGTGGGGTGCCAAGAATGTTTTGGCCATAGCGCTTGGGCAGACGGTGTACCTGTGGGATGCCTCCACTAACCTTATTTCGGAGCTTATGAGCATGGAGGAGGAGGAGGGTCCTGTTACCAGTGTTAGCTGGGCTTGTGATGGGAGGCATATCGCAGTGGGGCTGAATAACTGCGATGTGCAGATATGGGACACAGAGTCTAATCGGCAGTTGAGGACATTGAAGGGGCACACTGGTCGAGTGGGATCCCTGGCTTGGAATGTAGATTCGACTCTGACATCAGGTGGGCTGGATGGAAAGATTTTGAGGCATGATGTTCGGATCCGGGAACACATTGTGGAGACATACAGAGGGCACGAGCAGGAAGTGTGCGGGTTGAAGTGGTCAGGATCTGGACATCAGCTTGCCAGCGGGGCTAACGACAATTTGCTGCACATTTGGGATAACAGGAGGACTGAATACCTTCATCGTTTTGATGCCCACCGTGCTGCAGTTAAAGCATTGGCATGGTGTCCATTCCAGAGCAATTTATTGGCGTCCGGTGGAGGGACTACAGATAGATGTATTAAGATGTGGAATACCCACACGGGTGCCTGCCTCAATTCCATCGATACTGGCTCTCAGGTGTGTGCCCTCTTGTGGAGTAAACACCAGAGGGAGCTGCTCAGCTCACATGGCTATGCCCACAACCAGCTAACATTGTGGAAGTATCCTTCAATGCGCAAGATAGCAGACCTTTCTGCCCATACTAGTAGAGTGCTATATCTATCACAGGTAACTTTTCTTTTAGCTATCCACATATGGAGTTTGATTCAAAATTTTGATATAAACACCATCTACAGACTTGTTTCCAAAAGCCTTCTTTCTTCCTTTCTTTCTTTATGGCTAGCATCTTCTAATGTCGACAAGGTTTATGCTTCTCAGAGTCCAGATGGCTACACATTGTGGCTTCTTGTAATTCCTGGCGGCAGGCTGATGAAACTCTCAGATTTTCTCTATAGGCAAGTATTTGGATCTGTATTTGGATCTGCCGATGCTCAAGACTATTAGCACCAGTAAAGATATTGCATTCAAGCATCATACTCACATTGGTTTAAGGTGATGTTTCTTGTAATTCCTGGCACTTCCTGGCTGAGCACAAATGTCTCAAACTCAGGTGAGCATCCAATTCCCATATTGCTTTTTTATTTTCTCTATAGAGCAAACCCTGTTTTTTTCTTCTATTCTACTTTCTATAACAAGGTTTATGCTTCTCAGAGTCCAGATGGCTACACAGTGGCTTCTGCAGCAGGGGATGAAAAACTCTCAGATTTTGGCGAGTATTTGTATCTGCCTATGCTCCGAAGACTACTAGCACCAGTAAAGATATTGCATTCAAGCATCATACGCACATTGGTTTTAAGGTGATGTTTCTTGTAATTCCTGGCTCTTCCTGGCTGAGCACAAATGTCTCAAACTCAGGTGCGCATCCAATTCCCATATTGCTTTTTATTTTCTCCATAGAGCAAGCCCTGTATTTTTCTTCTGTTCTACTTTCTAACAATCTTCATTGCAGCGCGTCTCAAAGGCATGGACTAATCAATACCTATTGATGTCTGCCACAATAATACATTCCCCGGTGTTTTTAAACACCACCATTTTGGTGCTTATTTGTTAGCTCAACGATACTCTACAAAGGTCGATCAGGTTGCAGTTAGTGATGATTATTTTTGCCAAGATGAAGAATGATGCACCTCCCACATTTACCCTTTCTAACTATAAGAATTGTAATATACTAGCATCAACTATCTGATGTAATTGATCACTAACTGCTACATAACTCCCACTTCCGTCAGTCTAGTAGGGAATTATTTTGAACTGTTATTTGCTTTTAATAGAAGTTTTCTGTAACTGCTTTGTGTTTACACTGCGAGTCGCATCGACCTGCAGAACAATGATCAGTGGCTCGAATTTGATCTGTACTCAATGACGACCATTGCGAAAACCTTGGCTGTCCACGTGGAACAGGGAGGGCTGCGGAAATCCTAATTGTCATTTCATTCCAGGTTGTCCTGGTTGTCCTGCCATCGGCGACTGTGCTTCTCATTCCTGCTCTTTCAATGGATTCCTTATAGATCGAGTTACTTATTTCAAAACTCTTTTTAACTCGCAGTTTAGGGTTTTATCAACTCTGTTTTTCATGTATAGGTAGATCATCAATTTACGGGAAGGCCATAGCTCAATTACAGATGTATCCTTCTAACTCTTACATGAAAATTGACATATTTGAGGATTTGAAGGCAACGACTTGGGTCTAAATATACAAGCTTAAGGTACTGTCTATAGGCAATAGAAGAATTTTCTCCATTTTAGGAAAAAATGTGAACTGGTATTTTTTTTTTTAAACTCCCCCACCAAATAGGTTCACATAGGGTTTTGCTAGTTATTGTTCGTTTTGGCTACTAACCTGCACAGAATTCAAATCTACTCTTTTCAGCTAAGTTCTAAATTGGCAGTTAAAATATTTTCCTTAGATTTCATTTACTTTTCTGCACTTGTCACAGCGTGCCAGACATCACTGTTGCACCTTTTTAGAGTAATTTAGAAGTATGACCCTTTGTATAACTTGCACTTAGGATACAACTTACATTTCAATTTCAATATTCCTTACCAAAATGCTGCTAATTGTTGTAATGTGATATATTCTGTGTACAAGAACCTTCACAAACATTAAGGAATTTAGCATTCTTCCCTACCAGTCTTTCCAGAATTTGATCTTACCAGTCCTACAATTTGAGATGCCAGTCCTGCAAAGCAAGGGCTGAAGAAGACAGAAAGAACAAGAATGATCATATATAACCAGAAGGAATTCAAAGGGACTGGTAAAATATAATGCATAACTTCGATTTACAACACTATAACATGTCAAATCCATTGCTCTAACCTTTGTACTCTTTTAGAATATGCCAACGTTACAAGTACTGATGATTCTATCCTGCCCATAGTTGGTAATGGTATAGAAGCAAATTAATGGAAATGTCTCCAGCCTGCAAATTACTGGATTTTAGTCTTGGCTTCACAAAAGACAGGAGTGTTGCCAATGCTTACACAAACTGCCACTAGCTCATGTTACATTTTGAAATTTCTGGTCCTAATATGCAAAGTGGCCTTAAATTCAAGATTCTGAGCTTCCCTAGCAAGAAGCTAAGGATGAAGCTGACACTCTTATCAAGTTTGACAATTTTGAAAAGAAACTTTTCAAGAGACGTCTTATGGCGATTCATTGCCATTTTAACACCAAATTTTATACCCTAATGAAGGATATGTTATTCTGGTTAACCACATTGCCGTCTAAGTGGCATACTAGACAAAGCTAGCTATTTCAATCAAGAACCACACGCTATAGTGGAACTGGATAGCCACAACTGCAAAGACACATGCTAGGCTCATAATGCAAAAATATCTGCTGCTGGAGAGACAATCAGTAACAGAAATATCCCAATTTAGTGAGATTTTGACAATTGATGAAATTCCTATTTGAATGGGCAATCCCAGTTCTAAATAAGCAGCAATTTCACAACGCAACCACCTTCTTGTGTCATACAGATTTGTGCTACTGCTAACACACTAGGATGGACTGTTTTCTGCATCTCATAGATTTTCATTTCTTATGATAAGATCGGCGACTGAGTCAATATAGTCCATTAAACAAGAGGCCATTCATATTGACCCGTTCTACTTTTGTTGGGTTTGGCATGCTGCACATTGGACAGGAGATAATGCTGCAACATGGGATGATCTCTGGTACTCTATACCTACAATGCTAAGTTTTGGATTGTTTGGAGTCCCGATGGTGGGTGCTGATATTTGTGGTTTTGCAAAAGACACAACAGAAGAGCTCTGTAATAGATGGATTCAACTAGGTTCATTTTATCCTTTTGCCAGAGATCATTCAGAAAAGGATACGATTCGTCAAAAGCTTTACTTATGGAAGTCTGTCACAGAGTCTGCAAGGAAAGCAAAAGGTCTGAGATATTGCCTTCTTCCGTACATATATACACATTGTCTTTTGAAGCCCATACCAAAGGATTTCCAATTGCAAGGCCTCTAGTTTTCACCTTCCCTAATGATATTAACACATTGGGAATCAGCACCCAATTTCTACTGGGGAAGGGGATTCTTATGTCCCCTGTTTTGAAGGAAGGAGCAAGGACTGTGGATGCTTATTTGCCAAAGGGGACATGGTACAATGTGTACTGTGGAAAGTGGTAGCTTCAAGCTCCATTAGATACCGTCAATGTTCATGTATATGAAGGCACCATATTGCCTATGCAAGAAATGGGTATGACAACAAGGGAAGCCAGAAAAAGCCCATTTAGCCTTGTAGTAGCATTGGGCACTGGAATGGAAGCAAATGGAGAACTACATTTGGACAGCGGAGAGGTTTCTGAAATGCAAATAGAGAGTGACAGATCGAGTTGCATAGAGTTTATGCAAATGTTGTCGAGGAGGAGTTAGGCTCAGATCAGTGGTCCAAATGGGGAATTTGCAACTAAAGAGGGATGAATTCTCCAGAGAGTTACAGTTTTGGGATTGAACTTTTCTTCTGTTTCTGTTGCAGATGTCTCGATAGCAAATGGAGAACTACATTTGGACAGCGGAGAGGTTTCTGAAATGCAAATAGAGAGTGACAGATCGAGTTGCATAGAGTTTATGCAAATGTTGTCGAGGGAGGAGTTAGGCTCAGATCAGTGGTCCAAATGGGGAATTTGCAACTAAAGAGGGATGAATTCTCCAGAGAGTTACAGTTTTGGGATTGAACTTTTCTTCTGTTTCTGTTGCAGATGTCTCGATTGCTACTGCTTCTTTTAATTGTGATGGTGGGAAGGAACTTACAAGAAAGCTCAGAACTATAGTGGATGGAAAATCTGGGAGTGTTGCTCCTCATTTTCTGTTAAAAGAACTGATGCACCTCCTCGTATTTTAGTAAGAACCAAACTCAATTCAAGAATTGCCGAAGAGGTTGCCAAATCTAGCTGCACATTCATTCAGATGTTCACCGTTGCCTTAGCTGAAAATGGAGTAGTGGGAGCTTTATCTGATATACCTTATGCAAAACACATTGTTTAACATCTGTAATAAAACATAATTCAATGGATGTTTTGTTTTCGTGGTTTTCATGACATGTCCAAAAGGCATGCCAATTGTTTGACAAAATACATAATGCAAATGTAGTCTCATTGACAACAACGATTAATAGAGATGCAAAAAAATTGTTTACAGCGCGGGAACTGAATGCTGATCCAAAAATCCCGTACACTGTATTTCCCAGAATTTTTTTGGGGTCTGTAGAATTGCTCTCTTATCTTTGATTAATTTTTGTAATTTTTTCCTCTTTCTGTGTGTTTACAGTGCCTGGAGAGGACTCTGGATGCGCCGGAGATTTTGGATGATTATTATTTGAATCTGATGGAGTGGGGTGCCAAGAATGTATTGGCTTTAGTGCTTGGGCAGACGGTGTACCTGTGGGATGCTTCCGCTAGCCTTATTTCGGAGCTTATGAGCATGGAGGGAGGCATATTGCCGTCGGGCTGAATAATTGCGATGTGCAGATATGGGACACTGGTCGAGTGGGATCCCTGGCTTGGAATGTGGATTCAACTCTGACATCAGGTGGCTTGGATGGCAAGATTTTGAAGCATGATGTTCGGATCCGGGAACACATTGTGGAGACATACAGAGGGCACGGGCAGGAAGTGTGTGGGTTAAAGTGGTCAGGGTCTGGGCAGCAGCTTGCCAGCGGTGGACTAAATAAATACCTTCATCATTTTGACGCCCACCGTGCTGCAGTGAAAGCATTGGCATTGTGTCCATTCAATTGATTTTATACCCACCGTGCTGCAGTGAAACACCCACTCTCTTGGTGTCCGGTGGAGGGACTGCAGATAGATGTGGAACACCCACACGGGTGCCTGCCTCAATTCCATCGGTACTGTCTCTCAGACGTGTGTCCACTTGTGGAGTAAACACCAGAGGGAGCTGCTCAGCTCATATGGCTATGCCCACAACCAGCTAACATCGTGGAAGTATCAGACCTTTCTGCTCATACTAGTAGAGTGCTATATCTAGCTATCCACATGGAGTTCGATTCAAAAATTTGATATAAAAATCCTCTACACACTTGTTTCCAAACGCCTTCTTTCTGCCTTTCATTCTTTATGGCATCCTAACGTCAACAAGGTTTATGCTTCTCAGAATCCAGATGGCTACACAGTGGCTTCTGCGGCAGGGGATGAAACTCTCAGATTTTGCCAAGTATTTGGATCTGCCAATTCTCTGAAGACTACTAGCACCAGTAAAGATATTGCATTCAAGCATCATACTCACATTGGTGTAAGGTCCTGGCACTTCTGGCCGAGCACAAATGTCTCAAACTCATGTGTGCATCCAATTCCCATATTGCTTTTTATTTTCTCCATAGAGCAAGCCCTGTATTTTCTTCTATTCTACTTTCCAACAATCTTCATTGAAACACGTCTCAAAGGCATGGACTAATCAATCCCTATTGATGTCTTCCACAATAATACATTCCCTGGTGTTTTTAAACACCAACTTTTTGGTGCTTATTTGTTAGCTCAACGACACTCTACAAAGGTTGATCAGGTTGCAGTTAGTGATGATTTTTATTGTCCAAGATGAAGAATGATGCACCTCTATTCTATTCTACTTTCTATTTATTTTCTCCATAGAGCAAGCCCTGTATTTTCTTCTATTCTACTTTCTAACAATCTTCATTGAAACACGTCTCAAAGGCATGGACTAATCAATCCCTATTGATGTCTTCCACAATAATACATTCCCTGGTGTTTTTAAACACCACCTTTTTTGGTGCTTATTTGTTAGCTCAACGACACTCCACAAAGGTTGATCAGGTTGCAGTTAGTGATGATTTTTATTGTCCAAGATGAAGAAGTCAAAAAGAAGTCTTAGAAGTCATAAAAGTGCGGTTGTATTTATAAATAATATATACAAATGTTAGTTTAGAAGTCATAAATGTTAATGAGTTTTTCAATAAAATAAAGGAGAGCTTTTGGCTGCTAATTGACAGTGTGTTTGTGGTCTTTTTTTTCTTTGAAATTCCAATTGTGTATTCTGTAGAAGGTTTAACCACCTCTCTGCTGGGAAATTCAAACAGGTTGTCAGGTCTAAGATTGATTGGCATAAGTTTGGTATACAACATCTAAAGATGTTGGGAGTAGTGAATTTGAGGAGGGTTGTGGCTATGGCTTGTGGATGATGTTAAAAAAAGGATAACCAGGTTGGAAGAAGAGATAAGACAAAGGAAGTGATAGAAGCAACCAGAAGACAAGCAATAATGAGAAAGCAAAGAAAGATAAAGCTGAAACAAAGGCATTCAAGGGATGTGAGAAGGTAGAAAGCGATTGGTAGGAATAAATAATCACCTTGTGAGCAAGAGATGTTTTCAGAGGGGAAAGCCATAGAGTCAACAACTAGCCAAGGGATGGATGTAAATCAGTTGTAACCGAAGAAACTAATAACTACTTCTCCTAATGATAAATATACCCTGCCTGTTTCATTCTGGACAGTGCAGTTTTCTATCTCTATCTTCTTGCTCTATTTTTCTTCATGCTTCTAGAGCTAACATTGGTATCAGAGCTTAGGCATCGGTGAGAGGAGAGGTCGACGAGAGGTACGGTCGACGCAGGGCAGAAGAGAGGAGTTGGCATTGCTCGAGGAAGTCGCTGAAGGAGTCGTGGTCGCAAGCAAAATCGTGGAACAAATGAGGGCACAGAATACGTGGGTCATCACAAAAAACGAGGGCAGAGTCGCTGCAGTTCGAAGGGCAAAATCGTGGCAGAGGTAATCGTGGGCAAGGGCAGAATCATCGCAAATCCTGGCAAAAATGGCAGAGGCAGATTCGTTTCCTGTTCTTCCCTTTTGAAACGTCCGTGATTTAATATGCTGAACTAATATTATTTTTCAGCCACAAAGGTATTCACCTTATATTTGCATAAGATATTTTCCCCACAGCCACGTATATTGCTGGAGTAATTCATTTAATATTATTTTCTGGAAAAGGATACTTTATTAAGTGTGGGGCAAAAATCTTATTTTATTATTTCCGTTATTTTGGAATAGTAAAATGGCGAATATTTCAAGTCTTATTCTGCCTGACTCGCAAAAATTAACGGGCACTAATTTTAATGTATGGAGTCATAAGATTTTAATGGTTGCGGAATTTCGTGATTGTGATAAAATAATCAAGGGTGATGAAAATCGACCAGCAACTAACTTCGAGGATTATGACAAACGTCATAAAGAAGCATTATTGCTTCTCAAGTTGTCGGTATCGGATGATATGATACCGGAAGTGCGGAATGCCACTGTGGCAAGCACATTATGGGCCAGTCTGAAGGGTAAATATCAGACGACAGAAAAGAGTCGGGTTTTATACCTGAAAAATATGCTCTTTTCCGTAAAATTACAAGAAGGTGGATCGCTATCTGAGCACCTACTTCGGATGAAAGATCTCTGAGACCAATTGTCTTCCATAAATAAAAAGGTGGATGATGATGATATGGTGGCTTTGGTTCTAAATAGCTTGCCTTCTTCGTATGAGTCATTTGTGGAAGCACTTCATTTAATGGCGGAGAGTCAAACCCTTACGTTTGACAAGGTGAGTTCCTACTTGTTGCAAAAGGAACGAAGACAGACACAGGTTCAAGAGTCCACTTCTGGACAATCTGAGAGCGCTTTTGCTGCTCAATCTAAAGGAAAGTATAAACGACAGGCTGAGTCATCCTCTTCCTCTCCTAAATATCAAGTGAAATGTTACTATTGTCACAAACTTGGTCATGTAAAGAAAGATTGTCGGAAAAGACTCAATGCCCTGAAGAAGCAGAAGGGGCAGGCACATGTGGCTACAGTTGAACACGAGTCAGAAGAAGAATATGCTCTCATGGCATCTTGCATGGATAATGGCAGTCCTACTCGATGTTGGTTCTTTGATTCCGGAGCATCACGGCATTTCACATGTCAAAAAGACTGGTATGTCAATTTTAATTCTTGTTCTTCTGATTCAGTTACTTTAGGAGATGGAAGATCACATGTTGTAGAGGGTATTGGGGATGTTCGTATTATGCTAAATAATAATACCAAATTGCTTGTAAAAATGTTAGATATGTGCCTAACATGAATAAGAACTTGTTATCTATCAGTCAACTAACTGATAATCCCAATATCTCTGTAAAATTTTCTGGTAAACAATGTATTGTGTTTGACATCAAGCAAAATAAGGTTGTTGCTCGGGGATTGGGCATGGTGGTCTATATAGACTTGTTGATCCTGCCACGGTCAACTTGCATGCCTTAGTTGTGGAAGGCAATACCAGTGTTTTATGGCACGAAAGATATGGCCATCTCAACCTTCAATATTTAGCCCGCCTTCATAGAACCAACATGGTTGTTGGTTTGCCTCCTATTTAGGAGAAACAGGATATGTGTGTTGGTTGTTTTGCAGAAAACAAAAGCGGAAGCCTTTTCCCTCTGAAGGTGCTTGGCGTGCAAAGGGGCTCTTGGATCTTGTACATGCAGATCTATGTGAGCCATCGTGGAAGACTCCCACAGTCCTTGGTGCACGTTATTTTCTCTTGCTGGTGGATGATCATTCTTGGAAGATGTGGGTCTATCTTTTGAAAAAGAAGTCTGATTGCTTTGCTTCTTTTGTCAAGTTCAAGGCCTTGGTGGAGAATCAAACCAGCCGGCGGATCAAGACTTTGAGATCCGATAATGGGGGTGAGTTTACCTCTAAACAATTTGCAGATTTCTGCAGTAAAGAAGGGATTCAACGCCAGTTGACAGCCCCTTATACCCCACAACAGAATGGGGTGGTAGAACGGAGGAACAAAACCATCATGGAGATGACTCGATGCATGATGCACAATTGAGGAGTACCCTATAAATATTGGGGAGAAGCTGTTAACACAATTGTTTATATACTCAATCGGAGTCCTTGCAAAGCTTTGCAGGACATCACACCGGAGGAAGCTTGGTCCACCATCAAACCAGAGGTATCAGCATTTCGTGTTTTTGGTTCAGCTGCTTATACTTTGGTTCCTGAAAATAAGAGGAGTAAATTAGATTCCAAATGTTCTAGATATTTTTTTGCTGGTTATAGTGATCAATCTAAAGCCTATAGGTTGATTGATACTTCCACTAATAAGATCATTATTAGTCGAGATGTTGATGTAAAAGAAACAAAGTCTTTCTTTGGTTGTAATCAGCAAGGGGACCAGCCAAGGGGCAACAATCAGCAAGGTGTCATAAAAGAGTTTGGTACTCTTTCCTTTCCTGATCATGCATCTGGTTCTTCTCATACTCCTCCACAGACTCCAGGATAGTCTGGACAATCTTCCACTGAGATTGTTGAGTCACCAGGAAATCAACTTGTGTTGGTTTCTCCTCCGGAACTTCCCTTGACTTCTCTTCCAGAAACACAAGCCACCACATCTTCAGTTCAGCGGAGGCCTAAGTGGTTTTATTCCACTATTCAGGATTTGAGGAAAGACGAATTGTCTCCTCTCTTAGATGGAAGGTCTCGACGAACTGGTAAGAAAATTGATTATTCTGAGCAAGCTCAATTTGCTCTTGCTTGATCTTCTTCATATTCACGAGCCACAGAAATACTCTGAAGCATGAGGCATACCGGAATGGGAAATTGCCATGCAACTAGAGTATGATGCCTTGATTAAAAATAATACTTGGAAGTTGGTGCCATTACCTCCAGGGAACACACCATTGGCTGTAAATGGGTGTATAAAATCAAGTGCAAAGCAGATGGTACTTTGGATAAGTACAAGGCTCGACTCGTTGCGAAAGGTTTTTCGCAACAGGAGGGGATAGATTATGAAGAAACATTTGCTCCTACTGTAAAGATGGTCACTTTTCGACTTCTTCTTTCTTTTGCAGCTCAGTTTGGTTGGAAAGTATATCAGATGGATGTCAAAAGTGCTTTCCTGAATGGGGATTTGGAGGAAGAGGTGTATATGACACAGCCTGAGGGTTTTCGGGCTCGTGGTAGTGAGCATCTGGTATGCAGATTGATTAAGTCCTTGTATGGACTTAAGCAGGCTCCTCGAGCTTGGTACATAAAAATAGATAAACATCTCAGAGATTCAAGTTTCACACGGAGTCATTCTGATTTGAATCTCTATGTCAAAAGCAATGATGATGACATTGTGATTCTTATTGTATATGTTGATGACCTTGCCATCACCGGCATTAGAGATGCTGCAATTCATAAGGTAAAATCATATTTATGTGCCACTTTTGACATGACTGATTTAGGCCTCCATTATTTTCTTGGTGTAGAATTCTGGCAACTTGATCACTTGATTTTCATATCTCAAGCTAAGTATGCCACTAACCTGCTACAAAAATTTCACATGTATGATTGTAATTCTTCTTCTACACCTATGGAGGTAGGGTTGAAACTCTCAGCCCATGATGATTCACCACCGGTCGATGAATCATTATATAGACAGTTGGTGGGTAGTTTGATCTATCTAACAACTACACGACCGGATCTATGTTTTGCTCAGTTATCTCTCACGGTTTTTATCTAAACCGAAACTCATTCACTGGGAGTAGCAAAACGAGTTCTACGATATGTCAAAGGAACTCTTGACTTTGGCATTTTATATCAAAGAGTTGCAGATTTCAGGTTGATTGGCTATACTGACTCTGATTGGGAGGATCTGTAGATACTCGACGATCTACCACAGATATATCTTCTCTTTTGGTTCAGGAGTTGTTTCTTGGCAAAGTAAACTTCAGCCTACTATTGCCATCTCTTCTACGGAAGCAGAATACAAGGCTGTTGTTAGTGCCAGTTGCGAAGCAATATGGCTTCGTTGGATTCTGACTGACTTTCAGTTTCCTCAGGCTACTGCAACACCTCTTTCACTCTTTTGTGATAATCAAGGTGTTCTGAAGATGGTGAAGAATCCTATTTATCATGCCCGCACTAAACATATTGAGATTCATCATCATTATATTCGCCAGTTGGTTGATTCTGGTGAAATCTCTCTGCATTTTTGTCCATTTGCAGATCAACTTGCTGATGTAATGACTAAACCTCTTGGTCCTTTGTTGTTTGTCAAGTTTAGAGATAAACTTGGTGTTGTTTCAAGGTTTGTCATTAAGGGGGGGTGTTGAATATATAATGAACCCATGCGGTTCTAATTTGTTAGGAGGGTGTAAATCAGTTGTAACCAAAGAAACTAATAACTACTTCTCCTAATGATAAATATACCCTGCCTGTTTCATTCTGGACAGTGCAGTTTTCCATCTCTATCTTCTTGCTCTATTTTTCTTCATGCTTTTAGAGCTAACAATGGAGCTGCTAGAACAAGGAAACATTAAATCCTTAGAGGAGCTGGCAGAATTACTAGTGAATGGAAGGCCCTTAAAGATGCTCTGCAAAGAGTTTGATGATAGATAAATGGGAAAAATATTGATGATTACGATGGAAGAAGAGAAGACTTAATTTCAAGACTGCTATGAAGAAGAATGCATCCTATCACTAGGGGTGGCCCAAGATGTTACAGTTGTGGAAGCAGTACACATTAGAGATGAAGTAGCAGCAGAGATGGAGATATTTGATGAAGTTATATTGAATATAGAGAACATGGCAGAAGAGCAGCTCGAGGGATGTCCTGAAAATCCTATGGTTGATGAAAAGAGAGAAGAAAACCAGGAAATGAAATGAGAGTGATTGAGGAATGCAGATTGCCTTGAAAGGCAATGGAGAAAAATAACCCATGAAGGGAGGGTAATGGAGGTTGTACTCAGCCCATAGAGTACATAGGAGAAGAAGATCTTCTCATTGAATAAGACATGGAAGAGATAGTGATTGAGCCTGAAGCAGGGAGTGAAGAAGGAAATTAGAAGTTGGTAAGGAGGAGTTACTTTTTGGGCAACCAAGTACTGCTATGAACAACAGGACGCTGAATGTCAGGAAGCCATGATAGGCTTGAGTTTGATATGATATTCAGGCCAAATGTGGAAGATCAAGAAAAGAATTTGATTAAGAAGAGTGTGGAGGATCATATGGTTGAAAATATGTCAGAGGAGCAGAAAAGTGACATTGCAACAGAAGATGGAGATAGTGATTGAGCTTGAAGAGGGAGAAATTGTGGAGTATTTTAAGCTGGAGAAGCAGGGAGTGAAGAAGAAGGAAAATAGAAGTTAGTAAGGAGGAGTTACTTTTTGGGCAACCAAATACTGCTGTGAACAACAAGACTCTGAATGCAGGAAGCCATGATAGGCTCGAGTTTGATATGATATTCAGGCCAAGTGTGGAAGATCAAGAAAAGAATTTGATTAAGAAGAGTGTGGAGGATCATATGGTTGAAAATATGTCAGAGGAGCAGAAAAGTGACATTGCAACAGAGGATGGAGATAGTGATTGAGCTTGAAGAGGGAGAAGCTGTAGAGTATTTTAAGCTGGAGAAGCAGGGAGTGAAGAAGAAGGAAAATAGAAGTTAGTAAGGAGTTACTTTTTGGGAAACCAAATACTGCTGTGAAGAAGGAAAATAGAAGTTAGTAAGGAGGAGTTAATTTTGGGAAACCAAATACTGCTGTGAACAGCAGGACTCTGAATGCAGGAAGCCATGATAGGCTCAAATTTGATATGTTATTCAGGCCAAGTGTGGAAGATCAAGAAGAGAATTTGATTAAGAAGACTGTAGAGGATCATATGGTTGAAAATATGCCAAAGAAGCAGCAAAGTGACATTGCAACAGAGGATGGAGAAGTTGGGGTTGAAGGACATATGGCTTCTAGGGAGCTGAAGAGAAGGTGCCAAAGGAAGTGCAAGTGGAGACACATTTGCAGCAGCAGCACCAACAAGGAGTGGAAGTGCAAATTTAACAAATGAAAGGTATATTGAAATATGTCAGAGGAGCAGCAAAGTGAAATTGCAGCAGAGGATGGAGATGTTGGGTTGAAGGACATACGAGTGCAAGAGGAGAGATATGGCTTCTAGGGGAGCTGAAGAGAAGGTACCAAAGGAAGTGCAAGTGGAGATACATTTGCAGCGGCAACACCAACAAGGATAGAAGTGCAAACTTCACAAATGAAATGTATGCTGAAATTACTCCTATAAATCATATAGTCCTGAAAATCCAGGGCAATCTGCATCTCCTCAATCACTCTCGTTTCTTCTCCGGGTTTTCTTCTCTTTTCATCAACCCATGAGTATGAGTGCTCTTAGGAACAATAGGGAGAGAATGGAGATTGTGCTCAGCCCATAGAGTACATAGGGGAAGAAGATCTTCTCATTGAATAAGACTTGGAAGAGATAGTGATTGAGACTAAAGAGGAGAAGCTCTAGAATATTTTAATCTTTATATGACTTCCATTGGTGAAGCAGGGAGTGAAGTAGAAGGAAAATAGAGGTGGGTACTTTTTGGGCAACCAAATACTGTTGTGAACAACAAGATTCTGAATGTAGGAAAGCCATGATAGGCTAGAGTTTGATATGATATTCAGGATCAAGAAGAGAATTTAATTAAGAAGAGTGTGGAAGATCATATGGTTGAAAACATGCCAAAGGAGCAGCAAAGTGACATTGCAACATAAGAGAGATGTTGGGGTTGAAGAACATAAGAGTGTAAGAGGAAAGGAAGTGCAAGTGAAACTGCAAACTTCACAAATGAAAGATATGTTGAAATTACTCTTGGTGAAATATTGGTGTATAATGCATATATAGAAGGCCAATGTCTTGAAATGGTTGAACCAACAAAGAGTGAAACTGCAAACTTCACAAATGAAAGATATCTTGAAATTACTCTTGGTGAAAGATTGGTGTATAATGCATATATAGAAGGCCAATGTCTTGAAATGGTTGAGCAGAAGGAAGATCAAGGTATAATGCCCTAAATAAGGCTTCTAGGGAGCTGTAAAAGAAAGGTGCCAAAGGAAGTGCAAGTGGAGATACATTTGCAGCAGCAGAACCAATAAGGAGTGGAACTGCAAACTTCACAAATGAGAGGTATGTTGAAATTACTCCTGGTGAAATATTGGTGTATAATGCATATATAGAAGGCCAATGTCTTGAAATGGTTGTGGAGAAGGAAGAACAAGGTATAATGCCCTAAATAAGGTGGATTTTAGTCCACCTGGGGCATTTGTGAATGAATGCTCAAGTTAATGTTAAGAATGTGAAGGATATCTAACATTGGAAATGGAATTGAGAAGGAGAAGGCCCCAATGTGTCAGAGGTTGAAACAGAGAGTGAGTGAAGATGAAGAAGGATTTGAGAGAGTGGACCAAGCAGGATGAAGAAGCAGAGTATGCTACCATTGACAAAAGAGTGGGGTTGTATGACTATTGTTTTGTTATTTGTGTTGATGTGAGTGAAGGTTCAGCCATTGGGAAGCAATTGAAGGATGCCTTGAAAAAGACATGGATGTGGAGGTGAAGAAACAAGATTGTATGCTACCATTGACAAAAGAGTGGGGTTGTATGACTATTGTTTTGTTATTTGTGTTGATGTGAGTGAAGGTTCAACCATTGGGAAGCAATTGAAGGATGCCTTGAAAAAGACATGGATGTAGAGGTGAAGAAACAAGATTGTATGCTACCATTGACAAAAGAGTGGCATTGTATGACTATTGTTTTGTTATTTGTGTTGATGTGAGTGAAGGTTCAGCCATTAGGAAACAATTGAAGGATGCCTCGAAAAGACATGGATGTAGAGGTGAAGAAACAAGATTGTGCACTTATGAACATACTTGCAAAGATAAATGCCATTGTGCTTGAGGTGATTGCCAAGCGGGATGAAGAAGTAGAGTATGCTACCATTGACTATTGTTATGTTAGTTGTGTTGATTTTAGTGAAGGTTCAGCCATAGGGAAGCAATTGAAGGATGCCTTGAAAATGACATGGATGTAGAGGTGAAGAAACAAGATTGTGCACTTATGGACATACTTTGCAAAGATAAATGTAGTTGTGCTTGAGGTGATTGCCAAGTAATATGAATAAGAAGAGAGTCACTTTTTGGGGTTGTATGACTATTGTTTTGTTATTGGTGTTGATGTGAATGTAGATTCAGCCATTGGGAAACAATTGAAGGATGCCTTGAAAAAGACGTGGATGTAGAGGTGAAGAAACAAGATTGTGCAATTATGGACATATTGTGCAAAGATAAATGTAGTTGTGCTTGAGGTGATTGACAAGTAATATGAATAAGAAGAGAGTCACTTTTTGGGGTTGTATGACTATTGTTTTGTTATTGGTGTTGATGTGAATGCAGATTCAGCCATTGGGAAGCAATTGAAGGATGCCTTGAAAAAGACATGGATGTAAAGGTGAAGAAACGAGATTGTGCACTTCTACAAATGAAAAATGAACATATTATGCAAAGATGAATATAGTTGTGTTTGAGGTGATTGCCAACGAATATGAATAAGAAGAGAGCTCATTTTTGAAAGTGAAAAACCAAGTATTGACTTAATCAAATAACATTAAAGGACCATTATCCTTGCATATCATTTTTTATTTGGCTAATCAATGCAAAGTTGCAAGCAAGGTATACATTATCCTTGCAAGTTTAATTGAGTTGGTTTGATTTATGGAGGAAATGAAGGAAGTCAAGTATAACCAGTTCTGAACTAGGAGTTTCATATTTGCTAATCGACCTCTAATGGCTTTATAACCCCACTTCCCATCAGTCTAGTAGTTCTAAGTTGGATTTTAATTGTTGTAGGACTCTTATTTGCTAATAATAGCAGTTTTCTCTAACTTACTATGTGTCTATGTAGAATGAGAGGAAAGTCAAAATAAAACTCTTGCTTGTTGATGTCTTATAGGTGGTTGATATGAATGCATGTTAGTTTAGTTTTAGATGGGGAGTTTCTCAATAAAGTAAATGAGAGCTTTTGGCTGCATGTTTTTGGTCTTCTTTTCTTCTAAAACTCTAGTTATGTATTTTATAGAAGGTTTAACCACTTATCTGCCACTGCATTTACTTCATTCTATCAGGGAAATTCAAACAGGTTGCATGTCTGAGATTGGCATCACTGCTAGCTTGTAGGAAAATTTGAGTACCCATTTAAAGAGTTTTAATGAAGGGCTTCCCTGTAGAATAGGGAAAATTGTACTTGCCTCTGATAGAAGGTCGTCAATTGGCATCACTGCTAGCTTGTAGGAAATACCCATTTCAAGAGTTTTAATGAAGGCTGCCCTGTAGAACAGAGCAACTTGTACTTGCCTCACAAAATAGGTCTCCAAAGTCATTTCTTGAGAAAATGATTAGATTGGAGAGAAAATTATTAGTTGTTTTTTTCCTAGGAAGAAGTTTATTTTACACTAGTTTAGAGTTTCTTGCAGAATGCAAAAATTTGTTCTTTTCAGCCCTCAGTGCTAATGGTGGAAACACATCACGTGCTTTGAACTGTTATGGTGTCACATTTGAACTTTTGTGCCGACTATCTCACTTTGACTAATTCTAGGTAATGTCACATAGCCATTATGGGTGGGTGTTCTATAGGGCAACTTGTACTTGCCTCGCATAATAGGTCTCCAAAGTCATTTCTTGAGAAAATGATTTGATTGGAGAGAAAATTATTAGTTGTTTTTTTCCTAGGAAGAAGTTTATTTTACACTAGTTTAGAGTTTCTTGGAGAATGCAAAAATTTGTTCTTTGACAGCCCTCAGTGCTAATGGTGGGAAACACATCACGTGCTTTGAACTGTTATGGTGTCACATTTGAACTTTTTGTGCCGACTATGTCACTTTGAATAATTCTAGGTAATGTCACATAGCCATTATGGGTGGGTGTTCTCGCGGTGATGGAGATTTCTTCTTTTTGTCATATCTGGTGCTGGAACAAGCAAAATTCATTATGAGATCTTCAACCATAAAAGATTTAAAGTTTCTTCTCTATTCAAAGATGAATCTCTCTTCTGAACAACCTTCTCTGGCTTCTGTGCAATTTTTTTGTTAAGTCATCCATTTCATGTTATTCAAGAGAAAACAACCAAGTTAACTCAAGGAAAAATCTCTTCATTTAAAAACAAGTTCTTGTTCCATGAAGTTGCATTTCAGAAAGAGCTCTCCAGTATCATTCCAACTATGGAGAAGGAGAAGGAGAAAGAGAAGTTGTGTTGTCTGCATAACCAGTCCAATATCATTCCAACTTTGGAGAAGGAGAAAGAGAAGTTGTGTTGTCTGCATAGCTGGAATTGGGGTAAGAATTGAATTGTGTTGTGTGGTTTTCCTCTTGGGGGCCCTCCGTAACATTGTTTCCTCTAATTTTTATATTTTTTCCTTAGTAATATAAGCAACATTTTCCATTTAAAAAAGAATTGATTGTATAATTTGTCTAGCAATGCATTTTTCCCCCTTACAAGAACTAAAATCCAATCCCAACAAACAAAAATCCACTTACCTTGAATCTGTTGTTTACTCCGTCATTAGCTATGTTTCTAATCGAGGACTTTGGCAAAAATTAATTTGGGGATTGAATGTATAATTGGCAATCACTAAGAATGCATTTATTTCCTACCATTGTATTTTTTTCTATTAACTGGGTTCACTGATAAGGCCTTGCAAGTTGGATCCACACCTTTTCCAGCATTCTCTCAGCCTGTGCCACATTGGGATGTTTGGAACATGTTATGGTATTTGAAATCGTCCTATTTGTGACTTTGGCAAAAATGAATTTGAGTATGTAATTGTCCTACCAATAGAATCACTAACAACGCAATTATTTCCTCCCTTTGCATTTTATTCTATTAACTTCTCCCTACTTATAACAAGAACTAAATTCTGACAAACTGGTTTTGCTGATAAGGCCTTGCAAGCTGGATCCACAACCTTTTCCAACATTCTCTCAGCCTGTGCCACACTGGGATGTTTGGAACATGCTATGGTATTTAAAAGTATCTTTTCTCTGTCAAGGTATGCAAAATGTGTGGAAGCATATGCAAAATGCCTCAGCCAAATGTGTTCTCTCATGGATTGCAATGATTGCATGTGCAAAATGGGTTTTCTGCAAAGGCCTTGCAAAGTTTCCAGCGTCCTCTCAGCCTGTACCACACTGGGATGTTTGGAACATTTTATGGTATTTGAAAGCATCTTCTCTCTGCCTTTCCCAGCATCAAGATAATTGCAAGATCCACAACCTTTTCCAGCATCCTCTCAGCCTGTACCAACTGGGATGTTTGGAACATGTTATGGTATTTGAAAGCATCCTCTCTCTGCCTTTGCCAACGTCAAGGTAATTGCAAGATCCACAACCTTTTCCAGCATCCTCTCAGCCTGTACCACATTAGGATGTTTGGAATGTCATGGTATTTTAAAACATCCTCTCTCTGCCTTTGCCAGGATCAAGGTAATTGCAAGTACCCTCGCAGACATATGCAAAGTGTGTGGAAGCATATACAAAATACCTCAGCCAAATGTTTGGAACATGTTATGGTATTTGAAAGCATCCTCTCTCTGAATGCAAAATGTTTGGAACATGTTTGGAAAATGTTTGCCAGCATCAAGGTACAAGTGCCCTTGCAGATGTATGCAAAATGTGTCAGTGAAATGTGATCTCTCATGGATTGCAATGATTGCATGTGCAAAATGAGTTTTCTGCAAAGGCCTTGGGCCTTGCAAAGTTTTAAACAAATGCATTTACGTGTAATGTTACATTACAAAATCTTTTCTAGAAGAGAGAAAACATGTGGGCAGTTAATTTCAATTTTATTTACCCATTTCTTTAAAGTACTGGTTCCTGTAGGTCCATAATTTTCTTATCATGATGGCAGAAATGGGACCAATACTTGCAACCTTCCAATCTGTGATTGCTGAAAAGGCCTTGCGAACTGGAAAGTTTAACACCAGAATCTACAACCTTTGCCAACATCTTCTCAGCCTGTGTGCCACACATGAAATTTGATCTCATGGATTGCAATGATTGCAGGATATGCGGACAATGAGTTTTCTGCAAAGGCCTTTCAAAGTTTTAAATGGCAGTGTAAAACCTTCTCCAGAGGAGAGAAAAACTCCTGGTTTAACTTGTGATGTAAGTGGTTCCATATGCAGCCAAAGCAGTCCATTATCCATCAATCTTTGTCATGCTGACGGTCAATAATTTTCTTAACATGTTCTATCACTAGATCTTTTGGCAAATCTTACAAAAATTTTAACAAATGCATTGACAGTGTAAAATCTTCTCCAAAGGAGAAAAACATGTGGAAAAATGGTTCCATATGTTTCACCCATTTCTTAACGTATTGGTTTAACTTGTTTCAAAGCTTTCTATCCAAATCTTTCATCCTCCAAACATTTTCCTGTAATGTAATTGGTTCCATATGCTGCCAAAACAATTCATTATCCACCAATATTTGTAATGCAGATTGTTAATAATTTTCTTACCCTGTTCTATCACTAGATCCTTTGGCAGAAATGGGACCATCTGTGTTTGTGATTGCTGAAAAGGCCTTGCAAACTGGAAATTGTAATGCCAGAATCCACAACCTTTTCCAGCATCCTCTTAACATTTACCACACTGGAATTTTGGATCACGTTATGGGCATGCATCAAGGTAATTGCAAGTACCCTGGCAGACATATATACAAAATGTGTGGAAGCATACGGAAAATGCCTTAGTGAAATGTGATCTCATGGATTGTGAAATGATTGCAGAATATGTGTAAAATGAGAATTCTCCAAAGGCCTTCCAAAGTTTTAAGAAAATGCATTGGCAAAGAAAAATCTTCTCCAGAGGAGAGAAAAACATTTCCTAAGGTTTAACTTGTTTCAAAGATTTCTATACGAGTCTTTTATCCTCCAAACAGTTTCCTCTAATGTAATCAAATCAGTTTCAGAGCAATCCATTATCCATCAATCTTTGTCATCCAGACTCAATAATTTTCTTACCCTGTTCTATCACTAGATCCTTTGGTAGAAATGGGACTGATACTGCAATCTTCCAATCTGTGTTTGTGTTTGCTGAAAAGGGCTTGCAAACTGGAAAGAATCCACAACCTTTGCCAGCAAGCTCTCAGCATTTCAGAACACGTTATGGACGTATATCAAGGTGATAGCAAGTTCCCTGGCAGACGTGTATACAAATTGTGTGGAAGCATACCCAAAATGCCTTACTGAAATGATTTCAAAATGTTTGCAAAATGAGTTTTCTACAAATGCATTTGCAAAATGAGTTTTCTACAAATGGTTTCAAATGTTTACAGTAATGTAAGCAGTTCCATATGCAGCCAGGTAATCCAACACATTATGGACATACATCAAAGTATCCAATATGATCTCATGGATTCCAATGATTGAAGTATATGTGTGAAATGAGTTTTCTAAGGCCTTGCAATGTTTGAAACAAATTTATTTCCAGGTGTAATGAATGTCACAATACAAAATCTTCTCTAGAGGAAAGAAATACACGTGGACAAATAAATTTGTTGATTAACCCATTCTTTACAAGTACTGGTTTAACTTGTTTCAAAGATTTCTATCTGAGTCTTATATACTCCGAATTGTTTCCTATAATGTAAGCAGTTTCCATATTCAGCCAGCACAGTCCATTATCCAATATTTGTCATGGAGAGTGTCAATAAGTTTTTATCAAGTTCTATCACCTAGATCCTTTGGCATAAATGGGGCCAATATTTACAATCTGGCCAAGTTACGTGTGTATGAATCTTTGTCACGGAGAGAGTCAATAGTACGCCTGAGTTGGCCTAATGGTGAAGAACATGTGCTCTTGAAATAGAGGTCACAAGTTCAAATCCTGCAGGGGGTAGGGTATGTACGCCTTGTTTGTAGCAAAGTTAGTTGCCTCCCGCATGTGAGTACAAGGTAGTCCCATATGCTATAAGCCACTTGTAGACCCAAAAACAAGCCGCCCGGCATCGTGGACTGTAAAAACCATTATTATTATTATTATTATTTATCACTAGATACTTTGGCAGAAATAGGATCAATAGTTACAATCTTCCAATCTGGCCAAGAGTTATGTGAGAATGAATCCTTGTCATGCAGATTGTCAACAAATTTCTTGCCATGTTCTAACATAAGATCCTTTGGTAGGAATGTGACAAATTCTTGCAATCTTCCAATCAAGCCAAGAGTTATGTGAGTTTGCATCTTTGTTATGGAGACTGCCAATAGTTTTCTTACCATGTTCTATCACTGAATCGTTTGGCAGAAACGGGGACAATATTTCCAATCTTCCAATATACGCAAGAATGCATTTTTTTTAGTGGTCTCTTTGAGAATCAAACTGCTTGTTAGATTTTCATACAAAATGATAAAAAAAAAATTCCTTCAAAGTTTTTAGATTCTATCCCTCCCGAGTAAAACTCTTACCCTGATCATGCTGAAATGTATCGATCGAGGATTTTACTAGAGAAAGAACTTCAAAGTTTACATTTTCTGTCTTCTGTGCAAGGATCATTTCTTCTACCAACTCACAGAGACTTTGTGACTGGTTTAAAAGAGTTGATTGATGCTTCACAATCAATGACACAGTGCAGGTTTTGTTTGGCTATTAGTTTTAATTTCTCAAGAAGCTCCTTATTTCTAGGAAAGAACAAGTACTGCTTGTTCCTATTTTGCTGCTTTTTCTAGCAGTACACAGCCTCAAACAATCCTCCACGGAAAATAATTAATTAAAACCATTGTAGAAAAAAACTTCACAAATTTCATCATAGACATAATAATATAATATCCTTTTCCTGCTGAAAATGTGTTGCAAAATGTGGAAGTATATTACACGAACTGTTTAAAAAAATGCCTCTAAGAACTACAATCTCATGGATTGCAATGCAATGGTTGCATGATATGTATGAAACCAGTTTTCTGAAAAGACCTCGATATCATTGAGGCAAATGCAATTGGCAGGTGTAATGCAACCTTTTCCAGCCATCCTATCCCAAAATGGGGGCTTTGAAACAGGGCCCTTATCCCAAAGTGTTGTGAGATTTTGTAGTTGCAAGTGCCCTGGAAGACACAAACTGTTTGAAAAATGCCTAAAACAGATGTCTCGTGGACTGCAACAATTACAGCATATACATCGATCCTATCTCATGGACTGCAACCTTTGCCAGCCATCTTATCCCAAAGTGGGAACTTTGAAACATGGCAGGAACACATCAATCTATAAATGAAAGTGGAATTTCTGAGATTTTGTAGTTGGAGGTGCCCTGGAAGACATAACCTGTTTGACAAAATGCCTAAAAAAAATGTAGTCTCATGGACTGCAACAATTGAAACAGGGCAGGAACACGTAAATGTATAAACGAAAGTGGGATTTGTGAGATTTTGTAGTTGCAAGTGCCAGGAAGACATGAACTGTTTGACGAAATGTCTCAAACAGATGTAATCTCATGGACTGCAACAATTGCAACACATACACAATGAATATGCTGCAATGATTGAAACAGGGTGGGAACATGTCAATATATAAATGAAAGTGGAATTTTGTGAGATGACCTGTTTGACAAAATGCCTCAAATAGATGTAGTCTCATGGACTGCAACGATTGCAACATATACACAAAATATATATGCTGCAACTATTGAAACAGGGCAGGAACAAGTCAATGTATAACCGAAAGTGGAATTTTGTGGGATTTTATAGTTGGAAGTGCCCTGGAAGACATGAACTGTTTGAAAAAATGTCTCAAGCAGATGTAGTCTCATGGACTGCAACGCTTGCAGGGTATGTTGAAAAGCATAAACTATAAAGTATTTTGTCAGATGATGTAGTTGCAAGTGCCCTGGAAGACATGTATGCATACATGGTACATAAACTGTTTGACAAAGTGCCTTAAACAGGTTTCAATGTAAAAATGGAAGTGGGATTTTGTGAGATTTTGTAGATGCAATCATGCAAGTGCCCTGGAAGACATGAACTGTTTGAAAAAATGCCTCAAACAGATGCAGTCTCATGGACCGCAACGATTCCAGCTTATACACAAAATGGGTTTGTTGAAAAGCATAAACAAAAGCAGAATTTGTCAGATGATGTGGTTGCAAATGCCCTGGAAGGCATGTATGCATACACGACATATGAAACTGTTTGACAAAGTGCCACAAATAAATCTCATGGACTGCAGACTAACAGAATATGTACAATTTTTTTAGCAACTGCAATTGGCAGGTGTAAAGCCAGATCTAATAGCCTTTACTAGCAAGTGCCTTTCAGAAATGCGGTCTCATGGACTGCAATGATTGCACAAAATGGGTTTGAAATTCTTACCTTTAGAACGCAATTATTGGATTCTGATTGCAGAAAATGGGGGAATTACAAAATGTGAAATGACCAACTAATTAAATATTTTTACAGAGAAATTCATCAAAAATAAAAATACTAATGATTTTTACAGAGAAATTCATCAAACGATTATATTAGGCAAGGTTTCGCTGGTACATTGTAGCAAACTATGCTCGTCAAGCAATTAAACTTACAGATGGTCTTTTCATGAAGACAACACATTATGCCTGCCTTTGGGTATTTTCTAAGGAATGAAATGTTTTTAGAAATATTTAATTGTCGCCGGAGTATTTTTATATTGAAAATTCGATAACATAAGTAGGTATCTGGTAAGTGAATTGAAACGCATTTGTTTATTTCGGCGAATTTAACATTTTGTGAAAATTTCACAAATATTTTTAAAATTTGATTTTACGAAAAACAATGAAGTGCCAATAAAATAACCCCTTAAAAATAGGGAGCTATGCAAGCTGTATAAATACAAGAGAGGGAAACCAAAAGACATCTTGAAACTCTCCGGGTACTCCCAACCACAAGTCGCTTTTAGAGTGAACATAACAGAAAGAAATTGTTTATGTTTCATCTATTCCATCAAAGAGCCATACGACATCTACAAAGTCTTCCTTCAATGGGGTTTTACAATTGTTGGTGACACCTAGTGCCAACCCAGTCTCTTCTCTCTGACTCTCTCCTTCGGCTCTATGGCCGATCCCGACCTCTATCTCTCAGCTCCTCTCTCTCTCTCTCTCTCTCTCTCTCTCTCTCTCTCTCTCTCTCTCTCTGGTTGACCACGACCTTCGGCCAACAACCTCAACCACTCTCCATGGCCTCCAACAACCTTCAACTTTGTGGTCTCCTCTGCCTTTTATAGCCACACCAACTCGACTTTTTCTCGCTTCTCTCTCCTTTGTGTTGGCTTCTCCTCTTCTCCCACTCAAACTTCAAATTTAAACTGGGTTCTTTAATGCCCTTATTTGCGTGATATGCTCTTGGCCAATCTGTCATGCCATGTCACTTGGTGGTTGGAATCTCTTTATCAGGTTGTTCCATCATCTAGTCATTGTCACCCATGTGACCATGCAAATCCATGTTGTCTGTCCTTTCTGCTAGTCATCATCGCGTCTTATCACCTCGAGCCTCGTCCTTTGCACTTATGTCATGCCTTCATGTTATGATACGCTCCCTCCAAGATCTTTGCACACTTGTTTTATCTCTATGTGCTTCCCTTCTTTATCTCAAAGCTTTGCGAGAATCTTCAGCATGCTTCTCCAATTCCTTGCGCTCACTTCTTTGCTTATCCTTAAACGCCTTCCTTAGTTACTTCTCGGGAAAATCCCTTCCGCACTTCATTTTCTATCGTGCCTTCTTCTTCTTGTGCCTTATTGTGTGTTTGTGCCTCTTCTGCGTATGGGCTTCCTCTCTTATACACGCCTTGTCATTCTTCCGTGCGCTCTTTTGCTCTCCTCATGTGCATCATTCTTTTTGCACTCTTTCTCTTCACCTACTTCTTACGACCTTCCTCCTTTTCCTAATGTAATCAACCTCGCGTGCCATCCTTTGCCTCATGCGCCTTTCTTTCACGAATGCCTCTCCGTTAGTGGCTTTAGGCCACTTCTTCCGTCCTCACCGTGCCTCTTCTTCTTCTTTAGTAGCTTCTCTTTATTTTGTCGTGCCTCTTCCACGCGCTCTCCTTCCCTTTCTCCCGCACATTTTCTAATTCTCGTACACACCATCCTTCGTTAGTGCGGTTTGCCTAAGTCCCAGGATGCCCCTACATTAAATACTCGGGGTACTTTAAACTTGAGTTCCTCCTCAAGCATGCGTGAGTGATAGAATCATCCTTCGAGACAATTAGTCCCAACTCCTTTATCCAACAAGACATCCTCCTTTTGCTTCTTCCGGTGCCTCTTCTAATCATCAACCACTCTTTGGCGAATTTTCCGTGTTGCCTTGCATTCTCTTGTGAGTGTCGTCACTGCAAACTCTTTTCTTTGGCGAGATACTCCTTAATCCTTAACGAGTTTCCGCTCACTCTTCTCCTATTCAAGTCTTTGTTTGCTCTACCTCATCCTCTCTTTTCTAAGGCTTCTCCATCGAGCCTTCTCCTTTGCAAATCTTCTCTCGCCTCCATCTCTTCTCCTTCATGCGCATCTATTTTTGCCTTTATTATTCTATGTGGTCTCGCACTATCGTTGACTTCTCCCTTCAGTGCATTCTCCCAAAGGTGCGCACTTCTTTCCTTGTTTTCTTCCATTTCTCTTCATGGATTTTCCACCATTTTCTCCTCCTCTTTCGTCTCTCACCTTTTTGTTATGACTCTTTCCTTTTGCACCTCCTTGCTATGCACACGTTGCTTCTCTATTATGCTCTTTTTACTTGGGCCCTTCCAACATGTCTTATCTCCACGCTTCTCCTCCATCTCTTTGTGCGGTTATCTTCTTGTGCATTCCCTTCGACATAATCCTTCAAAGTGCCCTCTTCTCCATTTCCAAAGTGGAATTTTTTTGGGCTTCTCTTCACCTTCGCCTTTTAGGCTCTATTATCTTGCACTCCCGTTGACGGCCTCTGTCTTCTCCTCCCTCTTGTTGTGGTAATTTCTCTTTGCCACTTCCTCTTACATTCCCTATGTGCAAATCTTTTGGAGCCTCTCCATAGTGCTCCACCATGAGATCTATGTTGACCTCTTCTCCTCCCGATGTGCCATGTTTTACGCACACTCCAAGAACTATTCCCCTTATTTTCTCTACATTTATTTCCTTTGGGAATTTTTTTGGGTCGAGACCACTCCCGTCCTCTCCCAATCTGATCTTCCTCCTTCGCATTCTCCTACAGCTTCTCCAAATTGTTTCCATACTCTCACACATTTGGTTCGTACTATTCTTTTTTGCAAGCCTCCTTTTGAAATCATCTTGGAACTCCTTACCGAGTAAGCTCTTTTCATGCGTACTCTCACAATCTCCTTGGATTGCCCATATTCTACTACAATGGTGCTCCCATTGTCACTCGCATTTTCATCTTTTCACTCCACAAATCCTCTTAGATTCTCGCTATTCTACACATCCCTTTGTGCTTCGCCTTTCCACTAGGGTATCCTCTCTTGCGCTTTTTGTGGCGCACCACACTTCATGCTCCTCGGAGATACTCTCTTATGTATTATGCACACATCCCCTCCTTACGCGCACTTGCTTCCTTTCGTTCCACTTCCTTCGCCACGGTCTCCTTTCATTGTTTTGCACATTTCTCTCGTACACTCATGGTCTTTATCAACCATTTCCTCCCCCTCAACATCCTCCTTTTCCAAAGTGTGATACTCTCACGCATTTTTCATCTCGATGCACCTTCACTTGCACATCCTTTAGCGATACTCCCGCACTAGGTTCTTCTTCTTTTCTACGTTCCTCACATGCAATAGTTAGTTGTGTCTCGCACATACGCCTTCTTTCTCTCGGTGTTCTCCTAAGACTCATTGCACATTATTTTCTTTGTGCCTTCAAATCTCTCATCCGAATCCTTCGTCTTCTCTCCACCTCCAGCCGATAAGACCCCGCTTTCTTTTGGTCTTCCTCTCACGCACTCCGATCGGGTCCGCACATCTCGAGTCCTTGAAGCTCTCCCATCATTTCCTTGAGCTTTCACTTTGCGATTTCCACATCTCAAAACATCTCCCTTTCTTGGCGCCATCCTACCAATCGTTGTTCTCTACTTTCTATGTGTTCTCTACTGAATTCATATAGTGGAGAACATTATTCCTCAGGCCACCCACACATTTGCGATCTACTAACTCCATTCGTAGGAAATAGTTTTCTCGATATCACTAATGGAGCTAAGGCCTCTATTGGGTACGCCCCAAGCCTACCATTTTCGAGTAAACACAACGGGATGAAAATTGTTTATGTTTCATCTATTACATCAAAGAGCCATACGACATCTACAAAGTCTTCCCTCAATGTGGTTTTACAATTGATGGTGCCACCTGACCCAACCCAATCTCTTCTCTATAATTCTCTCCTTTGACTTTTTGGCTGATCTCGACCTATATCTTTGGGCCCCTCTCTCTCTCTTAGTTGACCTCACAACCTTCGGCCAAAACCCTCAACCACTCTCCATGACCATCAACAACCATCAACTTGGTGGTCTCCTCTACCTTTTATAGTTGCATATGCTCAATTTTTCTTGCTTCCCTCTCCTCTATGTTGGCTTCTCCGCTTCTCCTATTCCGACTTCAAATTTAAATTGGGATCGTTGATGACCTTATCGGCGTAATCTAATTTTGGTTAATCCTATCACGCCACATCACCTAGTGGTTGGATTTTCCTTATCGACCACTTCGTCGTTTAATAGTCATCACCCACATGACCATGCGCAGATCTGTGTTGTCCATCCTTTCTACTAGTTGTCGTCACATCTTATTGTTTTAGGCCTCATCCTTTGTGCTTTTTTCATACCTTCGCCTTTTGCTACACTCCCTCTGAGATCCTTGCACACTTATTTTATCTCTCCGTGCTTCCAAACGTTATCTATGGCTTTGTAGAATCTTCCACACATGTTTCTCCACTTCTTTGGTGCTCTCTTCTTTCCTTATCCTCCGTGCCTTCCTCGGTTGCTTCTCGAGGCAACTTCCTTCCGCACTTCACTTTCTTTCATGCCTTCTTATTCTTGCGCCTTCTTGTGCACTTGTGCCTATGGGAGTCCTCTCCTATGTATGCCTTGTCATTATTCTATGTTCTCTTCCGCTCTCTTTGTGTGCATCGTTCTTTTTGTACCCTTTCTCCTCGCTCTACTTCTTATGACCTTACTCCTTTTTTTTGACACAATCAACCTCTTGCACCATCCTTTACATCATGTGTCTTTCTTCCACGCATGCCTCTCCACCGGTGGCTTTAGGCCACTTATTATTGTCCTCGTCACTTTCTCTTGCGACTTTACTCTTATTTTAGAATCTTCTCTTTATTCTGCTGCACCTCTTACATGCACTCTCATTTCCCTTTTCTTGTGCTTCTTTCGATTCTCAAGCACACCTTTCTTCTTTAGTGTAGGTTTTCCTAAGTCCCAGGATGCCCTCGCATCACAAAAGAGTGTAAAAACAATTCATAATAATCAAATGCACCATTGGAGTTATTTTGTTTGAACAAGGGCCTCTCCCATTTAATTTTTCCTAAATAATCACCAAAAGTAGAAAATGATTCCTATATAAATTATTTGAGACCTATAAGATATGAACTTACACCAAGCTTCTATTATGTGGATAAATGTTTAACAATGGTAGTTAGGGTTGTGATTTTGGTACATAAATAAGTAATTATGACATTAAATTTGATGTTCATTTGATTCTCACAAGATAATTTTAAATCAAAATTCAATGTCTATTTGCAAACAAAATGCAAGGATTTACATGGATAGTGCACAAAAGGAATGTAGGATTGCGAGGATCGAATATTGACTAAGGGTTGTTTTACATGCAAGTGTAGAAACCCATATATGTTCGGTGGAGTTTATGCAAGAAGACCATCGACTCGATAAACTAAAAGTGACTAAGGATGGATTTTCATGCAAGGCATATATGGAAGGAACTAGATGGAGCACTAAACAACAACATTTGGCTTGGATGTTGTGAAAGAACCAAATTGTACAAGGATCAAATGTTTATCTTGGTGAGTGTGCAAAGATCAAGGGGCCGAGTAAAACAATATGCACACATACAAAGCTTCAAATGCCAATTTGAGCTACACTATCACATCAATGGCTATGGGTTTTTAAGAAAATTAAAAATGGTTTCTTATTTTTCAAGAATGACCCATTCTAATTTTCAATTAATGTCATTGATTTTTTCCTATATACAAATGTTAATATTTTTTTAAATATGGGAAGGGTTTTAATTGAAGTGTTGGGGATGATGGTTGAATATAACTAGATCCCTTGAGAGGACAAATCCTTCTAGATATATTTAAGTGGAATGGGAGTAGATAGGACTACAATAAATCTTTGGGTGAATTTGATGGATTGGATTCTCCTAGTAATGATGACTAAACCAAATGAGGTTTTGATGTCTAGATATACACTTCTTAGCTTGAATCAATCTAGATTTCCTTAGTCATAATGGCTTGACCAATTAACTATCTAATGTAGATATATGCTTATTGACTTATAAATCAGTGTCAAACTCCTATTTGTGGTGGCTTAGCCATAAGAGTCTATGATGTAATGTATGCTTCTCAACTAATAAGCAAAAGGAGGTTATTATGTGTGTAATGTCCCCTCTTTTCGAATGAGCTTGGGCAAAGACCTTTGGCCCTTTTTGTCTACCCGACGGCCAAAGGAGGTTTCTAGGGTGACTAAGTTTTTATTATTTTATTATATTGTGCTAATGTTTTTAAAATAACATTTTAAGTTGCACATATAATAAATAATAAAGCTTATTAATAAATTAAAATTGTCAATGTCAAAATACAATTAAAATTAATTGTATTAAAGGAGGAAAAGTGCGACTTGTTTATGGGAGTCATAAGTTGAAAAAAGTGACATCAAGCCCACAGGGAAAAAATACGACCAACATAGGGAAAAGGAAAAATGTGATTGGTTGGTTGAAAGGTAGTGGTTGGGTTGTTTTGCCTTTATATGGGCAAGTCGACTTGCTTAGAAGTATTCTAGATTTTTATTAACAGCTTTTTGCATTGTTAAAAGCTCTTGCTTTTATCAGAGATTCCAAGGACATAAACCCTTGTGGATTTTATCTCTTACTTGACGAAAACCCCAAGGGATTGAGAGGGGATTTCACTCAAAAATTTCTAGCGGTTTAATTCTAATTTTCCACTCAAATTCCAACAGTGTTTTAATGATCTTTTTGGTAGCATATTGCAGCAGTTGGATCGACCCAGTTTGGAGATATTTGGGTATGATTCTAGAGGTATTTACTTTTGAAAAATATTGCCATATATCTCTGAATTTTTATAAATAAAGGAGCAGCAATTTCATAATTTTCTGAGCAAGTTTGAAGGGTTTTTTAGGTAGTTTGTAATCAGATTTAGATTTGAATTTTTGAATTATCTCGCCGCAAATAAATCTGAATTTTATCATATTTTGGGTTTTAAAATTGCTGGCTGGAAATCATTTGGGATAGAGTTTATAATTTTTTGGTATCATTTGCATGGAGATCCATTAAAAACCCTAGTCGCATTTGCTGTAATAAATTCAGCTTTGGCCTAGGTTGTTTGCCGAGGGTTTCAAAACTATTTTTTTATCATTTGCCATTCATTAAAAATTTGATTTAGGGTAAGAGATCTATTGGGGATCTTTTAGTGGTATCAGAGCAACGATTCTCCTACCTGGAGGGTTATTTGATGCAACCTAGAGAAGTTGGGCCACACAGGTATCATACAAGGAGGTGGGCTCACATTCTAGCCAATTTGGATACAAAGAATACTTTTGAAATCATGGCCAGGAGAGAGGGATCACACACCCCTCCATGACGTGAGCAAGTTGACCTAGATGTTCTTTTCAGCGGTATGATCGATTCCCATCAGGAAATGATTCAGACCATGAGACAACTGATGGAGAATCTAACTATGGATAGGAAAAGAAATCGACATGATAGAAGGGAAAGATATGCATCAATAGTTAGTAGCCACAGGAGGCACATCAGGGCACCTATAGAGGTGGGTAGCGTGAGAGGTTCCCCTCCGCGTGATAGGAGACATACAGAGGAGAGGAGACCCACGAGGACTGTGGATAGACCTATGCAGCCTAGATTCCTACAGAGGGAGGAGCCACCATTAGTTGAGGACCCACTTGAGGACACAATCTTTCAGGATAATGTGATGGTAGCTCATGATGAGTGGAGAGCATTACTGGAAGAGGTACGGAATGCCTTTCCCCTTCACCAGTATTGTATTCGAAAAGAGAAAGCTTGAGAGCTAGACAAGCGCAGAGACCTAGGGCCCAGCAAAACAGAGAATTGAAGCAGGTTACCAGCAAGGTGACCCTTTCCACTTTTGATGGCAGTGGAAAGATTAGTGCCAGGGCATGGATTCACAAGCTTGATACATACCTCACTCTCAAACCTATGTAGGAACAGGAGGCTATTCAGTTTGCTACTCTACACTTGGAGGGAGTGGCATATGATTGGTGGCACCATGGGCTTATCACACAGAGACATGACCTACTGCGGTCATATAGGGAGTTTAGTGAGAAGTTGATTGCCAGATTTGATCGCAAAGATGTGGAACTTTATTACAGGGATTTGGCACAACTATGACAGAGTGGGCACATTGATTCTTACATCAACGAATTTCAGTGGATTGCAGTAATGGTACCAGAGATGCCCGAGAGACGTGTTGTAATGATTTTCATTGAGGGTCTGCATGATAGGTTAAGAGGGTTGGTCAAGGCCCTTAAGCATAGTAAATTACATGATGCTATTCAGACAACATTAGATTTGGAGAAAACTCCCACTTCTTACCAGCCTAGTAAGAAGCCCTTCACAAGCTCCAAACCGATTCAACGTTCCACTACTCAACAGAAGAGTGTTCCCCCTCCTATGATGGATCATGAGACTCAAAATGAGTTGAGGAGGAAGAAACTTTGTTTTCATTGCAAGGACCACTGGGAGCCTGGACACAAATGCCTTGGGAAAGGCAAGGTGCATCTTATTGAGGTCATTTCAGATATAAAGGTAGAGTCTCAACTAGATACAAATACAAAGGACAATGATGATGATCACAGTGCACATGAGGAGCAGCCCCAGTTAAAGCTTGGAGAGGGAGAGACACCAGGATTAGGTACTATTGCTTCACTTTCTGGAGTCCCTAGGTACCACCCCTTTCATTTAAAAGGAGTACTTAAGGGGCAACGAGTTGTCTGCTTGATTGATAGTGGCGCTACACACAATTTCCTTGATGAAGGATTTGTGATGAAGCGGGGTTTACAGGTTGAGAAGTTTGAAGGATTCAGTGTACGAGTGGCAGATGGCTTTGCTCTGAGCTGTACTAGATGGATTTCACAGCTTAGTATCCAGCTAGGGGACTACACATTGACAGATGACTTTTACATAGTTGGACTTGGAGAGATAGATGTAGTTTTGGGGATTCAGTGGCTTCAGTCTCTTGGGAGATATGTGTAGGATTTCAGATGGATGGAGTTGGAGTTTATGACAGATGGGAAGAAGATTGTGCTACGAGCTCTTTCAGATGGTGGGCCTAGAGTTGTTTCAGCACATCGGATGGAGTCTATCATCAGTCATGGAGAGGTTGCATGGGTAGCCCAATGCTTCATTTCATCCAAATCTTCTTTAGATGATGGACAACAGTTGCATACAGATATTCAAACCATAGTGGATAGGCATGGGTAGGTTTTTGGTGACATTCCTCCAGGTAGACCACCAGATAGAGGGTTTAAGCATGTTATAGAGTTGGAAGAGGGTGCCAAGCCAATGATCACTACACCCTATCGTCATCTTAAGAAATTTAAGGATGAGATAGAGAGGACCATCAGGGAGCTTCTTGATATGGGGCATATCTGTCCTAGTTCTAGCCCATTTGCTTCTTTGGTGGTGTTGGTGAAGAAGAAGGACGGGATGATGAGGATGTGTATTGACTACCGGGCCCTCAACAAGAAGACAATCAAGAACAGGTATCCCATCCCTCGTATTGATGAGCTTTTGGATGAATTGCATGGGGCCATTTACTTTTCGAAGATTGATCTTCGATCAGGATACCATCAGATTCGTGTTCGAGAGGAGGACATCCTCAAGACAACATTCAGATGTCACTACGGGCATTATGAGTTCTTAGTGATGCCATTTGGTCTCACTAATGCACCTGCCACTTTCCAGTCATGCATGAACCATCTCTTCAACAAGCAGTTGAGGAAGTTCGTGCTAGTTTTCTTTGATGATATCTTGATCTACAGCAGGACATGGGAGGATCACTTGAGGCATTTAGATGAGGTACTTGGCATTATGGAGGTTCAGTCTCTATTTGCTAAGATGTCCAAATGTGAGTTTGGACTTACTGAGATACTGTATCTTGGGCATGTCATTGGGGCCAATGGGGTCAAGGTATATTAGGAAAAGATATAGGCTATGCAGGATTGGCCTTCACCTAGGAACATATCAGAGTTGTGGGGATTCCTAGGGCTATGTGGTTATTATCGAAGATTTGTGAGAGGTTATTCAAATATTGCTGCACCATTGACAGATCTCACAAGGAAGGGGGAATTCAGATGGACAGATGAGGCACATGTGATATTTGATAAGCTCAAGGTGGTGATGAGCACATGTCCAGTCCTTGCTCTTCCGGATTTCTCTAAGCCATTCATTTTAGAGTGTGATGCTTTGGGCTAAGGTATTGGTGCGCTTTTGATCCATGACCGTTATCCCATTGTCTACGAGAGTAGGAAGTTAAGGGAAAACGAGAGTTTGTATTCCGCCTATGACAAAGAGATGCTCACCATCATGCATGCATTGGCAAAGTTCAGGCAATATTTGGTGGGAGGGAAGTTCGTTGTAAGAAATGACCATAACAACTTGAGGTACTTCTTGGAACAGAAGGAACTCAATGAGAGGCAACATAAGTGGGTCAGCAGGATCCAAGCATATGATTTTGACATCGAGTATGTCAAAGGGAAGAAGAATGTTGTGGCTGATGCACTTTCGAGGAGGCCCCACATTGCTGTCCTATATTCCATAAGTGAGATTTCTATAGATTGGAAGTCTAAATTGGTGGTCAAGTATTCAAAGAATACCTTGGCATGTGAGATCATGGATGGAAAAATTTAGGATGAGCGCTACCAGGTAATTTCTGATTTGATTTATTATAAGGGTAGAATTTATTTGGTACTTGAATCTAAGCTTAAGGGCAAGATTCTACATGCACTCCATGATGCACCATTAATAGGACATCCAAGTTATTTCAAGACATATAGGTAGGTTAGAGAGAGATTCTCTTGGAAGGGTCTCAAGGAGGATGTTCTACGGTATATTCGAGGGTGTGTGACTTGTCAACAAAACAAGTCCAAGCATACTTTCCCCGCGCAGTTTATTACAACCCTTACCTATTCCAGAGCGGAGAGGGTGGGAGAGTATATCTATGGATTTCATTACAGGACTACCAGTTGTGTAGGGCTATGATCGCATTTATGCGATAGTTGACAGGTTGACTAAGTATGGGCATTTCTTTGCCATTCCCACGAGTTTTAAGGCACCACAGGTGGCTGATTTATTTTTTAGGGAGGTATTCAGGTTGCATGGGCTCCTGAAGAATATTGTCAGCGATAGGGACAATAGGTTTATGAGCACATTTTGGTAGGAACTCTTTAGGTTGGCGAGTGCACCGAGTTGACTCCGAGCACTAGCTATCATCTACGGTCGATGGGGGCGACAGAGATTGTGAATAAGTGGATTGAGGGGTACCTACGCAACTATGTTTCAGGACAGCAGAGGGCATGGGTTAAGAAACTTTATTTGTGCGAGTATTGTTACAATACTACGTACCATATGTCCATTGGTATGACCCCTTTCCGAGATTTGTATGGTTATGACGTGAGATCCTTCGTGGATATGACGTTTTGAGATAGTAGAGCTCCTAAGGCTCGAGAGTGCTTACATGATAGCCAAGATATCCTTAAGACCCTTAAGGATAATATGTAGCAGGCCCAAAAACAATAGAAGGTGTATGCAGATAGGCACATGATTGAGCGATCATTTGAGTTGGGAGATATGGTATTTTTACGACTCAAATTTTTTACAGACATAGTACTCTTAAGAAGAGTGGAGCAGAGAAGCTTAAGCCTCATTTCTATGGTCCATACAGGGTGGTGAGGAGAGTTGGATAGGTAGCATATGAGTTGGAGTTACCTTCTGAAAGTAAGATACACAATGTTTTTCATGTGTCTTGCTTAAAGAAGGCATTGGGGCAGCATGTGACTTCTTCAATAGAGTTACCACCCTTGGATGATGAGGGAAGATTGGATTTGGTCCCTGAGGAGCTTCTGGATTGGAGGGAGAGAAGGTTGCGGAACAAGGTGATTCGAGAATATCTAGTTCGTTGGAAAGACTTACCTTTGGAGGATGCTACTTGGGAGGGTGAGTCTATTCTTCAGCATCCAACATTACTGCAGTTGCTTGTGGGCAAGCAACTCCGGGAGGGAGGACTGTAATGTCCCCTCTTTCCGAATGAGCTTGGACGAAGACCTTTGGCCCTTTTTGTCTACCCGACGGCCAAAGGAGGTTTCTAGGGTGACTAAGTTTTTATTATTTTATTATATTGTGCTAATGTTTTTAAAATAACATTTTAAGTTGCACATATAATAAATAATAAAGCTTATTAATAAATTAAAATTGTCAATGTCAAAATACAATTAAAATTAATTATATTAAAGGAGGAAAAGTGCAACTTGCTTATAGGAGTCATAAGTTGGAAAAAGTGACATCAAGCCCATAGGGGAAAATGTGACCAACATAGGGAAAAGGAAAAATGTGATTGGCTGGTTGAAAGGTGGTGGTTGGGTTGTTTTGCCTTTATATGGGCAAGTCGACTTGCTTAGAAGTATTCCAGATTTTTATTATCAGCTTTTTGCATTGTTAAGAGCTCTTGCTTTTATCAGAGATTCCAAGGATGAAAACCCTTGTGGATTTCATCTCTTGCGGACGAAAACCCCAAGGGATTGAGAGGGGATTTCACTCAGAAATTTCCAGCGGTTTAATTCTGATTTTCTAGTCAAATTCCAGCAGTGTTTTGGTGATCTTTTTGGTAGCATATTGCAGCAGTTGGATCGACCCAGTTTGGGGCTATTTGGGTATGATTCTAGAGGTATTTACTTCTGAAAAATATTGCCATATATCTCTGAATTTTTATAAATAAAGGAGCTGCAATTTCATAATTTTCTGAGCAAGTTTGGAGGGTTTTTCAGGCAGTTTGTAATCAGATTTAGATCTGAATTTTCTGAATTATCTGGCTGCAAATAAATCTGATTTTTATCATATTTTGGGTTTTAAAATTGCTGGCAATCATTTGGGATAGAGTTTATAATTTTTTGGTATCATTTGCATGGAGATCCATTAAAAACCCTAGTCGCATTTGCTGTAATAAATTCAGCTTTGCCCTAGGTTGTTTGCCGAGGGTTTCAAAACTGTTTTTTTATCATTTGCCATTCATTAAAAATTTGATTTAGGGTAAGAGATCTATTGGGGATCTTTCAATGTGGATGTGCATTTCTTATTTTGTATACAATATATAATAGATATTCTAGTGTAGATGTACACTTCTCAATTTGTAAATCATTTTAGATTCCTCTTAGTCATAGTGCATTAGCCAAAGGAGGTTATGACATAGATGTATGATTATAACTTGTATATAAGGCCACAATGGAGGTTCTGGTGTAGATGTACACTTCTCATCTTTTAAATCAATTTATATTCCTCTTAGTTGTAGTGGATTAGCCAAATGAAGTTTTTATGTACATGTACACTTCTCATCTTGTAAATAAGTCTCTAATCCATTTAGTCATGGTGGCTTAGCCAAATGAGGTTATGACACACACACACACACACACACACACACACACACACACACACACACACACACACACACACACACACACAATTAAAATTGTAATACAAAAGAGGTTATGATATAGGTGTATGCTTCTCAACTTGTAAATTAGTCTATATTAGAGATTATGGTATAGATATGTATGCTTCTCAACTAATCTAGATTATGGTGTAGATATGTATGTTTCACAATGTATAAATCAGTCGGTAATTCATAAACATAGACAATGACAAAGACATCTATGTACCATTTAAGTAAATATATATTAAGAAACAAATTAAATCCAATAAGAAATACTTACAACACTTTGCTTGCACTACCTACATTAGTTGAAATATGGGGCAACACACATGTTGTTGTGCATAATTTCTCCTTTATAAGGCATGGTTTTATGTGTTGCATATACAACTCCATACCTAGCCAAATCTGACATGGGCCCATACAAAAAAAGTGTAAATTATTAGTTTAATATGTTCTTTCTTGATGTTTTACTTTGTGGTTCACATGGATGCTTGAATTCCTCCAGCCACAATTGGTGCATATAAAGGTACACCAAGTATTGTTAAACATTGGTGTTGTCCTCCTTAGATTCATATGGCCACTCGACTTCTTCCAAATGCAAATGTTGTGCATATAAAGCTATATCAAGTATTGCTAAACAATGAAGTTGTCTTCCTTAGCTTAATAATTACATATATATTAAATATTTCTATTTGATATTCATTATAGATATCAATTTCAATTTTTTTTTATCACAAGTTTCTATCATACCACATAGATTAATACGTCTATTACATTTTCGCTTAAGATTCCACTCATTGGTGACAAATGACATTAATTTTAAAAATATTTTAAGGGAATAATCAGCCCCAAACTCTATTGTATGGGCAAGATATTGCTACTTTCCAATTGAATTCTCCAAACACAATTGTTTTTTTAAAGTGATAGTGAAATGAACACTAAATTTAAGATTGAGAATTTTCTATGATCGTCAAATGAGCATCAAATTTAATGTCAACAATAGCAATTTCATGGGCATGACATAATATCTTTCCACTCTATGCTTCCATTGTAGAACACTTCTCAATGTAACCTACAAAAATTGGTGACTATAAAACTACATCAAGTATTTTTAAACATTAGTGTTGTCTTCCATGCTTAACCAATACAAATTTCTTCAATACATCTACTTGATATTTTTACTAGACATAAATTTCAAGGTTCCTATCATAAGTTTCTACCACACCACATTGATTAATAATTGATAAACATTGGTGTTGTCTTCCATGATTAACCAAGACAAATTTCTTAAATACATCTACTTGAGATTTGTAATAGATATCAATTTATAGGTTCTTATCATAAGTTACTTGCCATCTTGTTGGGGTTAAACCATATAATAGTGTTACATAGATCTAATATCAGATAAAGCATACAAACAATGAATGCGGAAATAAGCCAAAAGATAAAATAAACAAGAGAAATATAACACCAGATTTAACATGGTTCACCCTGTGTGGGCTACGTCCACCAAGAAATGGCCAATAATATTATTCAAGCTTTACAAAGAAAATATAATGAAGATCTGTTGTCTTCCAAGACCTCACATGATGTTCAATGTTTATCACTCACTCAATTACTCTTTCTTGCTCACCAATAAAACTCACATGCAAAAAATTGTTATTTTCTTCTCTATTAGCCTCATACAATGCATACATGCATATATATCTATTCTGGTAACTAACGTGATTTTACAATCATTACATCATCGTTAAAGCAAAATATTTATTCTATTTCTCGTTAAAGAAAAAAAATATCGTCACACAGGTGACCAATGCTAGTCCCTACCCGATCAATGCCAATCATGTCTTGACCGATGCCAGTCATGTCTTGATCGATGCGGTTATCTCGACCGATGCCGGTTTCCCCTTGACCGATGTTGATCACCGTAAAACCAAGTAACATGTAAAAACAAGCTTCATGTGAAGCAATTAAGCTCCACACTCAACAATCTCCCACTTGGAGATTAATTGTTGCACTGTAATCTTGTGCATCACCATCCTTGATTCCTTTTCTTTGGCCCGTTTCTTCCTCTTCAAGTCTCAAACTCAAATACCAATAGAATTGGAGTGAAGCTCCAACTTCTCCCTTACCAATGGCTTCATTAGCATGTCCGTAGGGTTCTCATCCATATGCATTTTCTCTAACTTCATCTCTGTCCATCCTCAAATAGCTTTCGTATGAAGTGATACCTCAACCGAATATGTTTCGCTTGAATGAAATGCTGAGTTCTTTTCTAGATGGATCACGCTCTAATTATCATTGTATAATTTTTAATCCTCTTGCTCCTTTCCCAACTCTTCCATGAACTTGCTCATCCATATCATCTCCTCTTGCTACCTTCGTAGCTGCAACATACTTTGCCTCTCAGTAGATAAAACCACAACCTTCTGCGCAATCTTGAAATCCAACAAATTGTCATTCCACCTACAGAAAACATATCTAGTGGTGCTTCTCTTGCCATCCAAATATCTAGGCATATATGAATCAACATAGCCACGTAAAGAAGTATTTGACCCTCCATAAAGCATAACTCCATGCCGATGTCCCTCTCAAATACCCGAGAATTCATTAGAATGTTTTCTAATGTTCTTTACCTGGATTAGCCATAAACTTGCTCACAACTCCCACTATCTCGTGTAATGTCCGATCTAGTACAAACCATGACATACATAAGACTTCCTATTTCTGAAGCATAAGATACACATGTCATGTACTCAACCTCCTCATGTGATGAAGGACACCGATATTTTCTTAATTTAAATTGTCCACACCATAGGTATACTAACAAGTATTGAATTTTACATGTTAAACCTTTCCAACACCTTATTGATATAAGCCTCTTGAGACGAATACAACTTCTTGTTTTTCCTGTCTTGGTGAATTTACATGCCAAGGATTTTCTTTACAGCTCCCAAATCCTTCATTACAAATGTGTGAGTTAATCTTTCTTTAAGTTTACCAATGTCCTACATATTAGATCTTTCAATAAACATATCATCCACATACAATAAATGTTGTATAGGAAAATTTGTTCTCCAAATGGGTGAATGCCGATAATGGGAGCCACCAACAACTTCAAATGATGGAGGGATCGGGACTGTCGACACTAAAATTTTCCTCCGTAATTTCTATTTCATTAATGTATGTATTAGGAATAGGATGTTGTTAAGTATAATTAGTAGTAGCGTCTGATAGAAGATAACGGCACCGTCAGTACGGTGCCACCAATAATGTGGAGTACGGTAGCAAAAAGTACAATAGGAATGTTGTAAAAAGTAAATATTTGTCGTAAGTGGTCCGGTAATGTTAAAATGTCAAAGTTTGGGTAATTAGAGAAGTAGGGTCTACATGATTAGGAATTAGAAATATTATATTGGTAATAAGGACAAGGAGTGAGGTCATAAATATTTTGTGTATTTTATTTGTAAAAAGTCTAAAAATGTGGAACCCATGTAAAATGATAAGGTTTATCTTATCTTAAAAGATAAGCTTACATGTAAAGATAAGAGTTAAGGTATGGAATATGATTCGTCAGAGTGGATTTATTATCCTATCTTAGAGATAAGATGGATAAGCCTAGAATTTCTATAAATAGGGAGGCCACCCCCCTCATTTAGCATAGAAGGAAGTAGTGAGAAATATTGTAGGAAGTGTGCGAAGGAAGCCATCAGTTTAAAGGTGTGTTGAAGAAGCCATTAAGAGGTGTAATTGTAAAGTTTCTCCCATAGTCTTGGTGAAAGTCAAGTGAAGTCAATAACACTTGAAGTACCTCATGGGTGAGATTGTAACAATTTCATGTTAATATTATAATTTACTTTGATATTTCAGATTTGTCATCATTCCGTCTTATCATAGTCGATGGTATTCTTGTGTTATGTTGTTGTTTTGTTTCCAGATTACATCCACCAAACTAAAGGTTGTGCATTAGTAAATAATCATAGCACAAGGAGTTCCCAGTGAAGAATTATCATAGTGCCGGATTGGTGATGACATTTTGGTTCCGTTGCTAGGACCATTCCTCGTTGGTGGATTTTCTGGAGAGATATTCCCACTTAGTCAAAAATCAATTGGAGGGTAACCTTGTTTTTACTATGCATAGTAGTTACCATGGTAAATTCATTTCTACGTGAATAGTAGTTACCTGGTAAAGTCATTTTTTTGCTGAATAGTATTTACCACAAGAAAATCAATTTTTACCGTGAATAGTATTTACCGCAAATAACTTCACTTTTTACCGTGAATAGTGTTTACCACAAGAAAGTCGCCACCGCAGATAAGTCAAGTTTTACCATAGTTTACCGTGGTCATTTTTATTTTACTTGTAGAAAGGTGTAAATTCACTTTCTAGTATAAGCGATTCCAATTATTTGTGCACATAAGTCTTGTTGATTGTACTTGTGGGTTGGTATTTCACGGTGGTTACTTTTGAAAATGGGAAATATTCCTGTTTTTTTTCAGCTCAATCCAATGAAGATGCTTCTTCTTTCATTCAAGAGTTTAAGCGATCTTGTATTTGTAATGGCCTTATAAGAAGGGAACAATGGACTGAATTTTTCCTACCTTTTTGGATGGTTCAAAGACTTAGGTGGTTTGAAACACTAGGTGATAATGTGAAAAATTCATGGGATTTATTAATCGAAAGTTTTCTTGAAGAATTTGGTGAACAACAGAATATGCGAGATCTCATGATCGAGATCACAAAGCTATCCCAAGGAGAGAAGGAGAAGATAAGGGATTATCATGCTCGTGTTCTAGAGCTAAGGAGGAAGCTCGATGCCCAAATCCGGAAGGAAGGATTAGCGGATGGGTTAATGAACGGCGTGGATAATCTCCTATGTAAGCTCTTCATTCTTGGGATGAAGCCGAGAGATCGAGACAATGAGTGAAGTATGACTACCCAACTACCATTGAACAAGCAAAGGAGATCGAAGAAGGCAAGAAGAAAGCATGGAAGAGGAGCCCAAAGAAATTGTTGTTAAAGTAGAGCCTACACCAAGACCTTTGGTCCGAATCCACAACCACTCCCGTGAGCACAAATATTTCTCCTAGTACATCTACTGAGAGTATGAAGATCTGCTTAGGAAGATGGGCTAGTTAACTATTAATCTTCTTCAGGAAAGGAATTTAGTTCTCGGGGAGGAGATAGAGGTTCAAAAAGAAATATTTCTGAAGTTGTATGTTATGGTTGTTATAAAAAGGGTCATTATAAGTATAATTGTCCAGATAGAGCTTCTACATCTGGTAAAGGAGATAATGATAAAGGAAAAGCACCTGTGAATTCTTTTGATGTAGTAGATAAGAGCAGAAATAATGAAGTAGATGTGTTTGTAACAAAAAGAAAGAAAGAAAAAGATAATCAAGATGGAAATGATCCTAAGAAGATGAAAGAAGAAACTAGTAAGAAACATAGGAGAAGAAAGTTGGGTGTGCAGGATTTTCTGATTTCACAGGGGCAAGGACCATACTCCATCTTGGAAGATCTGTCCAAAAGGCCTGCAAATATTACATATGGTCAACTCTTGGCTATGTCTTCTGAGAAGAGGCGGGAGTTGCGAAGTGGACTCAATGCTTGACGAAGAAAGGAGGTTGAGGTCCCTGTTTTAGAGGCGAGGCGAGGCGCATCCCTATGCTCCATGGCGAGGTATTATGTAATGGTATTTCAATTCATGATGTCTTAGTTGATGGAGGTGCTGCAGTTAATGTAATGACCGAGTCTATAATGAATATGTTGGGTTTAAAAATTGATCACCCTTTAACACTTATGTTAAGGTCATTAAATAAGGGAAAAACTAAACTAGAAGGTGTAGTTTCAAATGTGGCAATATCTGTTATGGGTGTTGTATGTGTGGTAGACTTTCAGGTGATGAAAAATGGTATTGTTGCATACCCAATGTTGCTGGGAAGACCATGGCTAAGGAGAGTTCATGCAAGAAACTACTGGAATGAAGGTTTCATGACACTTGGACGTGGTAGAGAGAGGGTGAAAATAAACATGATCCCTCGACATCATAAAGCAGAACCTGTGGATTCAAGTGATGAAACTGATGATTGGACATCCTCTGATTACTCTAGTACCAGTGAAGTGGACACTGAAGATGAAGAAAGTGAGGTGGATGTTTCAGTCATGGATATCCTTCCAGTCACACCAACTCATGACCCCATAAAATTATCTGAAGAAGAAGTTGATGATCGTCTCCAACAAATAAAGATTGGTGATGCTGTGATGGAGAGTGAGAAGGAATCCTACCTCCAGCTCTTTCGAAGGTACATACACCTATTCACTTTTGATTACAAGGAACTCCGTCAAGTAAGTTGGGTAGAACATTGTATTGAGCTGGTAGATGGTGCTAAGCCTATAAAGCAAATGCCATATAGAATGAATCCTAATTTTTCCAAGATTGTAAAAGAAGAAATAGATAAGTTGCTTGATGCAGGGATTCATATTTCTTTCTGGAGAATTCGAATGGGTTTCTCCCATTGTGATCTCAATAAAAAAAGAATGGGAAGTTACGCATTTGTTTTGATTACAGGGAAGCTCAATAAGGCAACAAAGAAGGATCATTACCCTCTTCCATTTTCGAGATCGATCTTGGACGAAGTAGCTAGCAGCGGGAGAGTGCTATAGTTGTCTTTGATGGATATAGCGGCTACAACCAAGTTCGTATAGCAGAGAAAAAGATCAGGTGAAGACCACGCTCACCACTCCTTGGGAACGTTTGCTTATAGAGTTATGCCTTTTGGGTTGTGTAATGCTCCAACGCAACATTCCAGCGTTTCATGAATAGGGTGTTCGAACCCTACATTGGGACCTTCATCAGAGTATTTATGGATGATTTTTGCATCTATGGGAGCAAGTTGGACCACCTGCACCAAATGGAGACAACATTTCAAAGGTTAGATGAAGCATAAGCCTCACTAAACCCTACAAAGTGTGTCTTTGGATGTTCTAAAGGCGTTTTGTTAGGGCATGTTGTATCTAGAGATGGTATTGGTACTGATCCTGATAAAGTTTCAAAAATCAAAGATTTACCATTTCCTATGAATAGAAGTAAGTTGAGATCATTTTTAGGCCATGTGGGTTACTATAGAAGGTTCATCAAGAATTTCTCAAAGATTACACAACCACTAACCCAGTTCTTGAAGAAGGATGTTACTTATGAACCAGAAATAAGGCACATGAAGCTTTTGGGAAACGAAGGAAGCCCCGTGTCTTCACCGTGTTTGAAGAATCCAGATTGAGCAAGCCATTCATTGTGTACACCGATGCCTCGAGATGCAAAGCACTAGGAAGTACTTTGAGCCAAAAGGATGAAAATGGGAATGAACATCCAATTTACTTTGGGAGTAGACAAATGAGTAGTCTTGAGGTAAATTATACATGAATCGAAAAGAGGCTCGCTATCATTTTTTCGTAAAGAAGTTTAGAAATTACTTGCTAGGGCAAATCTTTCTAGTTGTAATGTATCATCGGGATCTAAAATATATTGTAAATAAGCCTAACCCATCGGGAGGATAGCAAGATGGATAATTTTGCTACAAGAATTTGAATTTGATATTATAGATAGGCCAGAAAGAAGCATGTCAATGCGGATGCACTCTCTCGAGCCTATGATGGTTTAGGATCATCTTGTGATGATGATGATTTCCCGATGTAGCATTGTTATCCTCGACACAATCCCTAGTGAATACATAGATATTTGGAATTATCTGAATGAATGCAAGTTTCTTGATGGTGCCAATGCAAAGACTAAGAGAAAGATTACTCAAGCCAGTCATCCATATTCTATTCTGCATGGAGTATTATTTCGAATAGGACCTGATGGACAGTACAAGAGAGCAGTTGGACGTGATCAAGGGAAGGAACTGCTAGAAGAATTCCACAATGGTACATGTGGAGGGCACTTCTCTGGATAACTTACAACAAGAAGGATCTTGGATGCGAGTTATCACCGCCCACTCTTTTTAAAGATTGTTATAATTATCGTAAGACATGTGATATTTGTCAAACACATGGTAATCGTAAGACTTCATCATCTCCATTATGCCCTATTCTTCCACTTGGTCCCTTTGAAAATTGGGAATAGACATTGTAGGTCCATTTCCAACTACCTCACGCCAAAATAAGTATATTTTAGTTGCCACATTATTTAACCAAGTGGGTTGAAGCTAGGCCATTGAAAATAACTTCCATGGATGAAGTGACAAGGTTCATATATGAATGCATTGTCACCACCGATTTGGTTGCCCATTAGAAATTGTAATGAGATCAAGGAAGCCACTTCATTAATGAGGTGGTAGAAGCCCTAGTCAATAAGTTTTCTATTAAGCACGGAAGGAAACAACATACAAGCCAAGCAAAAATGGACAAGTGGAACGAACAAATTTTTGTTGTGTCAAATTCTAGCAAAAGATGCAGCCTTGCGGTACATAAATGGGATAAAAGGATTCATGCAAAGATTGTGGGCATATAGGGCAACATCAAAGTCAGCAACAGGATACTCCCCATTTTAGTTGGCCTATGGCATTGATCCAGCTTCTTCCTATTGAGTTTGATATTCCCACCGTGTGAGAGTTATGAAAAATGAAAGGATGGATGAAAGTGATTCAAGAAAAGAAAGGTTGGTACATATTCAATTGCTGGAGGAAATGAGAGAAATAGCAAAGGATACAAGCCATAAGAAGAAAATGAAGTAGAAGGAATACTTTGATCAAAAGATCCGGTGGTCTCCATTTCATATGAATGACTTGGTTCTAGTATATGATTCCGATACAAAAAAAAAGAAGACGAGAGAAAATTTCTTCCAAAATGGATGGGGCCCTACAAAATAGCAGATGTGCATGAAAATGGTACGTCTGATTGTAGGAATGGATGGCACTCCCATTACGAAATGGGTCAACCACGACAAGTTGAAGATTTTCTCGAGTACTGAAGAGTCTACTCCGGGACGAAGTAGAAGCTAGGAAGGGGAAGATGTCGACACTAAAATTTTCCTCCGTAATTTCTATTTCATTAATGTATGTATTAGGAATAGGATGTTGTTAATTATAATTAGTAGTAGCGTCTGATAGAAGATAACGACACCACAAGTACGGTGCCGCCAATAATGTGGAGTACGGTAACAGTCAAAGTACAATAGGAATGTTGTAAAAAGTAAATATTTGTCGTAAGTGGTCCGGTAATGTTAAAATGTCAAAGTTTGGGTAATTAGAGAAGTAGGGTCTACATGATTAGGAATTAGAAATATTATATTGGTAATAAGGACAAGGAGTGAGGTCATAAATATTTTGTGTATTTTATTTGTAAAAGTCTAAAAATGTGGAACCCATGTAAAATGATAGGGTTTATCTTATCTTAAAAGATAAGCTTACATGTAAAGATAAGAGTTAAGGTATGGAATATGATTCGTCAGAGTGGATTTCTTATCCTATCTTAGAGATAAGATGGATAAGCCTGGAAGTTCTATAAATAGAGAGGCCACCCCCCTCATTTAGCATAGAAGGAAGTAGTGAGAAATATTGTAGGAAGTGTGCGAAGGAAGCCATTAAGAGGTGTAATTGTAAAGTTTCTCCCATAGTCTTGGTGAAAGGCAAGTGAAGTCAATAACACTTGAAGTACCTCATGGGTGAGATTGTAACAATTTCATGTTAATATTATAATTTACTTTGATATTTCAGATTTGTCATCATTCCGTCTTATCATAGTCGATGGTATTCTTGTGTTATGTTGTTGTTTTGTTTCCAGATTACATCCACCAAACTAAAGGCTATGCATTAGTAAATAATCATAGCACGAGGAGTTCCCGGTGAAGAATTATCATAGTGCCGGATTGGTGATGACAGACCTCGATGTAGATGTGGATCTATGGGCGCAAAGAAGATAAATGTATGATATAAAGAAGCTAGATATGTAAAATTGAAACAGATAAGATTAGATAAAAATGTGGGGTTGTTTGACAATGCCGATTTAAAAGGATTTTAACTCCCTTGGAGAATGTCAACCCCTATGTCAAACAACATAATAATAGATCATGAACAGTAGTAATGGAATATAAAATGACAAGTAACTAAAATGATGAGGGAACTTAGCTTGTGCTCTGCTATGGAGATGAACTGGACATCAAGATGGTAAGATAACAAACCATGGAAAATATTTCTCCCTCAAACTTGTAGAACTTAATTAAGCTCTTTCTTCTCCTCTATGGGCCTAGGTCTCTCTAGGTCTTCTTGAAAAATATTAGTCGGGGTCCTTAAATATGGGGAAAACCCATATTTATAGCTTGGATGTGAGATTAGATTGGGGTTAACAAGTAACCGGGTTGGGTAGAGTAACTTGAGTTAAGAGATATGATGTGATCACATGGGGACCACAATTTGAATTATTACATGGAGTGGGGAGCATGATTGACATGGTGGGTGAGATAAAAGATTCCATATTGAAATTTAGAAAGGGGTGTTGGATGGATATATTAATACCCATGGATTGAATAATTTGTGAGAGATGGGGATAATGCCAAAAGTCAATTATTAAATGGGTTTATATGGAGCCCATTTAATAATTAATTAAATTTGGCTGAATAGATGATGAGGTTTATTAAATTTTAGGAAAAATAAAGGTGAGATAGGAAATTGTATGAATGTGAGATGACGGAAGGGTACTATACCAAAATTGGTGTCTACATCTACCCCTTTTTGTTGAGTGGTTTGCGATAAAGCAAGCCATGAGACAAAAACAAAAAGGGTTAGATGAGATATGTGCCCAAGGATGGATGAAGACATGACCAAAGGAAAGATGCCGTAGTAAAAAAAGGATCACAATAACAATGAAAAAACAAAGTATGGTCATGAATTCAATATCACATCAAGAAGGACAATTGTGGTCTCAACAGAGACAGATAACAACATTCGGCAGAGACTAGTGAGTGGGTGAAGACCATTGCAGTATGGATGTAAACCCTAATGACCAATGGGTTATAGGAAAACATCAAAATATGTGCAACTAAATGTGAAATATGTGCACAATCCTTTGTTTGCGAGGAATCGTGTAAAAAATCATGCGTCCACAAAAGGACGAGGATGAAGATAATGATGCCCCAACACAGGGCACGAGAAGGACACAAAGTGAGTTATATGCATCGAAAAGTACAAGGATGAAAAGGTGCCCCAAGATAGGGCATGAAGATGACATAATGGGAGATGGATGTGTAAATAAAAATGCCCTGGGGGAATAATCATAAATGTGGACATGATGAGCAGATAGGATAGAAAGGTGAGATAAAATACCCCAAAAGGGTGATAAATATGATGGTAATCATGTTTCATAGGAAATATGCATAAGTGTTAGCAAATTAGAAGGTAAAAGCAGTCCTACTTGTTCGATAAGTAGGATAAGAAGTCAAGATACTTTTGCGAAAAAACAAAAGTAGAGCAAATATTCATGGAAGAGAACAAGATCAGATAGGTGATGGCCGTTATGGTATCTTCCAAGACAAAAACGTCTAAGGAAGATGGGAAGAGACTCTTAGAAATGGATATGATGATGTCCTCACTGCGAGGACTAATGAATATAAAAGATGTGACAAGGTTCTCAAAAAGAGAAGAGGTCAATGTTGTAGAGATAAGAACAAGAACGCTAATGAAATAGATCATGGTACATAAATGGAGAAACATTGACATTGTATGTGAATTCCAGATGTGAGGGATGTCGAGAAAGAGAAAAGGGAATAGACAAGATGATTGGTTGATTATGAGAAGAGTAAGAAAGATTGAATGTGAAGGAGAGACAGGAGTATATGTAATGGATGGATGGAGATGGAGGAGGAGAAAAGAAGGAATGAAAGGGGAGGAAGAAGATAACAAAGAAGGATTATAGAGAAAGGGGGAAATGAAGAAGGAAAAACAAAGAGAAGACAAGAAAAGGATAGAGCAGAGGGTGAAATTATGAAAAAGAGAGAGTTATTTAAAACAAAAGGTGTGAAGGAGGATGAAGCAAAGGAAAGCAGAGAGGTAATGGAAAATGAAAGAGATGATAGAGAAAAGAAAATTGAAGGAAACAGATCATAGTGAGGAAATCCAAGGCAAAGAATATGGAACCGACCGCATGGAATTGCATGTGGATGATAAAGGAGATGGGATAATGTCAAGAGTTAGGTTATCGACGGGAAGTAAGGAGGAAGTGCAAGGTAAAATGGGGAGAAGGATGATGTAGAGGAAGTGAAATAAGAAAAAAATCAGAAGGAGAAGACAACGAAGAAAATTATGCAGAAGGAAGGGAACCAAGAGTAGAGATATTTGATAAAGAGTAAGAAACACAATGAGCATAAAGAGAAGCTTGAGGAGAGGAATGACATCAATTGGAAAAGAAGCGGAGATGTATGAGATGATGATAAATTGATGACAAGAAGATAGAGAGATGATGCATGATGAAGATAGTGAATACATTGGCAAGGAAGAATGGAAGATGGAGAGATGGAGAGGAAAAAGAAAGGAAGGGATAGGAGAGGCAATGCCGATGAATGGATGTTAGGAGAAATCCACCGATAATAATTAGTAGGAAAGAATGAGAGAAAAGATGAGATGAGGCGAAAGTAAATGAAGAGTGGGAGGGGGAACGCCAATGAAGGGATGTTAGGAGAAGTCCCCAATAATGATCAGAGGGCACAAAGGAAGGAAGGAATGAAGATAGAATGGAGGAGGTCAAAGAAAAGGATTTATGTTTGTGCGAAATGGGGATGAGTGATTTTTAGGAGAAGTCCACCAATAATTACTAGTGCGAGAAACAAAAGATGATAATGAAATAATATTAGGGAAAGATCAATGACAATGACGAGTAAGTATGGGGGTAGATATGTGGGATAACTCTAAAAGATGGAGTGGAAAGAGTAAATAAAAGAGGGATAATGATGTGTAGGAAGATGAAGACAAGGAGAGGATGCAATGGATGAGAATAAATGAGAGAAAAATGAAGAAACAAGACACAAAATGAATGGAGAAGAAACAATTAAGTAAGATTACCCAATGGTGGACGATGGAGATGAAAAAGGGACCAATAGGAAATGGTGTTTGTGAGAATGAAAGAGGAGGTGAGAAGATGTGATGATGGGGAATGACGAGAAAATGTAGATGGAGAGAATGTGGGGTAGTGGGTGAGTGCAGATGATGATTATGCTTAAGAGGGACTCTTAAGTAATATCACCATGTTGCATGAAGAGTTAAGTAAGATCACCAAACCCACGAAGATGAAGAATGATGAAAATATTGAGCGGTGTCTATCAAAATAGAACAGGAAATGAAATGAGATGATAACAAGGAAACAAATGAGTGTGACATGAGTGGATGGATGAATATATGTAGTGTAGATGGAGAGTGTAAGGGAAATCCTTAATTGGGATGCCCACATGGTGGTAGTGATGATGCAAGAATGTTAAGTGGAAAAGGAGGAGTGGAAAGATGTTTGTGGTGGTGATTGTTGTCTATTGAAAGATGAAATGGTGGAGAAGATCCTATAGTAGGAGGATCCAAGGAAGAAGATACACCTTAGCTAATATTCTTTGGCTATATTGATGGTTAAGTAATATTATCAAATTGAAAGCGGAAGAGTGAAATGGAAAATCAAGAGGAAAGACAAGTAAGATATCCGGCATCGTGCAAAGGGACATAAAGGTGAGAAGGATGATGCGAGAGACAAATGGTGATGAGTAGAAATGAAGAGTGAGGAGCAATGGATCAAAGATGTTGTTGAAAATATTGAGAGATAAGGAGCTATAGGATAATGAACTTTCCTTGAGAAAGACCCTCAAGTAGGATTTGCAAACTGCAATGACGATCAAGTAGAATTCGTAAACCAAAAAGTGTATTTACAAATGCATTCATGGAGATGATGGATAAATATAAAATTCATAGTGTGAAATTTGATGTGATTTTTATAAAAGATGATCTGGATGAGATGAAAGGAACATAGTTGTAATAAGGGCCTATAGGAAACTATGTTTCAAATTGGATTGAGATAAACAAGAAAGGTTACCACTCAAGGCATTGCACTTGCTTGCCGATAGCAGGTGTTAATACATAACCAACGATAGTTAGTTATACCAAAAGATCATGAGGGAAATATGGATGAAAGATGCTTGTAATCCTAAAGTTGACATGACAAATGGATTGAGATGTAACTTGTACACAAGAAGAGGGTTCTCTAAAGGTGGTGTTCCTTAAGTCTATGCCCTAACTTTGGGAAAGGGAAAGAACAATAGCATAAAGCTTTCTAAAAATGTTGATAAAGGAAGGCTGATAAATGTGGAAAACGTTCCAGATGCCATAATAACAGAGTAGCCATCCTTCGAGGGTATGGTCTACTTTATAAATAATATGGATGGAAAGAATAATATGATAGTCTTCCTTCAAGGGATCGGTCTATCTCTTTTGATTTTGCTTTGATTTTGATTTGTATGCTTTTCTTTTTTTATTTGTTTTTGCATAAACAACTGTCCTTCAAGGGATCTGTCTGTTTTTTATGACTTTGATTTTTCCTTTTGCATACATGAATTTTAGCTTCACATGGGGATAGCTGGGAATAGTTAAGTAAACCACTTAGGAGGGGATAAGGAATGTACAAGAGACACCCTGGACCCTCTGCATGGCTGCAATAGGAGAATGAGAAGGTGATAGATGTAATGGTTACGGGGTCACATCAAAGTAGTGAAGGTGGACCACATAATTTAGATCATTATAATGACAAATGAAAGGGGATAAGGATGGAGGAATAATCTAAGGATGTAACTAAGTGCTCATTGGTAGATATGCTAATAGTAGACTAGTCGTAAGTGCAATGCATTAAGAGGTTCCGTCTCTAGTTTACCACCACGAGAGGGAAGACAATAAAGTTGCAATAAGATGAGATGATAGCCAAGCAAGAAATAAAACTATGTCCTGAAGGAAATGAACATATGACCACAATGGTGGATTTAGATGAAAATAAATGATGCCCCAAGAGAGACACAAATATGACCACAATGGTGGACTTGATGAAATAGATGGTGCCCCAAAAGAGACACAAATATAGCCACAATGGTGGACTTCAAGAAAAAGGTCCCTCAATGGAGAGAAAAACATGGCCTCAAAAGAGGACTTCAATGAAAAATATGATGCCCCAAAAGAGGCATAAACATGGCCACAATGGTGGACTTAAAATGAGTGAGGATTTGGGTGAAAATAGTTTAGATTGGATGAATGTGAAGGAGGTAGAAAAGCAATTTCAAAGAGCGAAGTCCCCTAAGTAACAAGGAGTTTTACGGATGATGTGCTCAAGGGTGAGGGAAGGTTTTTCCCCCAATAAGTTAAATGATTTTGAAAGAGTTTAGATGAGATTATTTTAGATTTGGATGGGGTAAACGATCGGAGACCACAAGTGTGCTTAGTAAGATAAGCGATATTGATGAACAATGGAGGGCATTCCTTAGGAGGGATGACATGGGCTAGAGGGATATTAAGGGATAATATGGATGGAGAGATTGTGGGAGACCTAATAGATGGGATATGAATTAGATTCAAGGTAGATGGAGAAGGAACTTTCCCCTGAATGAGGAAATCATCTTTCTCAAAAAGATTGTGGATGATTGTCTAAAGGCCTTACAATTTTCAATATCATGGCCTGGGTATGATGATAAACACAACTGCAATTAGGATTGAACCATGATGGCTTGGGACTATAGGGATTAAAGGATTTAATTGGAGGAAGTGTGTTTGCCGAGATATTTGTGTTAAATGTCGAAAGATATTCATGCGAATACCCCATTAAAGTATCATGGGGAAGGTAACTCTTGTGGGTTTTGATAGGATATCTTAGCTTGGAGTTAGGAGAAAAAGTGGATGTAGATTGGATAGGTGCATTTCATGTTTTGGAGGAAAAATAAAATTTGGTTGAAGGATTGTACTGTTTGGATGTGGATTGATTGTTGCAAGATGTCGTAGATGGAGAGACTGATCCTAACATGGATGTTGTGGCATTGGATTGTTGAGAAGAGGGAAAACCTGAATGTTTCTCGAGGATGTGCATGGGATTGTCGAGGATTTTTTCCCGAGCTTTAGACTTCAACCAAGAAGATTTACCTCTAGCAGGAATGATAATAATTTCAATCAAAGGATCTGATAGCGGTGGTGTGGTTATTAATGAAGAAAATGTCCTAAAACAAGATGAGGACATTAATGAAGAGATAGGTGTTTGTATGATGTGATTAATGATATCTATGTGAGATGTGGATTGTTTTGGTTTTGGCATGGGAAGAGTTGATTTTGTAGAGGGAGAAGGAAAATCATCTTTATTTGATTTAGGTGGATGTTTTGGTTTAGTAGATGATCCAAGGGGTATATTTGATAGGGTTACAGATCAAGAGGATTGGGTTGGTGTGATAGAAGGATTAGGTAAAGAATATTGGGGTAGACTGGGTGATGTGGCCATGGGTGAAGATATAGGTAAATATGTCAAGGTAGGGATAGGTTTATTTGTTGGTATGATAGATATAGAGGTAGCTGGGATAGATAGGGATGTAGAAATATTTGGAATATGTGGAGATGTGAGTGATGTGATGACCGATGGAGTAGACCTTATGGGTAATTTAACAAATGCAGTGTATTCTCAGTGTATAAGTAGAAGGGAATGATTATTTCATAAAAGTTTTGAGGGGTAAGAATTATATGTTTACTAAAGGGGCTGATGCCAAAGGTGAGGTCAGTAAGGGTGTAGGTAGTAGAACCGAGTTTTGTTGGGATGGTTGTGAGTAATGCAGTGTGTAGTAACAGTGTATTTGAGGCAGATGTGGGTGAGGGAGTAGGTGTGAGAGATGTAGGGATATGTGTGGATATGAATGGGGCCGAGACAAGTGCTAAGGATGAATCGAATGTGGTAGAATGGTGTATGTTTGAAGTGGCAGAAATGGATGGTATAGTAAAATTTGATGTGGATGTGATAAGGATAGGAGAAGGTGTAGATTTAGGACAGTAGTGAAATTTGATGTAGATGTGACAAGTTTTGAATAAGAGGTGGGAATAATGTCCACTGTGGGAACATGCAGAGTTGGCGATAAAATAAGATCTTGACCGATATTGTCAATCATATAAGCATTTGACATTGAGATGTAAAGAGCGTGGCTTGATTTTTTGGTGGTTGTTGGTTGATTAGTTTGCATGGAGGTATCGATTTGGATATCCCCTGATTCAAGAGTTGTTGGAAACAATATTTGAAGGAACAAAATTTCTCAATGTCGTGAAATTTTACTCGATGATATTTACAATAACGGGATTCATGATACCAAATAGGCTTGGGTTGCGAGTTGTCCATGGGCCATATGGGAGGAATCTGGATGGAGTTTACGCTCTTCAACTTATCAAATACAAAATGGTATGATTATCCTAAGGGAGTGTAGTTGGCTATTGATTGAGGAGATCAATTTTGAGACCATGTGTTTGATGTAGATGGGGATGAGGGTTCAATTACCACAATGTTGGCCGCAACCTTGAACTCGTCATTATGTGTGAATGGTTCAAAGGATTCAACTTTAGGTTTGATTGAACTTAGTTTGAGATGACCCTACTCAATGGAATGAGTTTCAAGTTTGTGAGCCATTGTGAAAGCTTCATCAAAGGTTTAGAATGATTGGATTTGTAAAGTAGATGATATATGTTTTGCACAAGAACGTGAGAATAATTCAATGAGTTCAGTTTTTAGGAGAGTGAAGGATAGTTGGTTTATAACATCATGCCATTGTGCGACAATGTCGGTGATGGGATCGTCTTCAAATTGTCGAATGGTATATGTTGACCAAAATAAGCTCACACTTATTTTGGGTCAACTGACACCATTTTCCCCCTTTTGTGCTTCAATATGAATTTCTACATATTTTAAGCACTTAAGGCCCTTGAAAGCATTTCCATTAGTTGGGAAATTTCTTCCTCTTTCCATAGATATATAGAAGTCCTTCTAACTCTTTGTATTCTTCAAGTTATAGGCGGCAGCGGCACTGGGAAGGATATTTTGCCAAATGCGGGCCGGAAGGCCCAGGGAAGAATTTTTGCCATTGGAAATTACGAACCAGCGGGGTGGTAGTAGATATTTTAGATTTTTTCCCTTTTCACAAAATACACAAGTATAATTGTGGGCCGAGAAGGATTAATTTTTGCAAAGTGGAAAAAGCGAGCCAGTGGTTCTGAAAATGTCTTTTTGCCCAAAGTGGAAAAGTTGGGCCGGCGGGCCCAAGGATTAATTTTTGCCAAAATGCGGGTCCACGGGGCCAAGGAGGAAATTTTTCCCAAGTCTAAAAGTGGGTTAGCGATCTCTACGGGGGACTTTGAAACTTTTTACCTCTTTGCAAATGGCACAATTTTCAAGTGTGGGCCCGTAAGCCCGCAGGGTCTCTTCGGCCATTGAAAAGTCACAGAACTGGCGGAAGGAGCCACATGTCAACTTGACGCAACTTCAAAGGTAAAATTTAGAGCGGGTTTCCAAATGAGTGCGAGGATTTCACGTGTCCCAAGTCTGAAAAGGGGACATAGCCGACCATTTAAAATGACTAAGTATAAGGGTGTTAGCGGAAGCCTCCACGTGCCTCATCGACGTAATTTCAAAAAGAAAATCTTAAGGCAACCCTCGAATAAGCGTAGGCTCGCCATGTGTCCCAGAGCCCAATAAGGTAAGGTCGGCCGTTGAAAATTCCAAGAGCCTACGGAGGTCTCCACATGTCTCAACCATGCAATTTCGAGGTAAAAACTAGGGCTAGTTTGCAAACAAGCACGAAGCCTCCACGTGTCTCATGTCAGACATAGTTTCTCCACCAAACAGGAGAGACTTAGGAAAAATATAAAGGAAAAAAGGGGCCTACGAAGCCACCATGTCTTAGTATGATGTGATTTCAAGAGTGAAAGGAAGGATCCAAATCTTCAAGATGCACGAGGCTATCACGTGAACTCGATACAGACAGATCTTTTAAACATTGCACGCCCACGACCACTGTTTCTTTAGACAACCATATCTTTCGACTAGAAACTCAGATTTGGGTGGGAGAGGATTTTTTGGAAAGATCTTGGTGCCGCTTCTCACCTGTCTCCATTAATGTTTCAGCCCACTAATTTCGGGGTTGTCAAGTATCCCACTTTCTCGCCATAAAGAAGAATGAGGCTCTTTCTTATTCAAGAAGGGACAAGGATGGAGGCACGTTTGTTGCAACGAGACTCTTCAATTTGGCAGGTGGATTTTAATGCTCTCTGGAGTGGTTAGTGGTAGGTTGGTTTTAATGCATTTTTAGGGGTGGTTGGAACAAAGTTCGAATTCTTCCCTCCTTTCTCTCTCATTCTTCAATATATTGTATGAAGGGGCATTTTCAAATGGTTGGTCATTGTTTCTCTCCTGCCCCCTCTCTCTTCTTCCTTAGGGTAGAACACAAAGTCTAAGCCTCTTCTCATGGCCATGTAATGTCATTTTCTTGCCCCTTTCTCATTGATGATGTATCGTGTGAATTTTGGAGGAATAGAATATGTGTCGTGATGCATATGTCCATCCTTTTCTTATTTTGTTGTATCTTCTCACCTCTCATCATTGCAGGGTATACTGTGCATATTTTGATGTTTATTGTAGGTCTTGGGAGCTATGCTTAATGGGTCTTGAAGTGGTGTTCCATGTGAAATCTATCTCTGGTCCATGGTGCATCTTGTCCACCCTCTCCTCTAGCTCACCTCTCTCCACTTTAGGCAGTCAGATTTGTGATCAACCACTTCATTTTCTGGTGTATCACCACTTAGTGTAGGCTCTCTTTCACCCTCTCTCTCTCTCCCTGTCTCCTTGGAACAGGTTAGATTAGGATTAGGTTAGCTCTACCTGCACTAGAGTAGTTTGTGGCAGGTATATTAGGAAGCAGGAACCAACCTTCTCATGTTTTGCAAGTCCCACATCTTGAGAGATGGTCCAATGTTGTGCAATCACACCGAATGCCCCACTCAAAACTAGGCCATTCGAGGGTGCTGTGATTTTGCACTAACGGTTTTGGCACACCCAATGGGACAATGAGGTTAGATTTTCCTCATCTTTCTGAGGTGTCTCATTATCAACAACAAATCATAAGCCATCATACGACAACACTAACAGCTTTTGGCATGCCCAATGGGGCAGTCCAAGCACCTTACCACTTCATCTTAGCAGGTTAGTGTGTCCTTGTTAAGGTTCAACCTTTTGAGGCACATGCAAGCACATCTGGTGACTCCATCTAGTCAACAACCCATCTCTTGAAGTTGTAGACCTTCTCCCATCCATTTCCACCCACTTTTCTTTCCATATCTCCCATTTTTCTTCCATTCCATGAAGTTGTGCAATCATGACTTCATTCCCTTCATGGAATTCACACCTACAATAGTGCAGTCTGCCTCTAATGTTTTTCCCAACTCCTCCATATCAGCATTATGATCAGATCTAGAACCATTATGCTTACCCATATGAGCAAGGTCAAAACTAGTTTGGCCATGAATCTTATCAAGAACAAGGGGACACAACTTATGGTGATAGCTACATGGAAAATGCTGATCTATTGGAGAAGATTCAAGAGATGGAGGCACACATGGTGCATTCAAGGGCTACAACTTAGATGAAAGCATTCAGGATTGGCTACAGGGAACCTTGTCCATGGGCTGGCCCTATGCCAAGACATTACAACCCGAAGGAGGAGGTTGACTTCATGACCAAAATGTTGCCTCACCTTTCACAATGGATTGAGGATATTGAGGCATATGAGAAAAGTGCGAGACAACCTTGTCAATGGGTAAGTCAATCACCAGCTCCCTGTCCTTCATTTTCTCTTTCTTGAGCTTTATCATTTCAGCAGTGTCAATAGTTGAGCCCCTCAGTTGCTACCCCAAGTTTTGATTTCTCTTCTCCATCTCCTGATCTCCCATCTCATCTTAATTCTTCTACCATTTTTCCTTCCAAGTAGTCATTCCCTCCAAACAAACAGGAAGTTCCACTTTCCTCACCACCACGCACAATAGCAAAAATAGTTGAATCCCAACATACCACTTCTACTTTCCCAAGTCCATGTGGGGAAGAGACTCAAGAATCCAGTCAAGGAGAAAAAAAAAGAGAGAAGGAACCCAACAGAGAAGAAATGATAGAAAATATAAATATTTTAGGATACTAGATTTTGGATTACAAAGGTCCCCTTGATGGCTAAGCCAACAGAAGAGATCAAGGTTGAAGAGCCATGGTTGCTAAGGTTGAGTTTGCAACAGAATGAATAAGAACACGAACAAAAGGAGAAGATCAAAAATCTGTCTCTTTTGAATTTAGTGTCCATAATGGCACTTTTTATGAAGAGGATGTTGATCTAATCCAAGTCAAGTAATCACCAAGAAGGAAGAAGAACAATCAGCTCTAAGTCTAGTTAAAGAGGAGCATATGGAGGTGACCAAGACAGATTTAGAGGCACTGAATCATGAGCCGGTTGCACAAGAAATTATAGACCCCTCTCCCATTCAACCTCTCCAAAAGTATGATTTTTGGAAGAGCTTGAACTCACTAGCTTCATGTTTGAAGATGAAGCTTCATATGGTGAAAATAATGAAGATTTTAAGATCACCATGTAAGAGGGAGATACCTTGCTACAGTAGGACAGTAAAGATTTTGATTTCATATTAGATTCAAAAGAATGTTTTGATAAGAAGGAGCTAGTTGAAATTGTAATATTTTCTCCCCCATCATTCATTCTTCATGCATTGTCGTGGAAGAGAACACACAATCAAAACCTAGCAGTTTGCAACATGCCTCCTGAATCAAAGTTGGAAGATTTTGATCTTCCAAAAGTCACACTTGCTGCAAAGGAAGGGAAAGAGTATGAGGCTATCATCCCTCTCACATCACCCATCTAGGAAGATCTGCAAGAAGACTCCATTTTTGGATTTAAATATCATAGCAATGGGAAAATTCAAAGGACCAGACCTTGCCCAATTAGATACTTGGCTTCATTGGAGCCAAGGGAGAAGCCACAACCAGTCATGCTTACTCCTAAGCATGAGGATGAGCTTCAAAGTACCAAGGATCAACTGCAATGCCTCTTCAATCCAAATACAGAGCAAACTAAAAGAGGTATATTTTGTTTCCAGTTGATACCTTGATGATTTGGGTGGAGGATTGGCCTATTGTCAGTTTTTCACTCATACCAACAGCCAGATTCAGTGCCAAATCATCTTCATGGCTGCAAATTGTAAGAAGGGGCAACTACTTTGCATTTCCAGTATCAGGTTTTGTTTGAAATTTCTTGTCTCTTTCGTTAGTGTAGGGTAGCAGTAGGTTTTATTCCTCTAAGTGCGTATGCACATTGTCTTGTTATAGTTTAGGTTTGTTTTCAACAGAAGAAGTGATTTTGCACACTCTGCATGTTCCACTTGGAGCATGTATGATTTCCAGTTTTGTACATAGTGTGTTGTGGTGTTTTGTTTCTCGTGCATAGGACATTGGAAGTAGCGGGGTGAGTTCAGGGTTAGCTCCAGTTCCAACAGTTTCCAGGTGGCTCAGGGATCAGATTTTCAAAGTTCAGGGATCAAATTTTTGTTTACTAGGTAGACTCCATGCCCAATGGATGCTTCAAGGCCACTGATATTTTCACCTAGCAGGTAGGTGATCCCCATGAGTCGCCAAATTGTTGACCAAAATAAGCTCACACTTATTTTGGGTCAATTGACACCATTTTCCCCCTTTTTTGCTTCAATCTGAATTTTTACATATTTTAAGCACTTAAGGCCCCTAAAAGCATTTCCATTAGATGGAAAATTTCTTCCCCTTTCTATAGATATAAAGAAGTCCTTCTAACTCTTCGTATTCTTCAAGTTATGGGCCGATGGGCATGGGAAGGATTTTTTTGCCAAGTGTGGGCCGACAGCACAAGGAAGATTTTTTCCAATGGAAATTGCAGACCAGTGGGGTGGCGGGAGACATTTTGGATTTTTTCTTCTTTCAAAAAGACACAAGTATAATTATGAGCCCATTGACTCGAGAAGGATTAACTTTTGCAAAGTGGAAAAAGCGGGGGCGACGGGTCCAAAAATGTATTTTTGCCCAAAGAGAAAAATGCGGGCTGGTGGGCCCGAGGATGAATTTTTGCCAAAATGTGGGTCCACGGGGCCAAGGAGGGAATTTTTCCCAAGTCTAAAAGCAGGCCGGTGGGTCTACGGAGACTTTGAATCTTTTTGACCTTTTCGTAAATGGTGCAATTTTTAAGTGCAGCCCGCAAGCCCACAAGGTCTCGTTGGCCATTGAAAAATCACGAATCGGTGGAAGGAGCCATGCGTCAACTCGGCACAACTTTAGAGGTAAAATTCGAGTGGGTTTCTAAATGAGCATGAGGCTTCCACGTGTCCTGTGTATGAAAAGGGGACATAGCCGACCGTTTAAAACAACTAAGTATAAGGGTGTCGGCGAGAGCCTCCACGTGTCTCATCGACACAATTTCAAATATAAAATCCGGAGGCAGCCCTTGAACAAGCACAGCTTGTCACATGTCCCAGATCCCGAAAAAGGTAAGGTTGGCTCTTGAAAAGTCCAAGAGCCTACGGAGGCCTCCACGTGTCTCGACTGTACAACTTCAGAGGTAAAAACTGGGGGCAATTTCCAAAAAGTGCGAAGCCTCCACATGTCTCGGGTCGACACAGTGTCTCCGCCAAACAAGAGAGACTTAGGAAAAATATAAAGGAAAACGAGGAGCCCGCGAAAGCCACCATGTGTCATTCCAACGTGATTTCAAGAGCAAAAGGAAGGAGCTGAATCTTCAAGATGCGTGAGGTTGCCACATGGACTCTGTGACAGATAGACTCTTTTAAACATTGCGCGCTTGTGACCTTGATCTTCAAACAACCATATATTTTGACTGGAAACTCAAATTTAGGCAGGAGAGGATTTTTTGGAAAGATCTCGACGTGCCGGCTTCTCACCTACCTCCATTAATGTTTCGGCCTGCTAATTTTGGGGGTTGTCAAGTCTCCCACTTGCCACCATGATGAAGAATGGGGCTCTTTCTTGTTCAGTAAGGGACAACGACGGAGGCACGTGTGTTGCAGCGAGACTCTTCATTGTGGCAGGTGGATTTCAATGCTCTCTAGAGTGGTAGGTGGTAGGTGGGGTTTAAAGCATTTATAGGGGTGGTTGGAGAAAATTTTGAATTCTTTCCTCCTTTCTCTCTCATTCTTCTATATATTAATGAAGGGGCATTTTCAAATGGTGGTAATTTTCTCTCTCCTTCCCCCTCTCTCCTTCTTCCTTAAGGTAAAACGCAGAGTTTAAACCTCTTCTCACGGCTTTGTAATGTCATTTTCTTGCCCCTTGCCCACTGATGATGTACCGTGTGACTTTTGGAGCAATATAATATGTGTCGTGATGCATATGTCCATCCTTTGCTTATTTTGTTGTCTCTTCTCACCTCCCGTCATTGCATGGTATACTGTGCATATTCTGATGTTTATTGCAGGTCCTAAGAGTTGTGCTTAATGGGTCTTGAAGTGGTGTTCCATGTGAAATATATCTCTGGTTTGTGGTGCATCTTATCCACCCTCTCCTACTCACCTCTCTCCACTTCAGGCAGTCAGATATGTGATCAACCACTTCCTTTTCTGGTGTATCACCACTTAGTGTATGCTTTCTTTCACCCTCTCGCTCTCCCTGTCTCATTGGAATGGCTAGATTAGGATTATGTTAGATCTACCTGCATTGGAGTAGATTGTGGCAGGTAGATTAGGAAGCATGAACTAGCCTTTTTTGGAGGTCCATCTCAAGTTTTACAAGTCCCACAGCTTGAGAGATGGTCTAATGTTGTGTAATCACACCGAATGCCCCACTCACAACTAGGCCATTCGGGGGTGCTGTGATTCTGCACTAACATTATATAGATCAGGGATAGTGGTTTTCGTGCGATATTGATGAAAACATGTTCTAAGAAAAAGCATGCAAGTTGAGTGAAAGAGAATAAGGAATGTCGCGGATGCTATTATACCACCCAACCCAGACCGGAAAAAGACATGGGGAAAGTGTGAAGAAGTAGGTCATGATCATGCACAATAAGAAAACATGCATGTTTAAATGCGAGGAGATGCTGTTGGGTATCTTCCTTGTTGTTGAACTTAGTAAATGCGGAAGTTTCCAATGAGGGGGATAGGGTTTGATTGGAACTCGATGGATGAATCAATTAGATTCTGATTTGTTCATAGGATAAAGTGTTCTTGGGTGTGTCGACACTAAAATTTTCCTCCGTAATTTCTATTTCATTAATGTATGTATTAGGAATAGGATGTTGTTAAGTACAATTAGTGGTAGCGTTTGATAGAAGATAATGGTGTTGCCATGCGCGCGCCAATAATGTATAGTATGGTAACAAATCAAAGTACACTAAGAATGTTGTAGTAAAAAGTAAATATTTGTCATAAGTGGTTCGATAATGTTAAAATGTCAAAGTTAGGGTAAGTAGAGAAGTAGGGTCGACATGATTAGGAATTAGAAATATTATATTGGTAATCGTGACAAGGAGTGAAGTTATAAATATTTAGTGTATTTTATTTGTAAAAAGTCTAAAAATGTGGAACCCATGTGAAATGATAGGGTTTATCTTATCTTAAAAGATAAGCTTACATGTAAAGATAAGAGTTAAGGTATGGAATATGATTCGTCAGAGTAGATTTCTTATCTTATCTTAGAGATAAGGTGGATAAGCCTGAAAGTTCTATAAATAGAGAGGCCACCCCCTCATTTAGCATAGAATGAAGTAGTGAGAAATATTGTATGAGTAAGTGTGTGAAAGAAGCCATCATTTACAAGGTGTGTTAAAGAAGCCATTAAGAGGTGTAATTGTGAAGTTTCTCCCATAGTTATTGTTGGAAGGCAAGTGGAGTTGGTAACACTTGAAGTACCTCATGGGTGAGATTGTAACAATTTCATGTTGATATTATAATTTACACTTATATTTCATATTTACCATCATTCCTTCGTATCATAGTCATAGTCTATGCTATTCTTGTGTTATGTTTGTTGTTGTGTTTCCGATTACATCCACCAAACTAAAAGCTATGCATTAGTAAATAATCATAAAGCACGAGGAGTTCCCAGTGGAGAATTATCATAGTGCCTAGGATTGGTGATGACATTTTGGTTCCGTTGCTGGGACGATTCCTCATTGGTGGATTTTCTGGAGAGATATTCCCACTTAGTCAAAAATCATTTGGAGGGTGACCTTGTTTTTAATGTGCATAGTAGTTACCATGGTAAAGTCACTTTTTACTTGTGAATAGTATTTTCTACAAGAAACTTCACTTTTACCGTGAATAATATTTACCGCATAACTTCACTTTTTATCATGAATAGTGTTTACCACAAGAAAGTCGGTTTTTACCGCAGTAAGTTAATTTTTACCATAGTTTACCGTGGTCATTTCTATTTTACTGTAGAAAGGTGTAAAGTCACTTTTTATTATAGTGATTCCAATTATTTGTGCACATAATTCTTGTTGATTGTACTTGTGGGTTGGTATTTCACCGTGGTTACTTTTGAAAATGGGGAAGATTCCTATTTTTTCAAATAAATCTAATGAATATGCTTCCTCTTTCATTCAAGAGTTTACACGAGCTTGTATTTGTAATGGCCTTATAAGAAGGAACAATGGACTAAATTTTTTTCTACCTTTTTGGATGGTTTAACCCTTAGGTGGTTTGAAACACTAGGTGATAATGTAAAAACTCATGGGATTTATTAACTGAAATTTTTCTTGAAGAATTTGGTGAACAACATAAATATGCAGATCTCATGATTGATATCGCAAAGCTATCCCAAGGAGAGAAGGAGAAGATAATGTATTATCATGCTCGTGTTCTAGAGCTAAGGAGGAAGCTCGATGCCTAGATCCAGAAAGAAGGATTAGTGGAAGGGTTGATGAATGGTGTGGATAATCTCCTTTGTAAGCACTTCATTCTTGGGATGAAGCCAGAGATTAGAAAACGAGTGAAGTATGACCACCCAACAACCCTCGAACAAGCAAAGGAGATTGCAAGAAGGCAAGAAGAAAGCATGGAAGAAGATCCCAAAGAAATTGTTGCTAAGGTAGAGCCTACACCAACACCTTTGGTCCAGAATCCACAACCACTCTCGGTGAGCACAAATCTTTCTCCTAGTACATCTACTAAGTATGAAGATCTGCTTAGGAAGATGGGCCAGTTAACTATTAATCTTCTTCAAGGAAAATAATTTAGCTCTCGGGAGGAGATAGAGGTCCAAAAATAAATATTTATGAAGTTGTATGTTATGGTTGTCATAAAAAGGGCCATTATAAGTATAATTATCTAGATAGAGCTTCTACATCTGGTACAAGAGATAATGATAAAGGAAAAGCACATGTGAATTCTTTTGATGTAGTGGATAGGAGCATAAATAATGAAGCGAGATGTGTTTGTAACAAAAAGAAAGAAAGAAAAAGATAACCAAGATGGAAATGATCCTAAGAAGATGAAAGGAGAAACTAGTAAGAAACATAGGAGAAGAAAGTTGGATGTGTAGGATTTTTGATTTCACAGGGGACAAGGACCATATTCCATCTTAGAAGATCTATCCAAAAGGCTGCAAATATTACATATGGTCAACTTCTAGCTATCTTCCGAGAAGAGGCGGGAGATACAAAGTGCACTCAATGCTCGACGAAGGAAGGAGGTTGAGGTCCCTGCTTTGGAGGTAGAGGCGGATCCTTATGCTCCACAAGTTGAGGTATTATGTAATGGTATTTAAATTCATGATGTCTTAGTAGATGAAGGTGCTGCGGTTAATGTAATGACTGAGTCTCAGAATGAATATTTTGGGTTTAAAATTGATTGCCCCTCAACACTTATGTTAAGGTCATTAAATAAGGGAAAAAAAACCGAAGGTGTTGTTTCAAATGTGGCAATATCTCATTATGGGTGTTGTATGTGTGGTAGAATTTCAGGTGATGAAAAATGGTACTGATACATACCCAATGTTGTTGGGAAGACCATGGCTAAGAAGATTTCATCCAAGAAACTACTGGAATGAAGGCTTCATGACACTTGGACGTGGCAGAGAGAGGGTGAAGATAAATGTGATCCCTCGGCATCATAAGACAGAACCTGTGGATTCAAGTGATGAAACTAATGATTGGACATCCTCTGATTACTCTAGTACTACTGAAGTGGACACAAAATATGAAGAAAGTGAGGTTGATGTTTCGGTCATGAATATCCTTCTAGTCACACCAACTCATGAACTCATAAGATTATCTGAAAAAGAAATTGTTGATCGTCTCCAACAAATAAAGATTGGTGATGATGTGATGGAGAGTGAGAAGGAATCCTACCTCCAGCTCTTTTGAAGGTACATACACCTATTCACTTTTGATTACAAGGAAATATGTCAAGTAAGTTAGGTAGAACATTCTATTGAGCTGGTAGATGGTGATAAGCTTGTAAAGAAAATGCCATATAGAATGATTCTTAATTTTTCCAAGACCGTAAAAGAAGAAATAGATAAGTTGCTTGATGCGCGGATTCATATTTGTTGTGGAGAATTTAGAATGGGTTTCTCCCATTGTGATCTCAATAAAAAGAATGGGAAGCTACACATTTGTGTTGATTATAGGAAGCTCAACAAGGCAACAAAGAAGGATCATTACCCTCTTCCATTCTCAGATCAGATCTTGGATGAAGTAGCTGGCCAGGAGTGCTATAGTTTTGCTGATGGATATAATAGATACAACCAAGTTCATATAGCAGAGAAAGATCAGCTGAAGACCACGTTCACCACTCCTTGGGGAACGTTTTCTTATAGAGTTATGCCTTTTGGGTTGTGTAATTCTCTGGCAACGTTCCAATGTTTGATGAATAGGGTGTTTGAACCCTACATTGGGAAACTCATCAGATTATTTCTAGATGATTTTTACATCTATGGGAGCAAGATAGACCACCTGCACTAGATGGAGACAACATTTCAAAGGTTAGATGAAGCAGATGCCTCACTAAACCCTACAAATTGTCTTTGGATGTTCTAAAGGTGTTTTGTTAGGGCATGTTATATCCAGAGATGGTATTGGTACTGATCCTGATAAAGTTTCAAAAATAAAAGAGTTACCATTTCCTATGAATAGAAGTAAGTTGAGATCATTTTTAGGCCATGTGGGTTACTATAGAAGGTTCATCAAGAATATCTCAAAGATTTCATAGCCACTAACCCAGTTCTGAAGAAGGATGTTACTTATGAACCAGGAAAGAAGGCGCATGAATATTTTGAACAACTGAAGGAGGCTTTGGTGTCTTCACCTATTTTAAAGAATCCAGATTAGAGAAATCCATTGATTTTGTATACTGATGCTTCAAATGCAGCACTAGGAAGTACTCTGAGCTAAAACGATGAAAATGGGAATGATCATCTAGTTTACTTTGGGAGCAGACAAATGAGTAGTGCTGAGGTAAATTATATTGTAACTGAAAAAGAGGCTTTAGCTATCATTTTTGCTATAAAAAAGTTTAGAAATTACTTGTTAGGGCAAAGTTTATGTGAATCATCGTGCTCTAAAATATATTGTAAATAAGCCTAACCCATCAGGGAGGATAACAAGATGGATAATTTTTCTACAATAATTTGAATTTGATATTATAGATAGGCCGGGAAAGAAGCATGTCAATGCAGATGCAATCTCTTGAGCCTATGATGGTTTAGGTTCATCTTTGATGATGATGATTTCCCGATGCAACATTGTTATCCCTTGACACAATCCCTAGTGAATACATAAATATTTGGAATTATCTCGAATGAATTCAAGTTTCCTGATGGTGCCAATGCAAATACTAAGAGGAAGATTACTCAAGTCACCATCCATATTCAATTCTACATGGAGTATTATTTTGAATAGGACCTCGATGGATAGTATAAGAGGGCAGTTGAATGTGATCAAGGGAAGGAGCTGATAGAAGAATTCCACAAGGGTACATGTGGAGGTCACTTCTTTGGACAACTTACAACAAGAAGGATCTTGGATGTAGGTTATCACTGACACACTCTTTTTAGAGATTGTTATAATTATTGTAAGACGTGTGATATTTGTCAAACACATGGAAACCGTAAGACTTCATCAGCTCCATTATGCCCTATTCTTCCACTTGGTCCCTTTGAAAAGTGGGAAATAGATATTGTAGGTTCACTTCCAACTACCCCATGCCAAAATAAGTATATTGTAGTTTCCATAGATTATTTAACCAAGTGGGTTGAAGCTAGGCCATTGAAAACAACTTCCATGGATGAAGTAGAAAGGTTCATATATGAATGCATTGTCACCAGATTTGGTTGTCCATTATAAATTATAACAAATCAAGGAAGCCACTTCATTAATGAGGTGGTAGAAGCCCTAGTCAACAATTTTTCTATTAAGCACATGAAGGCAACAACATACAAGCCAAACATAAATGGACAAGTGGAATGAAAAAATTATGTGTTGTGTCAAATTTTAGCAAAAGATGCAGCCTTGCAGGTACATTAGTGGGATAAAATGATTCATGCAACATTGTGGGCATATAGGGCAACATTAAAGTCAGCAACAAGATACTCCCCATTTTAGTTAACTTATGAGATTGATCCAATTCTTCCTATTGAGTTTGATATTCCCACTGTGAGAGTTATGAAAAATGAAAGGATGGATGAAAGTGATTCAGTAAAAGAAAGGTTGGTGCATCTTCATTTGCTAGAGGAAATGAGGGAAATAGCGAAGGATACAAGCTATAAGAAGAAAATGAAGTAGAAGGAATACTTTGATCAAAATATCCGTTGGTCTCCATTTCATGTGAATGACTTGGTTCTAGTATATGATTCCATATACAAAAAAAGAAGGCAGAGAAAATTTCTTCCCAAATGGATGGGCCCTACAAAATAACAGCTATGCATGAAAATGGTACATATCGACTGGAGGAATTGGATGGCACTCCCATTACAAAATGGGTCAACCATGACAAGTTAAATATTTTCCAAGCACCATAATAGTCTACTCCGAGGATGGAGTAGAAGCTAGGAAGGGGGAAGATGTCGACACTAAAATTTTGCTCCGTAATTTATATTTCATTAATGTATGTATTAGGAATAAGATGTTGTTAAGTATAATTAATAGTAGTGTCCGATATAAGATAATAAGCTTGCCGCACACAACGCCACCAATAATTTATAGTACGGTAATAGTCAAAGTACAATAGAAATATTGTAGTAAAAAGTAAATATTTGTCATAAGTGGTTCGGTAATGTTAAAATGTTAAAGTTAGGGTAGCTAGAGAAGTATGGTCTACATGATTAGAAATTAGAAATATTATATTGGTAATAAGGACAAGGAGTGAGGTCATAAATATTTTGTGTATTTTGTTTGTAAAAAGTCTAAAAATGTGGAACCCATGTGAAATAATAAGGTTTATCTTATCTTAAAAGATAAGCTTACATGTAAAGATAAGAGTTAAGGTATGAAATATGATTCGTCAGAGTAGATTTCTTATCCTATCTTAGAGATAAGGTGGATAAGCCTGAAAGTTCTATAAATAGAGAGGCCACCCCCCTCATTTAGCATAGAAGGAAGTAGTGAGAAATATTGTATGAGTAAGTGTGTGAAAGAAGCCATCATTTACAAGGTGTGTTAAAGAAGCCATTAAGAGGTGTAATTGTGAAGTTTCTCCCATAGTTATTGTTGGAAGGCAAGTGGATTTGGTAACACTTGAAGTACCTCATGGGTGAGATTGTAACAATTTCATGTTGATATTATAATTTACACTTATATTTCAGATTTGTCATCATTCCTTCGTATCATAGTCTATGGTATTCTTGTGTTATGTTTGTTGTTGTGTTTCTAGATTACATCCACCAAACTAAAAGTTGTGCATTAGTAAATAATCATAGCATGAGGAGTTCTTGATGGAGAATTATCATAGTGCCGATTGGTGATGACAGTGCTATGAGAAGGGTTTCTAAACCGCTAATCGATTCATTAAGGTGTGAATTGAATCACTCAAGGTGTTGTAAGGTTGAGATTGGATTGGTTGTGTGATTTGAAAATTATTTTGATAAGGTGAATAATGTGTTTGTGGGTGTGTGGGTAGTTGGGGAAGCATTTGATAAGGTGGTTCATAATTGTTTGGATAGGATGTATGTGGAATGGTTTGATAAGATAGTTGATAATTTATGGGTGTGCCAAGTGTTTGGGAACTGCTTGGTAAGGAATAACATGTGTCATGGGTTGGGATTGTTTTATAGGATGAATTTGAGCAATAGGGGCATGAGGATAAGTGGGGATATGTGTGTTAAGAGTTTGAGATGGTTAAAGCATACAATGGGCAGCAATATAAGTGTGAAGAGGTTGAGATGGTTGGACAAAGCGTATTAATGGAATTATCAAAATGGGATGTGGGTGGAATGCAATCCACCAATTTAGGAGATTAGGAGGATTGAGATATTTTAGGAGATTTTTGGAGTAAGAAGTCATATATGGGGTTAGGAGGAGGCCCAAGTGTCTCGAGAGGAGCAGGAGATGATGGTATGACCAGTTTAGGAAGACTGGCTTTACGAGGGATATGACGGTTGGTGTCAAGGTGGGGAGAATTTTGGATGACATGGTTCTCATGAGGTGAGACCATGGAGATTGGAGGTTGGGTGACTGATGACGTGGTTTTGAGTTTAGTATCTTGTTGGGTGAGATCGTCATAAGAATTAACTTTATTGGGTGGAGGACATTGTTTTTTTGTCTCGATTTGAGAGAGAGTGACAATAGGTGTGAAATAGAGAAACATTTGTTTATATATGTTGTTGACAAACAAATCAAGCAGAATATTTTTATCATCATGATTAATTTTGAGATGTAAGGTAAAACAGATAATGAAGGTTCCTAAAAGAGTCTATCGCTAGTTTTAGGTAGTTATGGATTGGGAGATGTCTGAGATGGTTTCTTATTGGGTGTTTAAGTCCCAATCGGTTAACTAGGTGAGATGAATGTTTTTATGTGTTAATTATGTTTGTGTAGTCTCAGGTAGTGTGTGATAAGTGAAATACGAGAGTTAAATCCTTTACTTAGGTTATGTGATCGGGAAGGTCAGAAAAGGTTCGTTTTAGACCAAAATGAAATGTGATATTCAATGCATATAGTCACTTAGAAAAGGGAAAGTTCAATGTATAAAAGATAAAATAAATAAAAATGAGGAATACCTGGAGAATTGCTTCTCCTTGTTATTTGATTGCATGTGATAATGATGTATTTTGAAAGTGCCAGTTAGTGGCTCGAAATGCCCGGGTACCCTAAAATGGCACCATTTAGAGTTGCGGATGAGGCCAGTGAAAATGATGTTTTTGTTTTACAAAATGGTCTTTGACGGCGTGATTTAATGGTTACAAGGTCATGGAGTTTACCTGTAGAAGAAAATAAAACAATTAGTTGACATTGTTAAGGAAAATGATGTCGACGTCTAAAGAGCGTCATAGAAAAATAAGTAATCAAAATAATAAAATTGTAGTTCAACATTCCTAGTCAATTAGAGTAATTGCAATGCAAAAATGAATCGATAAATTATAATTTTAATCTATGAAATAAATGTATAAGATAAATTAATAAATGTTCAACCCATACCGAAATGAGAGATGATGGAATGATAAACTATACAATGTGTCAATAGATTCAAAATGATAAGCTATGAAATGAACTATAGAATGATAAACTAAAAAACTATAAGACTAATCTATGAAGTAAATTATTAAATAAAGAGGAAATGCACTCGGTGAGTCGAAATTAGAAATTATTGATTGGAAATATAGTAGTGCGTGTGTGGTTGAGCCATGTGGAGTTTGCATGGAGGGGTCCTCTTGGTCGGGGAAAGTGTGCATGGAGAGAGGTGAAGACCACGTGGGTCGGTGTTGTAGACACTTAAAATATGCTTACACTTAGCATTTCATCCAATCCAGTCAATTAACGACACTTCATTAATTCCTTATTATTCACTCCATTCTCGGATGCCCATGCACGACACCTTCTCGGTCATATTCCTCCTATAATCAGCTTATTTGGCTAATATCTCTCTTATTAGCTAAAAATTCCTCCTTTTGACCATTCAGAACCTCCCTAGTTCTTCCTAGACCACTTTTATTGGCTTCCCGGGCTATCTATTAGTCACAATTGGTTATCCAGACCCCTCCCAACTCTCAATGAGTCTCTAATCACTTACTAATCAAGTTTAACTAGCCTAACCCTAGCATGTTTATCCTAATCTAATCTAAAAGTGCTTTTTGAGCTTTAGTCCCATATGCACCCAAAATCCAAATTCTTCCAAACCAGAAGCTATAAATACAAGCCTAAGGATTTCCTTTCAAATGGTCCTTCTCTCTCAAGCACTTTGGAAAGGCATTAGAAATAATTTGTGATAGCTTTAAGCTATAGAACATTTGGATCTTGGCCATACTCCATTGTTGAGAGCTCCCCCATCTTGCATCCATCCACTCCATAATCCAAGTTTTGAGTAATATGGAGAGAACCATTGGCCTTGAAGCCATTAATGGTGAGACTCCATTCTTGAAAGCTTGAGTTTCATATCAAACATCACACCTTTGATTGCTAAGTTGATCTTTTTAGGTTCAATTTCTTAATTAAGTAATCTAAAGAGTAGAGAGTAGTATATATGCTAGTTTTTTTGATGTTTTTATCAAATTTATGATGCATGTATAGGATTAAATCTTGTTTAGCTCTTATCTCATGGTGCATGGATGAGTTATCAAAGCTTTGAGGTTCTTTAGCCTCATTCCATAGCTTTTGCAACTTTCCATTGCATACATTTGGAAAGGTATTGAAGAGAACTACACAATGAAATCATAAAATTAGGATTTTAACTTACAAAAATTTATGGTTTACATTATTAGGTAAATAGTCATTTTTTTAACGTGTCTTAAAGTCTGAAAACTTGTTTTCTTGACCATTCTACACTTTGAAAGGTTTTGTGACACTAATAGTGATTTGCAGGTTATTTTTCCATCACATTTTTTTTGCTAACTTAATTGAGTGTTAACATTTTCCATTTTAGGGGTCCTTTGAAACGTGTATGCTCTTCCCTTGCACCTTTTAGGTGATCTTGGGAATAAAAAACGTTTCAAAAACCTTCTATTTTTACTTCCAAAACACTTCAATTTAAGCTTTAAAATAGATTAAAGTTCAAAGTTGGCTAAAACGAGTTTCCTTCTGTAAAAACACTTAAGGTATTTTCCATATATTATTTTAGTTGGGTTTCCACGTTGTGTATGCTCTTCCTTCGCACCTTTTTGGTGATCTTAGGAATCAAAAGAAACATGCAAACTCTCTTTTGATATCATGATATTTTATGGAAAAATACTAACTCCTTGCATATAGGACCTAACACTTGTCAAAGAAAGGAGGAGCTAAGACAAAACAAAGAACCCACTAACATGTGTTTTCATACAGGTTGCCAAATGGTGTGCTACTTAAAACCACATTTAAGTTAAAAAGATAAAAAAACACACCACTTTCATCACACTATATTGCAGGTTTCGGAAAAAGGTATGTCCTTATCTACTCAATTGGAACATAACCCCTTTGGCATAACGCCTTAAGCTACAACAATGGGGGTGGTTCTAGGAACCCTAAAGTAATCCACCACTGAGTAACCTCGTGGATGAAACAGGAAGCGCCTCACTTACCCACTTGACTATTTTTCCTTGTGAGTTAGCATTACAAAGTTGTCCATATCACGACCCTGGCAAGAGTACATGATGGATGCAATTAGTGCCCACTATACTTGAAGGGGCAAAGCCGAGATACTCCCAAATTAGTCAGTGTGAATTTTTGGGTAAATCATGCCCACTCTTAGACGACTTTGTAACACCTAGTTGAGAGATCTTATTAAGGAGGCCATTTTGTCTTGAGGCCCACTTTACTAGTCCTTTTTCACATCTTGGCCATCACGAAGTGATAACTTGTTTGATTCAAAACCTTGTTTTTCAAACAAGGAAAAGAATCCACTTAAGTTAGATCTAAGTGCCTTTCATCACAGAAATTAGATGATGTTTCACTTAGCTTAGCTTCTTTCTCACCTTTGGATGAGGCGAAGCTCTGCCCAAGTGGCGCTTAGTTTATTTTTCATCTTTTGATCTATACCTTTGCATTCTTTTTTCCCATTTGGGATAACAGAAGGCATCTTTTGGGAGTGTTGTCATAGATAGTGTTCACCACTTTTTTGTTCATTTACGCTCATCCATGTTTGCGGCTGAGTTGTTAAACGTCTAAAGTGTGTGGATGCATCCTTATATATTTGATGGCCACTTGATCTTGATTTTAATATCATCATCATAGTTAGGATTGATTCATCATTTGATCTCCCTTTGACGTGTTACCTCATTTGCATTGTCTCAACACAATTAAGATACTTATGTCACATTTTTCATAAATGTGATCTAAGTGTCTGTATTGTGGTGTTATGCTGCCCATATTTTAACACATCCTTAGTATACTTTGACTTAGTTTGATTTCAAACATTGTCCCAAATTTTGAAAGGTTTCACTTACTTTGTTTGTGTCATTTCGATACCACTTTGACACTAATATCTCACTTCTCCACAAAGCTTGATAGACATGTCCAATTGGTGTGGTTACATGGCTTACATTTGTAATCCTTTCCCTTTAACATTTAGACCTTGTTGGTTGTTTAACTTATTGTGGTATCCTTTGATTGGGAGTCACATCTACCCTTTGTTAATATTTACGCCTTGTTCATTTCAAGCTTGACGTAAGTATTAACATTGTGTTGATCATCTTTGCATTGAACTATCACTTTGCACACACATTTGCATAGGGTGTATTTCCTTGTTGATTGGATTTGTGTTTCACACTTTCATGATTGTTCCTTGTGATTATTCATATGGAAAAATTGTTTTCTAGGACAATCATTTTTGATCTCATCAAGATTGCATCATCACAATGTCTATTTTCCTTAGACCTTCTTTGGAAAATCACGCACGCATCTCCATACTTACCAAATGTCTAGTTGGTTGCCCTTATGCTACCCAAATCAACATGTCACTTCCTTCCCTTTGAAGGAGTTCCATCACACTATCTAGGTCTAGGCATTCACACCTAAATGACACCAACAATGACTGAATATCATGTGGTTTCTCACATTTACAACAATACAAAACCTAGGTTTAGGTATTCACATCAAAAGATTCCCATTACAACTAAACCTCATTTGGTTCTTCATGCTAGAGGGCCCACTCGGGTACCCTGTTCCCCACCTTTAGCTCATAGTCGGTGGTATGGTTTGGATGCTTCTGATCCAAATTATTATTTAGGTTCCCCCCACTCCTCTTCTTCTGATTTAGATCCAAACTACCATTCGATTCCCACTCTTCTTCTGAAGACTTGGATCCCAACTATTGTTCGGATACCCCTAGATCAAATCTTGAATCACAGTCCCCGCCTTCCTTCGCAGGAGCTTTATTTCAAATCACCTCAATGACGCCTTCCTCCTTTGAAGACACATGCAACTCCATGTTCTATCCATCGAAGATCTAATTTAGTTCTTGAGTCATGGTCCTACATTTCTTCATAGGACCTCCTTCATCAGTCATCTCAATGACCTCTTCCTCTGTCGAAGAGTTCCACGACTCAGATTCCCTCTAGTCAATCATCTAATTCGACTCCTACATCGCAACTTAATGAATGGCTATGTGATCCTAATTTCCAACCTACATTACATTGTCTTCTAGAAAAATGACATAGGTCCAAATCCAAATCGTCCATTCATGAGATGTTTACCTCCAATCCTACTTCCTCTCTTGAGTCATCTTCTTCTATCAATCAATCTTCCCTCCTTATTGGACCTGTTTCTTCTATTCAAACTTATATGGCTAAAGAACAACAACCTCTACTAATTGATTTCTCTCAGAATGAAGGAAAAATTATACTACATAATGATATCCCTTTAGAGGATTGCAAACAAGGATTATTTCTAGAACTTGATACACTTGCGTATGGGGAGGAAGAAGTTGATTCCTTTTATCAAAACGTAGAGGAAGTTTTTAAGGTCATGGAACTTGATTCTTCTTCTATTCCATCTTCACCTTCTTCTGAGCATGATGAGATGTCAGGGTCTAGCATTGAGCCATGGCCTATCTTCTTGTTACCAAATCATTCATTATCTATCACCATTCCTCAATCAAAATATCTCCTTGGGTCACCGCTGAGTAGCCCATCAGCTTCTTCTATCCTGGGGCCACATCCTAGTAGCCCTCCATTTTCTACTTGTGGGTCACCTCTTGGTAGCCCATTACCTTCTATTCTTGGGCCATGTCCTAGCAGCCCCTCTTCCTCTTCTATCTATGGGAATCCTCTCGGTAGTCCCTCCTCATCTATACTTGGGCCACGTCCCCAGGAGCCCTTCATCATCATCATCTTCTATTCTTGGGCCATGTCCTTATATCCCAATTTATTCCATCTTAGGGCCACCTCTTGTTAGCCCTTTTTCATCTTCTATTAGTGGCTCATCTCCTCGGTAGTCCATCCTATTCAATTCTTGGACCATATCCTATTTGTTCATCACATCATCCTTCTACCAATGACCAGGAAAGCCCACCATAATTTCACTAGTTCCTATCATCAATCATAAAAGGTCACTTTCTTCTCCTTCTCGGGATCAAAAAAGTCACACATCAGCTTATAAGAAACCCAAACAGTTCATTATCAAGCTCAGTTCAAAACTTCCAAGAGCTCAAAATCCCCCAACAACTCGAACAATATCAAAATTGTAAATCAAGCATGATTCAAAATTCTCATCAACGTAACCATCAAGTATGGTGCAAAGTGCATAAACCTCTAGATAGGGAACTCAAGATCCTACATACAAAATCCATGTTTCAGGATAAATCGTAGTCATTTGTTGAGTACGAGCTCACCACGATCATTGAGATCGGGGATAACATAACTCTTGATAAAAAAACATGCCTAGTCTCCCTTATCAAGGAATTCACAAACATTGTTGTTGGATCTTATCACGCAGAGTGAATTTGTTGGTCCCACCTTTCCAAAAACTATAAAAATATAAAAATCAAAACAATTCAAAAAAAAAAACATGAGGAAACATAAGTGAAATCAAAGGTACAAAGGTCGAAATTGCAATCGTGTGCGTACACATGGATGTTATTTCTTCCCTTTCTTACTCTTAATTCTAGCAAGTCTTCCTACCATTTTCATCCCTTCAATGATATTTTTGGTTAGCCTATTTGCATGCATTTTGCAACATTTATCTCTATGGTATCCGTTTGACCCTGGTCTTTTATCACCTTGGTAAATTAAAGAATGATTGACCTCTTAGAGATCCTATCACAATCAACATCTAATAAAATTTTTGCGAAGAACTTTTGGACATATTTGTTGACACTAGCCAATGTCATCATCACAATCACTTCCACCTCCTTCCATCAAGCCATATGTGGTTCTTAACCCCTTGTCAAACAAGAGAGCTGAAATAAGTTTTCAAAAAGAAAAAGAATCAAAATCAATCAAAAATCAAAAGCTAAAAGCTAAAAGCTAAAAACAAAATCAAATTGATAAATAACTCTCTCTTGGGGTATTTCCAATAATCTCTATCGGGGCTATGGATGCTTGACTGGAATTAGAGCAATGTTATGATTAGAATCAAATACATCTCTATCAGGGCTATGGACACCTGGCTGGTAGTGGAGCAATGTAGGCTATACTTCCACCTTTCATTCACAAATCACCTATCGCCTTTCAAAATAAATCATTCCTACACATTGGCTAGGGTTTCTTCACTTATTATATGTTAAATCTCACTTCAAGAGGTAATTAAATTCCACGTGCACACACTAGATCTCTATGAGTAAGCAGGATTAGTATGTTACCAAGTGTCATTTTTGGACCTTGTTCACACTCTTATTCTAGTCCATATCTTGTCTCAATATTTGTGCCTTTGGCTAAACACTTCTTCATCGCGAGGCTTCTAAGCTACATTCATATCATTCACATTGTTATTCTACTTCGTTTAGAACATCCATGTGTACAAGATTTATTTTTTACCATATTTTTAGACACTTTTGTCCCCTTTCAAAAACAATCTCTCCTTCCTTTCTATCATGTGATTTTAGGCCAACTTATGTTGGGGATCCTTCCTATCACTTCATTGATTTACGTTCACCATCATGTTGAACCTATCCATAATGGCCTTGGGTCCCGCTTCTATCTGTGAAGAGTTTACCTTTGAATACTCCCACCTAATTGATGGGGCATTTTTGCATCTTCATCTTTCTCGTACGCATGTGGCCTTATGCCCTTGTACATCCATTTTATCACTAGGGCATCAACACTTCCTTGTCTTCCTATACATAGTTTCGAAAAATTTCAAAATCAATCAAAACATTCAAATATTTCAAGGAAAAAAAAACATTCAAATATGTTTCAGAAAAATTATAAACAATATAAATCATCCTATAAAACGTCACTCTTTGGTTCTCACCTATTCATGTGTGCGACTCATGGATCATCTTGATCTACCTCCATCAACAAAAGCTAAGCTACTTACTTCATCTGTACTCTGGGGCACAATGAGTTGCCTAGTACTATTTCATAGTGCACATTGTTTTTTCATAAGACCGAAGTGTCCTCCATTATTCTCCTCACATGTATCCTTGCTTGGGGCACCATCATTAACCCTTGTTGTTAATTCGAATAGGTTGTAACTGAATCTCGATAACAAAAACATTAAGTTATGTTTCTCTGTTAGGTTAGCTTGTTTACTTTCTCATATTGCATTGCATTTTGTATGTTGCATGGAGTTAGGCATATTTTACTTTCTCATATTGCATTGCATTATGTATGTTGCATGGAGTTAGGAATATTTTAATTTCTCGTATTGCATTTCATTTTGTATGTTGCATGGAGTTTGTGTTTTTAGCAATGGATATTTGTTCGTATATGGATTTTCATGTCATACTACACTTTTGTTCATTCTTTTTAATAAGGACCGATGATGAAGATCATTCACAATATGATGAAAATAAAGTTATTTAAAAGGCACTGGATGGATGTTGGCTCAATCCCCCTTCCTCATTCTCATTTTTATTCTATCCCCTTTCTTCTTCTCCACACTATTCTTTCTTCTGTTCTCTTTTTGTCATCTTTTCGATCATTAATCGAGTTCTTCTATCACCTTATCGACAATCGGGGGGGCATCCTCCATTATAGTCATGTTTCTTATATCCCTACAAAATTTTCTACCCATTTGTACTTGTCTACTTTCTTTGAAGTGACGTAGCTTACGCCACCTCAAAGAGGGGAAAATGTAGACACCTAAAATATGCTTACACTTAGCATTTCATCCAATCCAGTCAATTAACGACACTTCATTAATTCCCTATTATTCGCTCCATTATTTGATGCCCATGCGAAACCTTCTCATTCGTATTCCTCCTATAATCAACTTATTTGGCTAATATCTCTCTTATTAGCTAAACATTCCTCCTTTCGACCATTTAGAACCTCCCTAGTTCTCTCTAGACCACTTCTATTGGCTTCCTAGGCTATCTATCAGTCACAATTGGTTATCCAGACCCCTCCCAACTCTCAATGAGTCTCTAATCACTTGCTAATCAAGTTTAACTAGCCTAATCCTAGCTCAACTAAGCCTAAAGCATGTTTATCCTAATATAATCTAAAAGTGTTTTTGAGCTTTAGTCCCACATGCACCCAAAATCCAAATTCTTCCAAACCGTGAAGCTATAAGTACAAGCCTAAGGCTTTCCTTTCAAATGGTCCTTCTCTCTCAAGAAATTTGGAAAGACATTAGAAATCATTTGTGATAGCTTTAAGCTATAGAACATTGGATCTTGGCCATACTCCATTATTGAGAGCTCCCCCATCTTGCATCCATCCACTCCATAATCCAAGTTTTGAGTAATATGGAGAGAACCATTGGCCTTGAATCCATTCATGGTGAGACTCCATTCTTGAAATCTTGAGTTTCATATCAAGCATCACACCTTTGATTGCTAATTTGATATTTTTAGGTTCATTTTCTTAATTAAGTAATCTAAAGAGTAGAGAGTAGTATATATGCTAGTTTTTTTGATGTTTTTGTCAAAGTTATGATGCATGTACAGATTAACTATTTTTAGCTCTTATCTCATGGTGCATGGATGAGTTATCAAAGATTTGACGTTCTTTAGCCTCATTCCATAACTTTTGCAACTTTCCATTGCATACAAAAAAAAGGTGTATGTCGGCCGGGGGTTTGAGGAAAAGGTCGAGCTGTATGTGGGGTGAGTGGAGCAGTCGGGGAGAAAGGGAGAGGTGAGGCAGTTGGATAGTTGTGAGTGGAGGGGCATTGGTTGGAAGAGCTTGTGAGGGAGAGAAATAAGATGGGAGCTCACGGGGTGGAAAGACGTAGGAGAGGGAGACGTGATAATGGGTGAGGTGGAAGCGTGTGTGTGTGGAGCTGAGTTGGAGGGTCTGCGTGGGAGGAAGCTAGATGGGAGCTCGGGTAGAGGAGGATGGAGATCGAGGTCGATGGAAATTGGAGAGAAGTGGGTTGGGAGGTGGTGGATGGGAGATGGGATAGCTCGCGAAGGAGACTCGAATAAGTTGGTCTGCGTGAAATTGGGAGGAGGGAAGCAGGTGCTGTGGGGAGTTGGGTGAGGATGAGATGTGGAAGGGGAAAGGAGCTTGGGTAGAGGGAAGGAAAGGAGATGGGTGGAGAGGTGGAAATGGGAGTTGGTCGAGTGGAGCGAGTCAAAGGAACGGAGGGAGATGTCACGTGGGCAGAGGGAAGGAAGAGTGGTGGTAGTAATGTCTACTTGTACTGTAATATATATATATATATATATATATATATATATATAACTCACATTTTACTATTGTTTTATTGTTTTGTTCCAGGCATGAGGCAGGGAAGAATGGATGTGTGGGAGAAAGAGAGGAGATGGGAGCTATGTGGGTGGATGGTTGGGAGATGTAGAGGATGGCTTGGGTTGAATGGAGAGTGGAGTGGAGAAGGGGATGAAGCTGGATGTGAGTGTGGAGATCTCGGTGTGGGATTGGTGGAGAGGATAGTCAAGTTGGAGATGGGAATGAGTGAGAAGGATGGGTATGGGATCAGAGGTGGGAGCTTGTGGGTGGCTTGACGGGAAGGAAGGGAGAATTGAGTGGTGTTAGGAGAGATGACTCAATAGAAGGAGATGGTAGCTTGGTGGAGAATTGAGGAGTGAGGAGATGGGTAGTGGTGAAGCGATGAGTCGGTGGGGGAATAAGTGGGTGGATTTGAAATGGAAGGGTAGTTACGAGGGGAGATAAGGGATGTTGATTCAAGATCTGTGTGAGGATGGGGAGCTTGGGTAAGGGAGAGGTGGCGAACTGAGTGGGTAGGAGGGACGTGAGGTCGAAAGGGAGATAAGGAGCTTAGATGGAGTGATGCGGTGAGGATGTGAGGAAATGGCTCGGTCGAGATGGTCGAGCCGGAGGAAAGGGATAGGAATAGATAGGGGATGGGATAGTTTAGGAAATTGTTTTTATTTATTTATTTTTTATAATTATTATCATTGTTTTGTTTTTAATTTGATTTTTTTGTTGATTTAAATAAATAAATATTGTCTATTATGTTTTAAAATAAATAACTATAGATTATTATGTTTTTAATAAATAACTATAGATTAGTATGATTTGAAATGTGAGATCTATACATAATTAGAAATTAAGATCTAAATGAATATATAGACATATTTTATTAGGTCAAAGAAAAGGTCATTGAAAGGAAAAATTTATATCTATTATACAACTAAGATTGCAAATAAAAGAAAGACAATAAGATTAATTTAAAGCTTTGTTTCCCATGCGAGAAAACAAAAATAAAGAGCATGTACCTCTAAGGTGACTTAAACGATGGATTGTGCTACACTGAGATCAACGAATATTAAGACCATGTAAACAAGCAAGTTAGACAAGATGAGTAAAATAATAAACAAAATGACCAGATCTAGGATCTGGTCCCATCGACGTGCCAACAAGTTGTGACAGAAACTTCATTCTCGAGCGAGGTGAAGCCCAATACTAGGAGCCACCAGCAAATTTGAATGATGGAGGGCTTAGGACCTTAGATGCAGATGTGGATCTACGGGTGCAGAGAAGATAAATGTACGATATAAAGAAGGCAAATTTACAAAAGCAAAGCAGATAAGATTAGATAACAAAATGCGGGGTTACCCAGAGAAAGATTGGCCGATTCCAAGAGGATTTTAACTCCCTTGGAGGATGTCAACCCCTGTGTCAGAAAAGATAATAATAGATCATGAACATTAGTAATGGAATATAAAATGACAAGTAACTAAAATGATGAGGGAACTTAGCTTGTGCTCTGCTATGGAGATGAATTGGGCATCAAGATGGTAAGATAATGAACCATGGAAAATATTTCTCCCTCAAACTTGCAGAACTTAATTAAGCTCTTTCTTCTCCTCTCTGGGCCTAGGTCTCTCCAGGTCTTCTTGAAAAATATCAATCAGGGTCCTCAAATATGGGGGAAAACCCATATTTATAGCTTGGATGTGAGGTTAGATTGGGGTTAACAAGTAACCGGGGTTGGGTAGAGTAACTTGAGTTAAGAGATATGATGTGATCACGTGGGGACCATGGTTTGAATTATTAGATGGAGTGGGGAGCATGATTGACATGGTAGGTGAGATAAAAGATTCCATTTGAAATTTAGAAAGGGGTGTCGGATGGGTATATTAATACCCATGGATTGAATAATTTGTGAGAGATGGGGGATAATGCCAAAAGTCAATTATTAAATGGGTTTATATGGAGCCCATTTAATAATTAATTAAATTTGGTTGAATAGATGATGAGGTTTATTGAAATTTAGGAAAAATAAAGGTGAGATAGGAAATTACATGAACGCGAGATGATAGAGGGGCGTTATACCAAAAATTGGTGTCTACAATAAAAAATACCATAGCTCCCATTTTCAAGCTTCTTAAAATAAACACAATGGTCAGATTCACATCTCATATAACCATGCTCATGCATAAAACTATCACATCTCATATAACCATGCTCATGCATAAAACTCACAAATCTCAAATACCATTGCCTTGGAGCTTGTTTGAGCTCATATAAGCTCTTTTTAAGTTTTCACACAAGTTTCTCCTTACCCTTGACTTCGTAACCAAGCGGTTGCTGCATATAAATTTCTTCCTCCAAATCACCATGAAGAAAATATGTCTTAACATCAAGCTATTCTAAATGCAAATCTTTTGTTGACCAAACTTAGAATAGTAAAAATAGAAGTCTTCTTAACTACGGGAGAAAAAATATCATCAAAATCAATACCGCTTTACGTGTAAATACCTTTACCACAAGCCTCACCTTGTACCTTTTCAGTCCACCCTCTTCTTCCTTGATTACAGTAAACCCATTTGTTATCGCGGTGCTTTCTTACCTCCACAACTTGACCAAATCCCATGTCTAATAATTAGATTGATATTTTTATTATTATTTAAATATAAATTAAGGAGAAAATAATAAAATTGTTGATCAATATAAGATATAAAAAATCTAAAATAATTTTATTTAAAAGAATAATATTTCAATTAATTTCATTTAGTATATAAATCTAATTGACCTAATTTTTAACATTTTATACACATGGTTGTAGTTGTAAAAATGAGATGTGTATATATAAATCGAAGATGGCCGTTAGGCCAACCGTATTATAGTGAAGAACCAAGATTAAAAATAAATAGAAATGTTTGGCCAACATGAGATATATTTCACAAATTTAAAAATATATATAACTAGCAATCGGACACGAGAAACACGATGTGAATCTTTGAAGGGGAAGAGGAAGATGAATTTACCAACAAGGGGACCGAAAATATGTTAGAAAGAGAAGTTGTATTAATAACAAAGCATAAAGTAAGGTGAGTACAAGGATAAGGGGGAATAGAGAACTGAAATATTGACAGGTAAAGAGGAGGGTAGAATGAGGAGTACTGGAAGACATAATAGGCAGTGTGGAAGGGAGTGGAAGGAAAGTGCGATGTTGTTCAAGGGACGGGAAGAGTTTAAGAGAATGTAGGTTCGATACGTTGTTTATGTGTCATTTTATTAGATGTGTCTTGGAAATTTTAGAATAATGTGCAGAGGAGAAGGGAGGGAAAATATGAAGATTGGAAAAGGAAGGAACTGTAGAGGTAGTTGTGAAGGTAATACCATGTCTCTCGAGTCCTACCGATATCAATAGTGAAATTATGCAAAGTAAGACCTAGAGACTTGTGGATAGTTAAATCCCAAGCCATTTTGACTGGTAGTTTCTTGCGATTCTTCTGGAAAAAGGGGGATTGGAATATGGGAAGGGTTTTGGGATCCCATATTGGGGCACTATATCGATTAAATTTAACGATAAAAAAGAATGGTAGATCGGGTAGTGCAGAGGAAGAATCGTAAACAATGTAAAAAATATATTTGGTTGCACCATCGAAAAGACCCATATGAACCCATAAATTAGTTGTGAGCATGAAGTTTTGGTCCTTGTAAAAGATCTATGTTGCAACCGATCATCATTTGGATCTCCTAATACACTGTGTTTGATATTTTGAGCAATGTATATTAGGAAATTAGAGAGTTAAATACTTTTAACATATGAAGGTTATGTTGGTCGACTTTCTCATTTGTTCCAAATAAATGGGGGGCTTCCCTAAAGGTAAGGATGTCATGTCAAGTAAGTGCACAACATGAGAATTTCCCAATCCTTAAATAGTGCCAACATAATTGTTGATGTTGAGGAGCAGTTCCCGAAAGGAAACTTGTGCAAGAGATATACCTTGTTGGTAGAAGATGGAATTCATGGAGATTGAAGTAAAAAATGATTTCTAGAGGTTGGCACCATATGAATTGCTAGCATACAGAGGAATGCCCAATATAGGTGGAAGTTGTTGATGGTCTTTGATGAGGATGATAATTATTTTGCCAAAAGAAAACATCATAGAATGGGGAAATTTTTCACGGAGGTGGTAGTTAATTTTTTTGAGTAGGTTTGGCATGATGAAATTAATTTCATAATGATATTGAAGTTCCATTTTCATGTGCCAACATTACCTTGAATTATCATCCGTAATGGAGAAAGAAAATTCTTGCAAGAGAAAAGCTTGAACATAGTGTCAAAATCCAGTTGTATAAATATGGGGTGAGAATGCTCCTAATGAAAATGTTATTGAATAAGAAGATATTGCATCTATAGAAAAAAACTATAGAATACTTTGATAAATATGTGTCTGCTAGATCCCACACCTCACCGCCACTCGATTGGTTTTCGTTTCTTTGTTCCATTGAAGATGATCCATGCTTACTGCAAATAAGGAAAGTACTTCCTTCCTCCCCACTTGTAGACCTAGAAAATTTTATTAATCATGTTCAGTGCTACTTAGAATATGTGGATCTTTCATAATGTTTCATTCTTTTTGGTCACGTGTACGAGTTTCATTCTATGTCTAGTCATGTGCAAGTGTTTCGATGGTTATGGGTTTCATTCTTCCAAATTCCTTCTGAGAAATATCCTTAAGTATTATGAGGGTTTAATTTTGTGTTTTTGTCCACATTTTGTTGGAGCCAAAATGCAGGTAAGGGAGATGGCGGGAGAAATTATTTCTCAAGTTCTATGATCTACCTCTTCCTCACTCAACCTTTCACAAACATTCCTCTCCATCATTACCTTCCTGTGTAATTTGGTAAGGAGAACCCATAATTCCTTTTTCTGTAGACAGATTTCTTGCATGTGCTTTCTATTTTTTGTAAAATAACTTGGTCAATCACTGTCACATCTCTCATGCTTCCTTCCTCCCTTTAGGTAAGTAATCTCTACATCAAGACCTCCATCCCTTATTCTCTACTACATAGGAATGATTTTATCATGGTAATTAAAAATTTTCGCAAGTCTCGCTAAAGTGGATTGTATAGAGTTCCATTTTGTTGGTCTCGTTGGTGGAGAGGAGCTTCATGACTTGGCTTTCTGTTGGAAAAGATAGAGCCCTTTTGCACAAGAAGCTCTTACGTTGCAAAACATACCACTAGAAGAAATGAAAGAAGACTTAAAATTGTAGTAGATACAAAATGCAGAAGTATTCACAATCAACGGCTCCAAGCATGTCGTGCTTCGACGAGAATATGGAGCACACTCAACATCATTGATTTTAGAGACGCTTTCATTGTAGGATGGGTCTTTTCCTTCATATACACATCTTTTAGCGTATGTATGTATGTATATATATATATATATATATATATATATATATATATATATATATATATATATATATATATATATATATATATATATATATATATATATATATATATATATATATATAATGTAATATCTCCATTTTTATACCAAATTCAATAAGATAGTAGAACTTATATTAAATACCCACATATCAAAGCCATAATCATGATGGTCATTTTTTTCACATGGCCAAATTCCTTCTTATAAATGGTGGTGGTTAGTTTAAGACACATATCATAGAGCATGGTGGAAGATTTAGTTTACTACTGGAGAGGCATGATGAAGATAGTATTTTGGGTGGTGTTGGTTTTGGCAGCATTGTTGTGGTAAATGCATGATCACTCATAATTTTTGTAAAGGGGCACAAAGATACATTGATAAAATTTAAGTCCGGTGTGATGGAGGATGTGGAGGGAGTTCTCGACTTTTGGAAGGGAAAAAATTCTGCAAAAATTGGTGACATCGAATGTGACATTATCACGAGTTGATTCACTTGAATTATTTTGAGAGCAAGAGGTGTACACAACTATGACCCTTCGCTGAAACTCCTCTACATGACCGAAACTATTTTGGAATCCATAGGATATCTTGTTATTCTTCAAAAAAATTCACTCGAATATTGTAGGAATTTAATTAGAATGATTCCCTCCTCTTTTCCCATCTTACCAAACTTAGATTGTTTTTCGGTCTCTAGGAAAAGGTCACAGAAGCATGCTCTCCTCGCTGGGTGGTTCGAGGAATATCGGAGAGCGATTTTACAGGCTAATAAGAATTTCAACATCGTATTCCCAATTCCATAAAAGTTTGGCGAAACTAGAAGTGTTGCATCTCAATGGGAACCACATGTCGGGAAAAATTCTAGAGAGCTTTGGGAGAATGAAGAAGTTGAACTACGTTGTGTTCTAGGGTGAAGACCTAATTTAAATTTAGTTAATAATTAGATATCTAATTGTATAAAAGAGACTTATAGGAAATAGTAAAATAATAAAATGATTAAGAGAAATTGGGTTTGTAGCATAATACTCAATTTTACGTTCTTTTACGAAAAGTGGTAAGTGAAAATATCAAGAAAACATGTTACAACTGATCTTGATCATCCAACTAAATTAGAATATGAGTGTGGTGGGACACAAATAACCTACTTTACGAGATTGGAATACGAGTATTGGTTCTTGGATGACTTTGATGGATTAACTTTCTTTTTTGTAGTGCCCACTTCTTCGACACTTATTATATTTTTATTTCGATTCTGATGTTAGATGATAGAGATATTGTTAGATGATAGAGATATTCTGATTATTGATGGATTGTGATTCATAGTATGATTGTGTGGATTCTTAGATACATAGAGAGACATTTTATATTGATGATGATGATGAGATGTTATTGATGGATTGCATATATATTCTTACATAGAGAGACATTTTATAAAATTGATGTTGTTGGCATATATATTACGTGTGTTGAGTAGGATTTAACATTTGAACTAATCTTGTGATCTTGTTGATATTGATAAAAGATATAATTGAGATGTTAAAATTTTAGACAAATGATAACATTGTTTAGTTGAGATGATGATTTAGCTATATGAGGATGGTTATTGATTTATGTGCGTATATTTTATCTTGGATGTTTTTGATGCGGCCACGAGGCCGAAGGAGGTATTGTGTGATTTTGTAGGTAATTATATCACAACAATCAAAAGGGGGATTAGAGACCAACCACAACGAAATACTTGATGGATACAATGAAGGTCACCATGAAAACTTGTGTAATGTTGTTGTTTTATTTGTTTTATTTTGTTAGGGGTTCCCATGAGGGGAGATGACCTCCAATTGTGACCATGGGCTTGTGTGCAATTCTTTCTTTTTTTTTTAATTTATTGTAGAGTATGTGATTTATTTGGTGATGTAATTTATTTAATCATTGTTGATTAATGTGTCTTAATTAAGTGAATTAATCATGTTTATTAAGTTATTTGGGGATGTGAAAAATGAAGTCATTTATTAGAGTTGTTGGTATTTTGGACTATGTGATTTTGATTGAGTGTAAGTGACTTTGAGTGTTGTACACTCTACCTTACCTTGAAATTTCGGATTTGGGCTTAAGGGCCATTTTTGGAGGCTTGTGGGACAAGCTAAGATTGTCCCACACCTCTTAATTTCATATACCAACCCTACCTATGGATTTGGGGTCAAAAATAGACCCCATTATGTGTTTTGTAAGACAAAAAGTGATATTTATTGCACTTTTCTTACATGGGTTTTAATTTTGTCCTTAGAGGGTGTGGGTTTGGATTGTGTGTGTAAGAGGCTTGTCATTCCTCTCAACCACCAATTTATTGTGCATTGGGGTTGAGGTTTGACTTGTGATGTGGAGTTGAGGATAAGTGATGTGGCATCCTACATGGAGCCACCTCACCCTCCTCTCTCCTTTTTCTATATATGAAATTTTATTTGTTTGTTTGGGGGTTACTTCATTTCATTTGTGCTCTTGTATTTTTGGAGTTAGAGAGTTTTGGAGTGCTTGTTGAATTATTGGAGCTTGTTGGAGTTGGATTGAGCTTGGAGTGTGATTCCTTGATCAAGTTCTTACCATGGAAAGGTAGGAGCTACACTCTTTTTTTACTTGTTTGTTTTTATATGTGTGTATTACATGTATGTGAATGATTTATGTGTTTTTGGGATCTTGGGTAGAATGCCTAAGTATGGTGTAGGAGAAGGCTATGGATATTTTATATGTAGGGAGACATAAGAGTTTATTTCATGTTTTGGGAGGGAGTTGGGTTGGGTGCCCCACCTTGGATAAGAAAATGCTTGCATTTCTTACTTGATTCTTTTGAGGGAGACATAAGAGATTATAGGGAGGTATAAGAGGATCTTGAGGGAGCATAAGAGTTTTGTAGGGGTTTTGAGATGTGTATTGGAGGGTTTTAAGGTGGGAACCTAATCCCATTGGGAGGCATAAGTGATCTCCCCATAGATCCTTGCTCCATTGGCTTTGCATTTTCAAGCCTTGTGTATTTTGATAGTTTCATGTTTGTGATTGTATCTTGTGTTGAATGTGTTTTGAAATAGTTGTGAAATTTTGTATTGTGATGTGGAATATTTTGATAGTTTCATGAGTTGGATCCATCCTTTATTGCATTTTGGTTGGGGCTTGGGGGCCAATGAGGAGGATAAATTCTTCTCCTCATTGGATTATTGGTTGGGTGGAGAGTGTTGCCTCTCCCCCATTTTTGGTTGTTGTGATTGAAGTGAAGAAATGGTGGAGCTCTTGTTGAAGAATTTGGGATTTGGAGCATTTTTTGAAGTAAAAAACAACCCTTCATTGTAGAAATTTTCTTGTAATTCCCACTTAAGGTGGAAGACTAGTAGACTTGTATTTAAAAGAAAAGTTGCTTTGCAAGTTTTATTTACCAAGTTGTAATATTATAATTGAAGGAAGTTCATTAGAGAATGTGTCTTTCCTTTCTCTTCAAATTATTTGTATGTAAAGGAATGAATTAAATGGATATCATGTTTAAATTTTACCTTGTGTTGAAAGAAAAGAAAGTTGCAAATCTTAATGTTTTGATCACAATGTGAATTAGGAGGTTGTCATAGCCTTATTCTGGGTTGAAACAGTTAAACACTCTTTGGTTTTGATATATTTAAAGTTAAATTTATCCTTTGATATATATGTTATTTTATACATTCATTTTTAGAGTTCTCTGCCTACACAATGACTGACACCGGTCGATCAGTCTTAACTTGGTGTCAATGTACTTAATATCGGCATCGCTCACTATTTCATATTGCGCTTTTTTAAAATGTTAACTCCAAGTTTAGTTATCAAATTAAATGATATCATGGCTTTCACAAAAACCTTAAATTCAATGAATAATTATGGAAAAATCATTTAGATAAGTGTGAAGCACAAAATATTGAAGATATGTCAAAATTTATAAAATAGACTCGTCCAACAGAATCTAGCGTCAAGAATCGAACCATCATCGGTATTCGTGTGATCGAAATCGATCACAAGATACTTGCACAAATTTCATTTTTGCAAAGATAAAAATCATTTGTTGTGCCCTTGTTTATATCAGATACTTCTGAGACTGTTATACTTTCTTAAAACTGAATAAGAAGTTTATCATGGAATTAATCTCTTACCCCCATGCATTTAAAACAATATTCTAAAAAACTTATCATTAACATAAGAACCAATGCCGGTAGTGGAATCGATATAGGTATCGAGTGGTTACCACGGTGGTCAAGAGACCATTTTCGGTCACCTCGTGTGTGATTTTTTTTTAGAAGCATATTTTCAACCAAACCATGGCTCTTATGGATCCAAACTTCACCTACATATAGATCAAGCCTATCAACTCCGTGTATGCTTGTTTAGACCATACTCCAACTTTATATACAGATTTAAATACATAATATTCTTTTTCTACAAAATGGGATCTTTCCCATCAATGAAATGAAAAAAAAAGAACAGAAACAAATCAACAATAGATCTCACACTAGATCTAATATAGATGTTTGTATTGCAATAAATAACTAATAATACATGATTAAATCTATGATTCAACTATTCTAAAGGAGGAGCCAAATGGATGGAATCTATTTCTTCTTGCACATTGGATCCAAGAAGACTCCTTCATGATTTTCCCTAGATCCATGACATCCACTCCTTCAACATGCAAACCAAAGAGAAACAAATGAATGAGCTTAGGGTAAGAATTCTTAAGAAGACTCCCTTAAGGATGATTAGGGCTTCTTTTGGGTAGATCTAATCTTATGGTCCTTCTTTGATCCAAGGGTTAATAATCAATCCACTTAGGGCTCTAATGAGGGTTAATAATCAACCCTCTGTTAAGGTGAGAATAAAAAAATGTATGTGTAAATAGAAATATTCTCTATTTAGTAGATTTTAGTGATTAATTCAATGGAATTTAAAGAAAATAATTTAAGAGAAATAAGGTAACTAAGAACAAGGGTTTATTTAAATGTGGGATGAATGGGTAAGTGCACGAAGTTTGGGCACCAAAAGTAGACAAGAATCCGGAAAAAGAAAAAGCGCGTATGCGTTTTCAATTGTCAGGTTTGGGATTTACCGAAGCATAACACATACGCGTTATGCCTACTATAAACAAAAAAGAGGCCTGAGCCTCTATCATTTTATCTCCCTCAAACGTGAGTTTTAGAGCTTAACCGTGCCCTCACATTTTTTCATTCAACTAGATCTCAAGCTCAAAGGATCGTTTATGGATCACCGGGAAGATCTAAATCGATGATGGCACCACGAAGAAGAGGTAAGCATGATTATTTTCTCAAAATTGCATTGAAATATGATAATTATAGATTAAAATTTGAATTAAATACATATTTTTTATTGTTACAGTTAGAGGTCGAGGGAATCAACCACAACCAAACCTTGTTATTCCTATCATCCCTCCCGACACTCCCACAATTTCTCAACATCCCTTAGGTAGTCAAGAAGATTTAGCAGCCCACATAGTTGAAAACAAAATTGAAATTGAGGATTTAATCAAAACAATGAGGGATTCACAATCTACAAACCCCCACCATGCCTCTCTTGTAAACACATTGGAGGCATTACTTGTTCAAATTGACATGAAAATGGGGAAAATTGATCATTGGACAACTTACAGAGAGGGTTGTAGGGTTTATTATTCTAACAAATTGTCATATGTGGATGTAAAGAAAAAAACAAATTTCAAAATTATTCAAGGACCCCCACACTAATTTTCCTGTTCCTTTGTCATGTAAACGATTTCTCATCCATTGGTGTAATAATAATTTGATTAAAAATAATTTTTGGGACCGATGGTGGATGGTCTTTGATTTTCCACCTTGTAATAAAAATGAGGTGCCACTATACTTTCTGAGGAAACTCTATTGTGAGTTTATCCTCAACAAGATCCCAAATTATTTTGATTTCCAATATTTCTAGGGTTGAGGAAAAGGATTTACAGGATCGACCAGGTGCACATTGTGTACCTATTCAGCAAGGTAGATTCCCCGCACATAAGCCCCCTCACCCTGAGATTGTCCCTTAAGTAGTGAAGGAGATAGTAGAGATTGATATACTCCACGTGCTTCAGGGGCTATCTGCGACCCTTGTTTGACATATGAGGGATATTTTTGAGCTAGATGCTCGTGGAGGTACACAAAGTATTCCCTTAGGAGTACTAACATGAGGCCACATCTTTGCTTGTCATGTGGTAGCATATGTTTGGGGCCCGAGGAGGACAATACTTTCATGCGTACTAATTTTGGTGCACCTGGTGCTAGGGGTGAACACGATAATGTCACTATGTCAGATGTCCTTTTGAGTGAGACATTTGGATTACATTCATCGGTGTCACCTTCGCAGTAAAATTTTATGTTTTTTTATGTGTGTTACAAAATTTTTGGAGTACTTGATTTACTTATATATGTTAAATTTTTGAAATAATTGTATTTGTACATGTATATGCATTGATATTACAATGCACGGGAGGCACATCTTCATCCCGACCACAGTGGCGAGCACCATGCATACACATACATTCACAAAGGTAATTTAGAATGTTAATTATGTAAAATTTTCACATACATGTGTGTGTGTGTGTGTGTATTTGCATGTATATATATTAGTTTTGAAGTCAAATATATGTATGTTCTTGTATGTCCATCTAACTCATGTGATATACATGTTTGATAAAGATGTTGACTTCACTAGACACCCCACCATCTCTGCGACAAGTAGATAAAGGTGTTTCTATTGCGATTTCATCTATGCAAGCAACTCACTGAGGTATTCAAACAACACGTAAATTTTGTTAAATTTCTCGTGTAATTCATATTATGTTAAATTACATGTTAGTAATGTCTTTCATTGTAGAACTATTAAATTATGTTAATAATGTCCTTCATTGTGTATATGCAGGAGTTACATGCGACAGGTAGCAGCCCTATTTATTTGATTCACAGGCGTGGCAGGGGTAAAAACAATAGTTCTATATTGATAAAATTAGTTAAAATATTGTCATTATGTACATACATGTACTTAGTTCTATTTTCGCTAATTTTGATGTTATATTTTTGATCTTATGTGTATGTAGGGAACTTCAACCCCCTCCATTTTGAATTTGAGGGCATAGACTCCTCCATCTCGTCATCTTCATACCCCGTTGTAGGAGCTCCCGATGACTCATCTGAGCGTGAGATGCAAATTCGACATGATCGAAAACTTGTAGTAAGTTTGTGTATTTATGTAAATACTTTCATTCTAGCATGGTCTTAAATACATGTTGAAAACATATATAAATTAAGTTTTGACAAAAAAACATTGTTTGCATTTACAGGCTCATCTACAGGTGAGTATTCAGTGGAAGAGGACTCAAAGCATGGGCTCAGATGATCCAAAGTCATCTCATGGATCTCCATCTTCATCTAAGGGAGGGCCTTCTTCGAGTAAGGCCAAGAGAGGATATATATTTTGATGAGCAGAAATATTATATGTCTTAAATGACATTTTTTTATATGCCTATGTGCATGACATTGTATGTATGCCTATATGGCATTTGAACTTGATGGTATATGACCTATTTGGGCATTTTTGTATTTATTATGCACATTAAAATACTATTTGGAACTTGATAATTTTATATGAGACCTTACATTTCTGAGATTATTTTTGCATGAAACTAATATGATGTGCACTTGACAATATTTAAGACATTATGGATTATTTTTTCATTTATTGGTGATGTATATGTACTAGCATTTTCAATGTATAATATGCATAAAAATTTGGAAATCAATATTTATATAATGTATGTATATAAAGAGTTACCTAATCTGAGTAATTATTCATTCAATTTATCAATGTGTATATGTGTATTTACCTTACTTGTGCTTCTTCTTGCTCATGGTCTCTTTGTACTAGTTCTTATCTTATCATGCACTTACTACATTATTCTATGCTTTGTAGTCTTCTCCCCTGTTAAAACACCCAAGAGTCGTCAAAATTTGATGCCTTTCATCTGTTGATATTTTGAGAATGTCTCTCCATATACATTACTCCAATGCTTGAGAATGTCTCCAGATGCAATGACATTCTGATTCAGACACTCAATGATTCTTGATTGTCTAATCATGTCCAATTCGTGTTATTACCTTTAAATCTGTAGGCATTTCAAGTTATTTGGAAATCACATCACACCCTTCACTAGGCTTGATGACTACCCCTATCCTTTTTAAGGCGCTTTTGAAAGCATCCATGGGTTTATCATAGCATAAATTATCAATGAATGGAAGGTCACTAAGCCGTAGGCCAGCTAACTCCCATCCAGAACTAAACAAGAAAGATTTACTAGGCGATTGATAACTCCCATGTGTTCTTAGACATACCCCTATCAAATTCATTCTTAAGTCAATCTAGTCATTCATGGCTCTTAAGGGACTACACCTGGACGAGGTAGCCCAAAAGCACGGGGAGCATAGGGAACCAAAAAAAAGCATCCAATAGTATTCACCAGGCCACCCTAACGTGTTAGCATAGTTTGTTTGGTCCCACGAGCTTCCGTTTGTAAACTAAAGCATTTGGTAGCTGTACACTGACTCAAACTACACTATTTCACGCGTTTACAAAAAATAGCACATTGAGAGAACCAGATGGAGATGGATAAAACCATGAGAGGCTTTCGTAGAGGACCCCAACATAGAGGTCTTGGATTAGATGAGACATCTCTAGGTGCCACGGAGTTTGAGAAATCACCCGTCGAAGATATGGCGTGTTTGGGCCTCAGGGCTCTTAAGTGACTACGCTCGGACGAGGTAGCCCGAAAGCACAGGAGCATATGGAACCAAAAAAATCCTCCAATAGCATTCACCAAGCCACCCCAATGTGTTGGCCTAGTTGGTTTGGTCCCATGAGCTTCTCGTTTGCAAACTACAACCTCGGGTAGCCGTACACTGACTTAGATCGCACTATTTCACGCGTTTACAAAACAATAAGCACAATGAGAGAACCGAATGGAGATGGAGAAAACCATGAGAGGATTTCATATAGGGCCCCAACATGGAGGTCTCGGATCTAACGAGATGTCTCTAGGTGCCACAGAGTCTGAGAAATCACCCGTCGAAGATATGGTGTGTTTTGACCTCAGGGCCACTAAGGGAATACGCCTGGGCGAGATAGCCCGAAAGCATGGGGAGTGTAGGGAACCAAAAAAATGTCTCCACTAGAGTTCACCAGGCCACCCTAATGTGTTGGCGTAGTTGGTTTGGTCCCACGAGCTTTTGTTTTCAAACTACAACGTCTGGCAGCCCTACACTGACTCAGACTGCACTATTTTGAGTGTTTGCAAACAATCGCACAGTGAGATAACTAGATAGAGAGGGAGAAAACCATGAGAGGATTTCTTATAGGGCCCCAATGTGGAGGTATTGGATCTGAGGAGACGTCTCTAGGTGACACAGACTCTGAGAAATCACCAGTTGAAGATATAGCGTGTTTTGCTAAAGGCTCTTAAGGGACTACGCCCGAGAGAGGTAGCCCAAAAGCACGAGGAGTGTAGAGAGAACCAAAATAAGCCTCCAATAGCATTCACCAAGACACCTTGACATGTGGCATAGTTGGTTCAATACCATAAGCTTCCGTTTGTAAACTACAACGTTTAGTACCCTCTACACCGACTCAGCATCGCATTATTTCACACGTTTGCAAACAATAGCACAACGAGAGAACCAGATGGAGATGGAAAAAACCGTGAGATTATTTCATAGAGTGCCCCAACATGGAGGTCTTAGATCTGATGATATGTCTCTAGCTGCCACGGAGTTTGAGAAATCACCTGTCCAAGATATGGCGTGTTTGGGCCTCGGAGATCTTAAGCGACTACGCTAGACAAGGTAGCCCAAAAGTACAGGGAGCATAGGGAACAAAAATGAAGCCTAAAATAGCATTCAACTAGCCACCCTGATGTTTTGGCGTAGTTGGTTTAGTCCCATGAGCTTCGTTTGAAATCTACAACCTTGGCACCTACTCGACTGACTCAAATGCACTATTTTGCGTGTTTGCAAACAATAACACAACGAGGGAACCGGATGGAGATGGATAAAACCACAATATAATTTTTTTTAGAGGGCCCCGATATGAAGGTTTTGATCTGATGAGACGTCTCTATGTTCCTCTAAATGAAGAAAGGAACCTTGTAAACAAATCTTCACCTCTAAGAACACCTCCACGTTAGTGTAGGGCTTCCAGAGGTTGTAGTTTGCAAACGAAAGCTCGTGGGACCAAACCAACTACGCCAAAATATTAGGGTGGCCTAGTGAATGCTAATGGAGGCTTTTTTTTGGTTCCCTATGCTCCCCGTGATCTTTCGGCTACTCACCTCGCCTAGGCATAGTCCCTTAAGAGCCCTGAGGCCAAAACACGCTATATCTTCAACGGGTGATTTATCAGACTCCGTGGCACCTAGAGATGTTTCATCAGATCCAAGACCTCCATGTTGGGGCCCTCTATGAAACCATCATGTGGTTTTCTCCATCTCCATCTGGTTCTCTCATTGTCTATTGTTTGCAAACGCACAAAATAGTGCAGAGTCTAACTCAATGTCAGGTGACAGAGAGGTCAGTAGTTTGCAAATGGAAGCTCGTGGGACTAAACCAACTATGCCAACACATCCGAAGTTTCCTATTGAATGCTAGTGGAGCTTCACTTTTTTCCCTACGCTCTCCATGCTTTCGAGCTACCTCGTCCGAGCGTAGTCCCTTAAGAGCCCTCGAGCCCAAAACACGCCATATCTTTGACGGTGATTTCCCAGACTTCATGGCACCTAGAGACATCTCGTCGCCGATCCAAGACCTCTAAGTTGGGGCCCTCTACGAAATCCTCTCGTGGTTTTTCCATCTCCATCTGGTTCTCTCGGTGTGCTATTGTTTGCAAAAACGCAAAATAGTGTAGTCTCGAGTCGGCTTTACGACTGCCAGAGGATGTAGTTTGAAAACATAAGCTCATGGGACCAAACCAACTATGCCAACACATTAGGGTGGCCTGGTGAACGCTAGTGGAGGCTTCATTTTTGGTTCCCTACACTCCCCGTGCTTTTGGACTACCTCGTCTAGGCGTAGTCCCTTAAGAGCCTTGAGGCCCAAACACGCCATATCTTTGATGGGTTATTTCCTAGACTCCATGGCACCTAGAGATGTTTCGTCGATCTAATACCTCCATGTTGAAGCCCTCTATAAAAGCCTCTCACGGTTTTCTCCATCTCCATTAAGACTAAGTCAGTGTAAGTTTGTCCATTTCCAAGCACCTGAATAATATAGGTGGTTCATACAATATAGGTGGTGAAATGAGAATTTTAATAAGATATTTTTACAATATAGGTGGTGAAATTAGAATTTATGTTCATTTTTCCTTTCTAATATTTAATTTCTCTTAGCTTCACTTGGCTTTGAGAATAATAAATTATCTACTGACAATGCCAACCACATGAAGGTGGAAGCTTTTTTGGCACCACTAACCTACATAAACATGTTAGTAAGCAATTAAATAGAATTTTAAATCATACAAAATCCAAACAAAATCAGTTAAGTGAATATTCAAATTAAATTCATGAAGAACATACCTTTGCAAATTCAATCCAATGATCCACTAGGATTAACTCTATTTTTGATAAAGGCAAGAATTGCTTCATGATCTGATTCACGAACCTTCCATAGATTCTTGTTTGATGGCTGACCTCGATATTTGATCAATTTAATATTTTTGCAAGGACCAAATGTGAATAGTGAAGTATTTTTCGATGTACTTCATAGTCTTCAAACAACCAAATGTTTGATTTTTTGATAGGATATTGTTGAAGCCAAGTTCTAGTGACTACCACTGATCTAGTGGGATACTCAAGGTCTTCACCATCAATGACTGTGGAAGTCAATTTTTTCCCTCTACACAATGAGACAAGAAGTAGTTGTTCCTCTTCATTAAATTACATCGCAATAACTGAAAACACGTGCCCTATGTATCACATATTAAAACTGTTCACTCAATTTAAAAATACATTAAGAGTTGACCATTTAATAATTTATAAATCTAAAACATGGCATGTACATATATGTATGTACCTTGTTGCAATAAATCAGAGACTTGATCAAAGTCATGTGATGTTGTCATTTGATCTCAAGACCGCAAGTTGTAATGCTCATGGAACTTGATGTGTGTTGAGTGGAATTATAGATCAACAAGTCCATTCATCCACCCACTTTTGTGACTCACATTCATTCCACGCAAAATCAATGCATGATATATAAAAACATGTCATGCACCTAGTATAAATAGTCCAAGCATTTGCATCTAAACTATGGAATGAGTGCATATCATTTGATCCTGCAACTGTCATACAATCTTCAAAGTTTTCCAGATGTTGTTCCTCTATCAACCAAAAATATCTACGAACCATTGATCTCTCTTGAGATTCATGGCCCATATTCTTGACACACCAATCAACAATATTTTTTGCATCTGTAAATTTAGCACCATCTTTGAACTTTAACTCTTCTCTTGCAAGTGCTCTTTTCACACATGCTCCTGCACCATCATGCTCTCCTTTTCCATGCCCTGTCTTAGTAAAACTCCAGATATGTTGTATATTTGTTTCTTTGTGCATTCTTGCTTAGCCAATAAAACATCCGTGCATTCTTGAATTGTGATGTGCAGTTGTCCGACCAAATGTAATGTTGATCAAAACTAATGTTCCTCTCATTCAAGTTCACATAAAACACCTAGAAACACCCTTGTACATATTCTATAGAATGTGTCCGATCATCACTGATGTAGAAATGATACTCTCTTAATATTTTTCGATCTTGCTTAGTGCTTTTAGGAGAGTGCATGAATGTTATATGCACGAAAATAAAAACTTGCACTGAGTTATAATATTGAGATTGAACCTCCATTTGTGGTTGCAATGTGTAATTCTCTACAAATTCAACTATTGAAATAATAATACCAAGTGGGAATGTGTCCTTGCTTAACTTGAATTTTTCATCCAATCATCGAGCTCTATGTGTGTGCCTTGCATACTCATAAAAAAATTTCTCTCGAATCAACCATATATTCTCGATACAGGTAATTATTTTCTAACAAGCTCACACCTCTTAGATTCTTTTACATCTTTTAATTGATATGCCACCAATTTATATTGGTGAAATCAACCAATTATTTTCCTATTGAATATGTACTCTCCTCGTGGATACAATTTTTCATATTTGGAAAGCCACCGCATACATTGCACATTCCATCCAAACATGCTTTGTTATAAAAAAATTGTCTTGTTGATTTTTTGTAAAATATTGTTGGAATAAATTCCCTTGAAGATTTTTGTGGGACATTTATTCCACACTCCTACAACATGATGTCAGTATGCAAAACATGACGTATTTGAAAAAATATCATAATGCATTGAAAATTCAACATGATGCCTGTAACAACAAGTGGTACGTGAGTGATTGATTTTCACATAAAAGGGTTTTCTCATTTCAAAGAATCTTTGGCTAATGTTAATTTGTGGATTTTCATTCTTAAACTTAGAGAACAATTTTGTTTGAGTCATGTCTAAGAAATTTTTTGTACATGATTCATGATTACGAGAACCTATTCTTCTTTTTATTGTATCTCTTCTATTTGGTAACACCCTTGCGTTCTTATTCCAAAATTTTACAATTAATTCTTTTAGAATATCAAATGTATTCTTGTCTTTTCATGGAAGTCTGCTAGAGAAAGCCCAATAGTCAGTGTTATTGACTAACTCAAGACGTTTACGTCTCTCTATTGCTTTCATTAGTGTTTTTATATTTAGTTTCAAAGTAATGCTTATTTTTCTAATAAAATGTTTATTAATTGTTTTATCACTTACTATACAAGTAGTAAGTGCACGCCATGTAGCATTACTATCTTTGGTGCATCTTTTTCTACCTGCAGAGTCTAGTATGCTTTATGTATGTTTTCAACAATTGATGCATTTTGATCAACAACATTAGATATTGTTAACCCTGTGGTCTTAATTATAGGTCTCATCTTAATTAATTTCATCAATGAAACAAACAATTGACATCTTTGTGTGTCATTTAAATTCTCAAAGTAATTATCCAAAATTTCACTAGCTTTTCTTCTCGCAATTCTTTCAGACATTTTGTTAGGCATTGGTTTTATAATGTTTTCATCAATTTCAATTAAATGAAATGGTTTTCTTCACAAAATGGAAGGAGGTGTTCTTACAGGTGAAGATTTTCTTACAAGGTTACTTTCTTCATTCAGTGTTTTCATACAAATTTCGGGGTTAACATTTGGATTCTCAGGTAAGGGTTCAACAATTGGATTCATATCAATTTCTTCATCTATACCAACATTATCATTCAATTCAATATCATTATTCATTACAAAATCATTATTCTCTACATTTTCATTATGTATTTCATCCCCATTTTCTAAAACATTAGCTACATTTGATATAGCGGATGTACCTTTCCCTGCTTGAAGTTTTTACATTCTCTTCAATTTCTTTATTCTCTTCTCTTCCAATTGCTCCGGTGTCTTGTTCTTGACTTTGCTCTTGTCCTTAGCTCGACATTTATAGCCCATGATTAGAAAAAATCAACTAGTGGGGTAGGGGAAAAAATGAACTACTAACAAATTATGCAAGAATGTAGAGAAAATTGCAGACAAAACACATAATGTTTGTAGAATTCCTATGAAAGAGATGAAAGGGACGTTAAAACAAAGAAAAATGTGTAAGTGTTATAACGCATACACATTTTACATTTTCTCTTTTCCCAAGCCATGCCTCAAGGCTTGGGATCTAGTTTGGATCCCCAATCTGAGGCATGGACCTATCTAAAACACAACAAACAACGCGTTTTTGTAAGAAAATATAAAAATGCTACTTCCTTTATGATAAATCAAAATAAAACAATCGATCCATTTAAAAAATTATACCACGATGTAGAGAAAAGTTTCTTCTTTCTAAAAATATAATTTTTCAATTTTTCCGACTAATATAAGGTTTCCATAATATTTATTTTCTAAATATGCATTTTTATAGTTATTTTTTTGAAGTGTAAATATGTCCATCTTTCATTGTGTATATTTTTTTTTTGGTGATCAAAATTTTAAAAAAATTACACTAGCCTAAAATAGGTATAATTCTATACATATTAAAAAAAAAAAACTAATTTTTGATATTTTTGAGGTAGTTGGGGGCGCATGGTCGAGAGCTCTGTTATTTTTCAAAACATAAAATTTTTGTACTAGAAAAATCATAAATAAAAAATTATTCGCTAAAAAATCTAAAAAAATGGAGCCCAAACTAGATGCTCCTAGCTATCTTTCTACCAAAGGGTTTTCAAAAATACTAAATGGTGCTCAAAAATGGTGGGGGGCATGAAAGTCACTCTATTATGTTTTTTAACAAAAACAGGAGCATCTGTTGGTATTTTAGTTGTTTGAACCACTTAAACTTATCCATTTTCAATAAAATTTAGTAGCTTAGAAACTAGACTCAAAATTCTACGATTCATATTTCTACAACATCTTCCAATTTTGAGTGTAACTATTTCAAAAAAATTGTACAAGTTGAAGTTTTTTTCTTTAGAAAAATGCGTCCACTTAAGACCCCCTTTTGCCCCCAACTTGGTACACTTACCCGAATGTTAATTTCCAAGAGGGAAACTAATTAACCTAGTAAGAGAAATTAATGGACACTTATCTAGTGATGATAATTAAATTGACATTAGAACTGGATTAAGAATATTTAATTAATAATCTAGACCTGATCTATCCTTTGTAATGTAGCAATTGCTAGTGGAAATTAATTAAACGTTTATAGGGTTTGACACCTTGCAACCTGTTTTAAAAAAAAAATTGCCACAACTTTCCAGATAATTATTTAAGGATTAATGTGGTTTTAGAATGTCAAATTTGTGGGTGTTACACTTGGTATTAGAGTCGTGGGTTCAACGCTTGGACCTCGAGCACACTTTGAAACATAAGGCATAACAAGAAAACATAATACAAATCTAAACCTAGATCACACAACTTGCATGATATTTTAAATGAAGAAAACCTAGAAAAATGAAACAAAATATAGAGTAATAAACTAACTCTCACCTTGGTTTGTGCAGGAGGCGTGGAATAGACGAGGGGTTCTTGCACATGGACCTAGACTTACCACCCCAGATCAGGCAATAACATCCATATTTCCTCAGATACTTCAGACGTTACAGGATGTTAATACCACTATAAACGGAGGATCCTTGGGAGGGAGACATAACAGACATGATAGAGAGCCATCAGTAAAGGCTTGTGCACCTTCCCGACATAGTGATGAGCATAGGGAAAATAAATCCCATGTGCGATCAGTGATTCAGACAAAGATTCACCACAGAGAGGTCTTGGAGACAAGGCTACAAGACATAGGACAGATCTAGGAGCCCTAGGCAATGTGATGATCATGTTGAGAGACTTAGAGGAAGACAGTCTACAGTGGCAGATCACATCAAAGAGATCCTAAAACTCCATCCATCTCATTTCACTGGGGACAATGGAGGATTTCAGCAGAGGCATGGTTGGTCATCTTGAACGGATGCTTCAAGATATGTCCATGTACCAAAAACACGAAGGCTCATGTTGCCATCCACCTTTTGAGAGACAGTTGGGGATTGGTGGAGGACCAAGGAGCAGAAGCTCCATGTGGATTATGAGATAGTCACTTGGGAGCTCTTCGAGGAGTAGTTTAGGAGCAGATACTTTTCCAGGAGGTTCATTTAGTAGAGGATAGATGAGTTCCATGACCTACGTCAGGCATCCATGACAGTAGTATGAGAGTCACTTCTGGACCTACTTCAGTATGTAGAATACATGCAGGATGAGTAGGTGAGGATCCACAGGTTCATTAGGGGCCTAAACCTAGACATTGGAGGGGAAGTACGCATTCATTGTCCGTAAACTCTAACATAGGCCATTGAGAAGACCTACATCGTAGAGGAGACCAGGGAAGATGCATCAAGCCAGGGATAGAGTGCAGAGTCGTATCTAACAGATGCATGATAGCAGATTGAAGGGGTCAAATCCTCCTCCTTTTGGCGGACATGGTTCTACACAGTCTTCATTTAGACCACCAAAAAAATCACCTCAGTAGCAGCAGTAAGCAAACTCATCCTCCATTTAGGCCTCCACAGAGATTCGATGCTCAGAGGGGACACAATATGGGGCCTCCTCCTATGGGACCAATCAGGACTTAGGTACCACCTAGAGATTAGTTAGCACGAGCTTGTCAACAACAACCATAGTAGTCCATAGCAGGATCATCAGGATCTATGACATAGACCACTAGATTCCTTGTAGGAGCCACTTCTTATTGAAGGGGACCTGGTAGTTACTATGGGTGCGAGAGTTATTGGGCATCATTGTAGAGAGTTCCCTAAGAACCCTAATAAAAGGGTAAGGCAATCGGTTTGAGCCTATAATAGGAGATATGGCTAGGAGCCACATGATAGATGCAAATGCGGTCAAGAAATGTCGGGAAGAGCACCAAAACATGGTGATTGAGACGACAGGTAACATTGATGGAATTTCAATTCCCATTTTATTTGATTTAGGATCCTCAGATTCTTTTATTTACCCATTTTTAGTATAATGATGCAGGATGGTGGTAGTTAGGTAGAGCCTTAGTTGGGATGTGGAGATAGTTTACTGAGCCAAGCTCTCAGTGGACTCCTCATTCAAGGAGTGTGTAGTTGGCCTAGGACCCTTTTCCACAACCTTGGATCTTTGTATCCTTCCGTTGGGTTCCTATGGGATTATTCTAGGCATGGATTTTTATCTGCACATAGGGGCTAGGGTTGATTGTTATAGTAAGGTAATATCATGTGTAGATGATTTGGGAGTGGAGTCAGTGATAGTTGGGGTCAGGAGACCCACCTCTATTCACACCATATCCACTATGTAGCTTAAGTGGTGTGTGCGACAAGGTTGCTAGTTGTATGTTGTCACGGTTAGCGACATATCCAAATATGGTTCTAGTCTGTCACTGATGATCATCATATCTTGAGGGAGTTTTTAGATGTCTTTCTAAGGGAGCTATCAGGGTTACCTCCCCCATGTGAGATAGATTTTCACATTGATTTGGTTCCAGGAGTAGAGCCTATCTCACGAGAACCTTATAGGATGACTACCCTTGAGCTCTGTGAGCTCAAGTTGTAGATTGAGGGGCTTTTGGAGAAAGGCCTAATCCATCCTAGTCTATTCCTTGGGTGCACTAGTGATTTTTGTGAAGAAGGACGGATCCTTGTGATTGTGTATTGATTATTGTCAATTTGAACAAAGTAATGATAAAGAATCGTTACCCCCTTCCACATATTGATGATTTATTTTATCAGATGAAAGGGGCCAAAGTATTTTCCAAGATAGATCTTAAGTCTAGATACCATCAGCTGAGGATCACGGAGGTAGATATTCATAAGACAACCTTCCGTACAAGATATGGCCACTACGAGTTCACAATAGTGCCTTTTGGTTTGATGAATGCCCCCGCAGTATTCATGAGTTTGATGAATGGGGTATTTTGAAAATTTTTGGATCACTTTGTGCTCATTTTTCTTAATGACATTTTGATTTACTCACACACGTGTGAGGAGTAAAATGAGAACCTTCTCCGTGTTCCGCAGTGTCTTTGTGAGCAGTAAATTTACGGGAACCTGGAGAAGTGTGCATTCTTTCAGTCAGAGGTGTAGTAATTAGGTCACATAATTTCTGGAGAAGGTATTATAGCTATCCTTCCAAGATTCGAGCTATTATGGGTTTTCCAACACCAACTAGTGTGATTGAAGTGCACAATTTTATGGGGTTGACATGTTACTATAGGAGATTTGTTTAGGAATTTTCTCGAATTGCGCACCCCATCACTTCCCTTCAGTGGAAAGGGAAGAAGTTTGTTGGTCTGATGAATGTGAGAAAATATTCAGTACATTGAAGGGATGCCTTATGTCAGCACCAATTCTTGTAGTGCCAGATCCGCATGGATATTTCTTTGTTTGTATGCAGATGCTTCCTTGGTAGGATTAGGTGGGGTATTGATGCAGGAGGGCCGTGTGGTTTCCTTTGAGTCTCGCAAACTCAAAGATCATGAGCTCAATTATCTAACTCATGACCTTGAGCTTGCAATAGTTGTGCATGCTTTGGTTCGATGGAGACATTTCCTTCTTGGTAGGAGATTTATTCTCAGGACAGACCATTTGAGCTTACGTCACCTCTTCACACAACCCAATCTCAATGCTCGTCAGCGGCATTGGATGGAGTTGTTATGCGAGTACAACATGGAGATAGAGAACATAAAAGGGAAGGAGAATGTGGTTTCCGACATCCGAGTAGATGTATACATTTAGCTATGGATACTTCAGTGGGTATAGATTTGTGGAGCAGGATTTTACGATAGCTTCCTCATGACAGCTTTCTACCTTGCAGCCAGATCAGAGATTGAGTCTCAGAGACCCCTTGAGGGGAAGTTTGATGGATTTAAATTAGATTCAGATGGACTTCTCAACACAAAGGATAGATCTATGTACTTAGGGATGGAGGTTTGAGATAGGATATCTTGGTAGAGGCTCATTGTGCACCTTATTTAGCCCATCCAGGGGTGAAGAAGATGCATGCCACCTTGAGACAACTTTACCATTGGAGAGGTTTTGGAGAGATGTAGCTCAATTTGTGTCGCGTTGTTTAGAGTGTCAGAGGGTGAAGGCCGAGCATCAACATCCAGCTGGCCTTCTTTACCCACATGTTATCTTGGAGTGGAAATGGGATACCATTTCCATGGATTTCATAGTAGGGCTACCGACGTTGAGATACCACCACGATGCCATCATGGTCATAGTGGATAGATTGACAAAAGTGGCTCATTTTTCTCTCGGTGAATACCACCTATACAACTAGTGTAGTAGCGAGAGTGTACTTGGATGAGATTGTTATATTACATGGGATTCCGTAAAAGATCATCTATAACTGTGATCCCTTATACACAACGTATTAGACAACCATGTAGCAGGCCCTTGGGATGAGTATCAACTTCAACACAACCTATCATCCAGAGATAGATGGTTAGATGGAGCGGGTGAATCATATTTTAGAGGACATGCTTGGATGTACATCATGGATCATCATTTGAAGTGGGAGGAGTACTTGTATTTGGTGGAGTTTTCCTACAACAACAATTTTTTCGAGTTCGATTGGCATGACACCTTTTCAGAACTTTATGGCAGGGAGTGCAAGACACCATTGAGTTGGGACAGATTGGAGGATAGAGTATCTCTTGGACCAACTATGTTACAGACATGGAGCAGCAGGTTGTTTTGGTCCAATAAAGGTTGCAGGAGGCACAAGATATGCAAAAGAAGTATGTAGATCAGAGGAGAGTTGACCATAGTTATGAGGTGGGAACGAAGGTGTTTCTTCATGTCAGACCTCATAAGAGTCCTATCTCATTACGAAAAAGGCTCTAAGTTGTCTCCTAGATTCGTGGGTCCATTCGAGATCCTAGAGTGGATCGGTCCCTTAGCTTATCATCTAGCCTTACCACCTAGCTTGTCTCGCGCACATGATGTGTTTCATGTATCTATTCTTAAGAGATATATCCCAGATCCATCTCATGTATTAGATTGGATCGCATTGCAGGTGTAGGAGCAGGGGTAGATGATGGTGGATTCCATAATTATTTTAGAGGACAGGACCTTGGGTATTCGAGGCTGAGAGATTGATAAGGTGTGAGTCTAGTCGGACAAGTATAATGAGACTACTACTACATGGGAGGATGCTACATTTCTACGAGTTCAGTTTCCACACCTATTTCAGTGACTTCCAGGAGGAAGTCAAGTCTAAGGGAAGGGGATGTAGTGCCCACTCCTCTTTGACACTTATTATATTTTGATTTCGATCACTTTGTTGACTATAGACATGGATGTTATTGTATCATTTTGGTTTAGCATGATGTTAGATGATAGAGATATTCTGATTATTGATGGATTGTGATTCATAGTATGATTGTGTGGATTCTTACATAGAGAGACATTTTATATTGATGATGATGATGTGTTGTTGGCATATATATTACTGACATTCAGAATTCTCATCGTGTTGAGTAGGATTTAGCATTTGAACTAATCTTGTGATCTTGTTGATATTGATAAAAAGATAGAATTGAGATGTTGTTGAAATTTTAGACAAATGATAACATTGTTTAGTTGAGATGATGATTTAGCTATATGAGGATGGTTATTGATTTATGTGCATATATTTTATCTTGGATGTTTTTTGCAGCAGCCACGAGGCCGAAGGAGGTATTATGTGATTTTGTAGGTAATTATATCACAAAAATCAAAAGGGGGATTGAAGACCAACCACAACGGAATACTTGATGGATACAACAAAGGTCACCATGACAACTTGTGTAATGTTGTTTTTTATTTGTTTTATTTTGTTAGGGGGTTCCCATGGGGATGACCTCCAATTGTGACCATGGGCTTGTGTGCAATTCTTTCCTTTTTTCTTTTATTTTGTAGAGTATGTGATTTATTTGGTGATGTAATTTATTTAATCATTGTTGATTAATGTGCCTTAATTAAGTGAATTAATCATGTTTATTAAGTTATTTGGGGATGTGAAAAATGAATTCATTTATTATATTTTTGGTCTTTTGGACTATGTGATTTTGATTGAGTGTAAGTGACTTTGAGTGTTGTACACTCTACCTTACCTTGGAATTTCGGATTTGGGCTTAAGGGCCATTTTTGGAGGCTTGTGGGACAAGCTAAGATTGTCCCACACCTCTTAATTTCATATACCAACCCTACCTATGGATAGGGGGTCAAAAATAGACCTCATTATGTGTTTTGTAAGACAAAAAAGTGATATTTATTGCACTTTTCTTACATGGTTTTAATTTTGTCCTTAGAGGGTGTGGGTTTGGATTGTGTGTGTAAGAGGCTTTTCATTCCTCTCAACCACCAATTTATTGTGCATTGGGGTTGAGGTTTGAATTGTGATGTGGAGTTAAGGATAAGTGATGTGGCATCCTACATGGAGCCACCTCACCCTCCTCTTTCCTTTTTCTATATATGCAAGTTTATTTATTTTTTTGGGGTTACTTCATTTCATTTGTGCTCTTGTATTTTTGGAGTTAGAGAGTTTTTGGAGTGCTTTTTGAATTCTTGGAGCTTGTTGGAGTTGGATTGAGCTTGAAGGATCTTGGAGTGTGATTCCTTGATCAAGTTATTACTATGGAAAGGTAGGAGCTACACTCTTTTTACTTGTTTGTTTTTATATGTGTGTATTATATGTATGTGAATGATTTATGTGCTTGTTGGGATCTTGGGTAGAATTCCTAAGTATGGTGTAGGAGAAGGCTATGAGGATTTTATATGTAGGGAGGAATAAGAGTTTATTTCATGTTTTGGGAGGGATTTGGGTTGGGTGCCCCACCTTGGATAAGAAAATGCTTGCATTTATTACTTGGTTCTTTTGAGGGAGACATAAGAGATTGTAGGGAGGCATAAGAGAATGTGGGAGGCATAAGAGGATATTGAGGGAGGCATAAGAGTTGTGTAGGGGTTTTTAGATATATATTAGAGGGTTTTAAGGTGGGAACCTAATCCCATTGGGATGCATAACGATGTCCCCATAGATCCGTGCTCCATTGGCTTTGCCTTTTCAAGCCTTGTGTATTTTGATAGTTTCATGTTTTTGAGTGTATCTTGTTTGAATGTGTTTTGAAGTAGTTGTGAACTTTTGTTTGTGATGTGGAATATTTGTGATAGTTTCCATGAGTTGGATCCTTCCTTCTTTGTATTTTGGTAGGGGATCGGGGGCCAATGAGGAGGATAGATTCTTCTCCTCATTGAATTATTAGTTGGGTGGAGAGTGTTGCCTCTCCCATATTTTTGGTTGTTGTGATTAAAGTGAAGAATAGGTGGATCTCTTATTGAAGAATTTGGGATTTGGACCACTTGCTGAAGTAAAAAAAACCCTTCATTATCTAAATTTTATTTTTGTAACTCCCACTTAAGGTGGAAGACTAGTAGACTTGTATTTAAAAGAAAATATGCTTTTGCAAGTTTTATTTACCAAGTTGTAATATTATAATTGAAGGAAGTTAGAGAATGTGTCTTTTCTTTCTCTTGAATTTAGTTGTATGTAAAGGAATTAATTAAATGGATATCATGTTTAAATTTTATCTTGTGTTGAAAATAAAGAATGTTGCAAATATTAATGTTTTGATTACAATGTGAATTAGGAGGTCATTAGCCTTATTCTGGGTTGAAACAGTTAGACACTATTTGGTTTTGATATATTTAAAGTTAAATTTATCCTTTGATATCTATGTTATTTTATACATTCATTTTTAGAGTTCTCTAGCCTACACAGTGATCGACACCAGTCAGTCTTAACCAACGTCGGTGTACTCAATACTTGACATTGGTCACTATTTCATATTGCAGTTTTATAAAATGTTAACTTCAAGTTTAGTTATCAACTTAAATGATATCATGGCTTGCACAACAACCTTAAATTCAATTAATAATTATGGAAAAATCATTTAGATAAGTGTGAAGCACAAAATATTGAAGATATGTCAAATTTATAAAATGGACTCATCCGACAATAATGGCGTCGACATCTAAACCATCATCGGTATATTCCTATGACAACATCGGTCATGGATACTACACAAATTTAATTTATGTAAACTTAAAAATCATTTGTTGTGCCCTTGTTTATATCAGATGCTTCTGAGACTGTTATACTTTCTTAAAACTGAATAAGAAGTTTCTCATGGAATTAATCTCTTACCCCCATGCATTTAAAACAATATTCTAAAAACTTATCATTAACACAAAACCGACACTAGTAGTGGAACCGATGTTGGTAGCAAAGTGGTTACCACAATCGGTCAAGAGACCATCGTCAGTCACCTGTGTGTGGATTGTTTTTTTTAGAAAGCGTATTTTTGGCCAAAGCATTGGGCTTATGGATCTAGAAAATTCACCTAAAATATAGATCTAGCTTGTGAGGCCCGTGTATACTTATTTGGACCATACTCCAACCTACATATAGGGATTTAAATGCATAATATTATTGATATACAAAATGGGGTCTTTCCCATCAATGAAAAGAAAAAAAAAAAAAAAAAAAAAAACAAATCAACAATAGATCTCAAACCAAATCTAAGATAGATGCTTGTATTGCAATAAATAACTAAGAATGCATGATTAAATCTAAGATTCAACTATTCTAAAGGAGGATCCAAATGGATGGAATCCCTTTCTTCTTGCACATTGGATCCAAGAAGACTCCTTCATGATTTTCCCTTGATCCATGGCATCCACTCCTTCAACTTGCAAACCAAAGAGAAACAAATGAATGAGCTTAGGGTAAGAAATGCTTAAGAAGACTCCCTTAAGGATGATTAGGGTTTCTTTTAGGTAGATCTAATCTTGTGGTCCCTATTGATTTGATCCAAGGGTTAAGAATCAACCCTACAATTGTTAGGTGAGAATATTCATATTATGGTTGTAAATTTTTAATAAATCAAATGTATGTGTAAATGGGTGAATGGGGCCACTTAGGGCTCTAGTGTGTTAAGTTAAAAATGTAACCCTTCTAGTAGATTTTAGTGATTAATTCAATGGACTTTAAAGAAAATAATTTAAGAGAACTAAGATAACTAAGAATAAGGGTTTATTTAAACATGGGATGAATGTTAATTTCCAAGAGGGAAACTAATTACCTAGTAAGAGAAATTAATGGAAACTTATCTAGTGATGATAATTAAATTGACATTATAAACTGGATTAACAATATTTAATTAATAATCTTGACTGGTCTATCCTTTGTAATGTAGTAATTGCTGGTGGAAATTAATTAAATGTTTATAGGGTTTGACACCTTGTAACTTTGTTTAAAAAAATTCTCAACTTCCCGGATATTTATTTAAGGATTAATGTGGTTTTAGAATGTTGAATTTGTGGGCGTTGCACTTCTAGTCGTAATTGCTTATCGAAGAAAAAAATTTATTTAGATGCACACTTCCTCAACATTGTTATCTTCTATATGCAATCTAAAACATGGGTAGGGATGTATTGAGGTAATTAAGTTATTTATAATTACTTAGTGAGGCATCCTGCTAGATCTGCATCTTTGTAATGACATGATTTGCTCACTTGTATGATGCGGGATCATAACTTGCAAAGACCATAACTTCCGACAGCAGTTGGATAGTCTTGAAATTTTACAAGGTGGTAGATATACATTAGTAATATGCTAAAGTGAACTTTACGTGCAAGGTTGTGGCCATTTTAACACATTTTTAGGTCTAGATTCCTTCATTTAGTGGCCTAAAATTGGCTCAGAACGTTGATTTCTCTTTTGACTAGGTCTTAGAACTTTAATAAACTTTGTCATGCTTGTTAGAATAGGTAAAAAATTCACGCGAGCCTTAATTTATGAAGCCATATTTGGCACGAAAATTTTGGGGTGCATCTAAGTTATTTTGATAGTAGTAATTAATTTTTGGCATTTTAGGGTTTTTTTGGCAATTCAGGTTTTTGGCATTTTAGGGTTTTTGGAGTAGACATGAAATAAAAGGTGGATTGCGAATGATGTAAAAGATTAGTGTGAATTACATAATGAAAAAAATCTATTTTGAAAATCTTGGTTTTTATTTGTAAAAATTTTTATGTGTGTTTTGGAGGTATTTCAACCTCTTGCAGCTAGATTCACATCAATTGGTATCAGAGCCGGATTTAGATCTTACGGAAATAGTTAAGGTAACATATTACATTTTTCTATGTAATTTTTTCCTCTATTTTATATAATCATGGCTAGATGTGGGAGGGGAGGTTATGCCCAGATGAATAGGCATATGTAGGAGCTACAAAGACAAGTTGCTAAGCTCACGGAGAAGTTACCCACCTTAGAAGGAGACATGCAAATGGGGATGCAAACCTAGATAATGATACTAAAGAAGTAACTCCTTTAATGAATGAAGGAGGAGATGAAGAATAAAATGAGAGAGACGAAGAAACCATGAATGAGAGACCATTTGAGGAGAGACTTATCCAGGATTTAGAGGGAAAGAATAAGGACATTAAGATTAATGTTCCTGATTATGGTGGAGGATTACGACCAGAAGAGTTTATTGACTGGTTGAATCACATGGAAAAATTATTTTAGTGGAAAACCCTTTCAAAGGAGAAGAAGTTTAGGTTTACATGCACTAAGTTGGCTGGACATGCATTGATCTGGTGGGATCACCTACAAAATGAAAGACAAAGGAATGGAAAGGGAAAGATCCGAAATTGGAATAAAATGGTAAAGAAGCTAAAAGAAAAATTTCTTCCTGTAGATTATGCTCAGACACTCTTTTAAGGTTCCAAAACCTAAGACAGAAGGATCTCAACATTGAGGAGTATACCAATGAATTTTACAAGTTGTCAATCAGGGTGGAACAAGGAGAGTCTGAAGAATAGAAGGCTACACAAGTATATAAATGGGTTGAGTTACACCATACAAGATGAGCTGAGTATGCTCCGGATCCATAGCCTAGATGATTCTTATCAACTCACATTAAAGGCAAAAGAAAAGAACAAGAGGAATAATTTTAGAAGAGGTGTGAAGAGAGGGCCATCATCATCTCCAATGAGAGGTAGGGGTAGATTTGAATCTACAAAAGGTGAATCCTCTAATGCATAAGGGCATGAATATTTTGGTCAAAGCTGTGGTAACTACCAAAGAGGTAGGGGTTTCAGAGGGGAAGAGGTTATAATGGAGGATGGGGCTGGAATAGTCCCCAAAGGAAATATACATGTTACAGATGTGGTGAAGAGGGGCACAAAGCTTTTGAGTGTCCGCACTATCCTACACAAGATAGATGACAAGGAGAAAAACCATGAGTAAATCTAGTTGAAGCTAAAGAGGAAGAAGAAATGGAGGTTACTACATACTTGGGTGAAACCCTCATGATAAGGAGGATGATGATTTCCCAAAGAAGGAGAAAGAATAGGATGTTGTTGGTGTTGATTCGTGGCTTTGTGAACAAATATATTTCAACAAGATGCACCTCTGGAGGAAAGGTATGTAAAATTATTATTGATGGTGGTAGTTGTGAAAATATGGTTTCAACTATGTGATGGTTGATAAAATCAATCTGAAATGTGAGAAGCACCCATATCCCTATCGTATATCATGGTTCAAGAAAGGGAATGAGGTAACCATAGATAAAATATGCCTTATAAAGTTTTCGATTGGGAATACCTACAAGGATGAGGTGTGGTGTGATGTTATCCTAATGGATGCATGCCATATATTATTGGGGAGGCCTTGGAAATATGATAGAAAGGTTACACATGATGGAGGGAAAAATACATATACTTTTTGGAAGGATGGTGTAAAGGTGGTCTTGTTACCCTTCAAGGAAGAAGAGAAGAGTGAGGGCTTATTGGCTACAAAAGATTTTATTACAGAAATGGAAGAAGTTGGCTGGTGTTATGCACTGATGTCAAAGAAGGTGGAAATAGAGGATTTTAATATACATGTTATTACGGAAAAGGTACTAAATGAATACAAAGATGTCATACCAGATGAGCTACCAAATGGGTTACCTCTGAAACAATATATTCAACACCATATTGATTTGATCCTAGGATCAGCCCTTCCAAACCAGGAAACCTATTGGATGAGTCCGACACAAAGTGAAGAGTTGAATAAATAAGTGACAAATCTAATACAAAAATGGTTAGTGAGAGAAAGCATGAGTCCATGCGCAACTCCAACACTATTGAATCCCAAAAAGATGGAGACTGGAGAATGTGTGTAGACAACATGGCCATAAATAAGATCACAATTAAGTATCGTTCCCAATTCCAAGATTGGATGATATGATGGATGTGCTAGTGGGAGCCCGATATTTTAGCAAGATTGACCTATGGAGTGGGTACTACCAGATCCGGATTTGTGAAGGGGATGAATGGAAAATAGATTTCAAAACAAAAGAAGGATTGTACGAGTGGATGGTGATGCCATTTGGGATATCTAATGCACCCAATACATTCATGAGGCTGATGAATAGAGTACTCTAAGAATACAATTGTAAGTTTGTTTTGTTGTCTATTTTGATGATATTCTGATATATAGTAAGACAATGGAAGAACACTTGTTACATATGAAATTGGTGTTAGACTTGTTATGTAAAGAGAGTCTATATGCAAACTTAAAGAAGTGTATATTTCTTCAGAAGAGTCTTATTTTTTTGGGGTTTTTCATATCAGAGGATGGGGTGAGGATGGATGAGGAAAAAGTAAAGGAAATTTTAGAATGGCCTATTCCAAGGAATGTGATAGAGGTTCGTAGTTTTCATGGATTGGAAAATTTTTATAGGAAGTTCATCAGGAATTTCAGTAGCATTGTTGCACCCATAACAAAGTGTACAAAAGGGAGGGATTTTGTATGGACCAAGGCATCAATAGATAGTTTTGAATTGTTGAAGAAGAAAGTGTCAAAAGCCCTATTTTGGTATTGCAATATTTTAGCAAGGTCTTCGAGGTTGACTGTGATGCCTCACATGTTATGAATGGAGCTATACTAAGTCAAAAAGGAGGACATGTGGCATTCTTCAGTGAAAAGTTAAATGAAGTCAGGAGGAAATATTCTCCTTATGATGTGGAATTTTACGCTATTGTTCAAGCATTAAGGCAATTTAAGACATTACTTGGTAGCAAAAGAATTTTTACTCTTCACCGACTATGAAGCCTTAAGGTATGTAAAGAAACAAAATAAACTAAATAGTAGGCATACAAAATGGGTTTCAGTTTTGCAAGAATATACTTTTGTCTTAAATCGAATTCGTAAGCAAAATCAAGTTGTTGATGCCTTGAGTAGGCATGTAGCACTTTTGACAACAATGGAAAATGAAGTAATAGGGTTTGAGGCAGTTAATGAATTATATGAAGGTGATTCATATTTTGGTGATGTTGTGAGACAAATTAAGGACCCTATAATAGGTAGGGGTTTTCTGATTATTTGATGCGGATGGTTATTTTTCGGGGAAAACAATTGTGCATCCTGTTGGTTCGATGTGAGAAAAATATTACAAGAGAATAGCATAGTGGGGGTTGGTTGGACACTTTGGTATAAGTAAGACAATTTCTCTTGTTGTAGAAAAGTATTATTGGCCAAAGGTAAAGAGGGACATAAGTAAGATTGTAGCAAGATGTAGAGTGTATCAAATTTCTAAGGGCCATGCACATAATACTAGGTTGTGTATGCCATTACCTGTCCCTATAGGGCCATGGGTTAGTTTGAATATGCATTTCGTGTTAGGACTTCCTAACACACAATGAGGGAATTATTTTATCTTTGTTGTAGTTGATAGATTCTCTAAGATGGAACATTTCATTTCTTGTAAAACAACTAATGATGCTTCTAGAGTTGCAGATTTGTTTTTTTTCGAAGTGGTTAGATTGCATGGAGTTCCAAGAACGATCACTTTAGATTGTGACACAAATTTTTTGAGTCACTTTTGGAAGACTCTATGGAGGAAAATGGGGACACAACTATAATTCAGTAGTGCATATCACCCCTAGATTGATGGGAAAATGGAAGTAGTGAAATTTTTTTTGGAAAATATTCTACGTTTCATAGTTGGAGAAAATCCAAAACAATGGGACCTTACTTTACCACAAGATGAGTTTTCATATAATAGCTTTATATACAAGTCAACAGGAGGTCTCCTTTCCAGATTATATATGGTAGGAATCCCAAGAGGATCTTAGATCTTATTGTGCTACCCGGTGAAGATAAAACTAGTGATGATGCAAAAGCATTTGCAGAACACATTCTATAGATACAGGACGAAGTGAGGAAAATATGAAAAGTGAGTAATGCACAATATAAAGTAGCTGCAGATGCTAGCAGGAGAGTAAGTGTATTTGAAGAAGGAGATATGGTGATGGTTCATATTAGAAAGGAGAGGTTTCCAAAAGGGACATATAATAAACTCAAGTATAAGAAGATTGGACCATGTAGGATTCTGAAGAAAATGAGTGATAATGCCTACAAGGTGGAGCTACTTGAAAAATTTGCTATCTCACCAGTTTTTAATGTTTCTGACTTATATAAGTTTCTAGGTCATGATGAAAATGTTGTGGAGGAGGAATAAATAAACTGGGAGCAACAAATGCCGAAGAAGAAAAAGGAAAGGGTAATGCGTGTCTTGGACCAAAAGACAGTCACTACTAGACATGGGAGCTACAACAAATATTTGGTACAATGGGAAGGTTTGCAGCAAGAAGAAAATACTTGGATTCCTAAGTGGGAGTTGAAGAATATTGACAAAGTGCAAAATTAGATGAATTTCATCAACTAAATTCGCAGGAGCTGAATTCTTTTCAACCAGGAGAATGATGCGGGAGCATAACTTGCAGAGACCATAACTTTTGATCCGACCGTTGGATCATCTTGAAATTTACAAGGTGGTAGATATGCATTAGTAATATGTTGGGGTCAACATTGTGTGCAAGATTGTGTCAATTTCGACACATTTTGGTCCGAATTCCTTCATCTAGTGGCCTAAAATTGGCTTTGAACATTTTTTCTCATTTGACTAGGTCTTAGAACTTTAATAACTTTTGTTGTGCTTGTTAGAATAAGTCAAAATTTCAAATGCGAGCCTTAATTTATGAAGGAATATTTGGCACGCAAATTTTGGGGCCCATCTGAGTTATTTTTCTAGTAGGTAATTTTTGGCATTTTAGGGGTTTTTTTGCAATTTAGGTTTTTTTGGCATTTTAGGGTTTTAGAGTAGACATGAAATAAAAGGTGGATTGTAATGATGTAAAATATTAGTGTGGATTCTAGAATGAGAAGAAATCTATTTTGAAACTCCTGGTTTTTATTTGCAAAGTTGTTTATGTGTGTTTTGGAGGTATTTCAACCTCTTGCAGCTAGATTCACATCATTGTATTATCAACATTAAATTTGACATACATTTGACAATCACGTAATTATTCCTCATTTGATTTGAAATTCATTTGACTGAACATATGGTAATGTATGGACCTTTTTATCGTACATTTTCTTTTGAAATCGGCATGCGAAGGGCGTAGCTAAATCAATATCATTTGTCATAACTTAGTGGGAAATCAACATAGATTGTATGAATATCTTAAATATCTAAAATACAACTAGCTAAAATGTACATAGATATCAATATCAAGGTGCATATATTGGAAGTTCTATATAGATTATATATAGACCTCAAAATAGATCTCTAAACATATTTTAGATAAATATATTTAAGATATCCATACTAATTATTATTATTACTTTTATATTAAATAATGATTAAAGAGAATTATATTTAATAATTTATTATTGAAGACAAACATATAATTAAATTTTTAATTATTAAAATCAATCATCTAATTGTTTAATTAATAATTACAGAGAATTATTTAAGCATATAGTTTTTGTGCTCTACATAAGACATCATTATTTCTTGATGGTTTTGGCCCTTTGCACCCTTGTTTGTGGAACCCAACAGAGAGAAAAATTCAAAACATCGTGGGGCCATGATGTGGCCACATGTTATCACGTGGAAAGGTCTAGTTTCGTGCGGGGCCCACGCGGCCGACATGAACCATGTTCCTCCAACTCACGACCACAACTCTGTCTTTTCCTTCACCAAATCTCATGCTCCTATTACCGGGCCTTAGAGCCAATTGTTGAGATCTCACCTCATTTTGAGCGAGAAAAATACAAAACAATGGTCATAAATCGTGTCGTGCTTGATGTTGACTTACACAACATTATCGATCATCTGGCACTCTTAGAGACTCAAAGGCTTTTTTCATTATAAGAAATTCCTTTGGTGTAAAAATATATCATACCTAAAATCCTAAACAATCATCGGGAAATCTCATTAGCTTGCCTAATTGTTTTATATGTTATAAACTTTAAAAAGTTTTAAATTATAAACTTTCCTAAATCACATAATAACTTATGAAATTATAATTAAATTTAATTAATTACCAACTTAAAATAATTAAAAATTTAATATCACTTTTTCTCACACTTATTTTTATGTAAATAAATAATTTTAATTGTTAGAAAGATATTCATAAACATCATTTTTGGAATAAATTTTAAGTCGGAACTATAACTACATAGTCAATAATTATAATCCCACATTTGTGGAACCAAAAACACCACCTAACAAAATACACAATTTAAAAAGTGATAATTGCTCTTTTCTCATCACTTTCTCCTTTTGACCGTTGGGAAAGGGTAGCTAGGAGCCACGACTATGTAGAACTTCTGCAAAAAAAAAAGGTGGTTGATAAATTTGAGTGTTGGGTAGTGATTAGGGAAAGTAATTGGACAAATTTGAGTGCTAGGAAGTAATTAGTGGACAAATTTGAAGGGTAAAATTGTATTTAATTTGGGAATGTGTGGAATAAAATTGCATTTAATTTGAGGAATATGTGAAATAGATGTTATTGGAAAACTAAAATTTGAATATATAAGAAGATTTTGGTTAATTTAAATTTTCTAATGCTCTAGAGCATTTAGATTAGAGGATTTATGTTTTAGTATGTGAAGAGGATTTATGTTAATTTGAATTCCATGTGTTAATAATAAAAATGATATTTGAGTTCATTTTTATTATATATATATTTTAAAGTATAGTTTGAATTTGTTTTAAATTGTAAAAGGATTGATATTTTTAAAGGAATGTGGTATTATTTGAAGAAATGTGAATTTATTATGAAGTGTAAGTTATAACATTTTGTATATATTAATTTTTGTTTATTAAGTTTGTTATTCTTTTAATAATTTTACTAGCTTTTGTTAGAAAGTTGTCTTGTTTAATTTTCAAGTTGGAATTGAAATTCATTTAAATATTTATTTTAATTGTTGAAAGAAGGTTTATTATTTTTCATAAAAATTATTGGACAACAATCATCATTGAAAAGTTATTATAAGAATTGAGATGATATACTTATTTCAATATTTCAATTGAGTACGTGTGAATAATAACACAATACAATTGTATTTTTGCATTAATAGGAATAACAATTTCACTTCGACTAGCTTTGAGATGTTAAAAAAGTTTACAACATAAAAATTTAGATTAATTAAAGTTATATATATTAAAAATTTAAAATTAAAATAATAATTATAAAAATTTAAAAATACAATAAAAATAATAGTATAATTCTATTTTTATTAATTATTATTATAAGTATACATTTTTTTATGCTATTTCAATTTAGAAAAATCTTATCTAAAACTAAAAATTATTAAAAGAAATTAAAATATAGAAAAATATTATAGCTATAAATTTTATATTATTAATAATTGAATATTTAATTATAAATATGTATTATTAATTCAAAACGAGAATATTACAAATCAACTACATTGTATATGAGATATAATACATCTAGTTCCTATATTCAAATAGTAGTCAAATTGGCGTAGTTTGTGGATATGATGATTAGATGTTATAACTTGAATGCAAATAGGGTTTACATTAAGAATGGTTGGTTATTTAATTAGAAAATAACAAGTCATTTTAACTATAAAATCTTCATTTATTTTAAATGTGTAATTCTAACAAAATTGTTTATGTAGGGAATATTGTTTTTAGATATTTAAAAATATCGATACTTTATTTATTAATCTTTTTGGTTAAAAATCATTAGATATAATATACTAGCAATCACATGTGCACAATGCAATGTGAACACCGAACTGAGCAGTATATGTTTTTTAATTTAGAGGGTTAGTTATTACTTTTGAAGTTGATGTTGACAAGAGGTGTGATTGATTTTGTAAGTGTTGTAGTGCCCACTCCTCTTTGACATTGTTTATCTTGATATTGATACTATTGGACTGATGTTCAGACATTTGATTTTGATACATTGATCAATAGATGATAGATTATACTGATATTTGGATTATTGACACTATGATGTTTATGTTTTATTATGATGCACTAGATAGTGATGTTAGATAGTTAGATGCATGTTGATTTTCATGATGTGGATTTTACACTGACATGTTATGTTTTTGAGATGTTGGAATATAATTGTAATCTCATGGATGTTAGGGTTAGATTTTGGCATATTGATGGATAATAGAATTGTTAAATGTTGAATGATGAATTTGGAGTTTATATATATGATTTCTCAATGTTGTTAATACGGTGAAAGGCCAGAGAGGTATTTGTTGTGTGTAGGAATTTTATCACAAACATTGAAGGGGATAGGGGACCAACCACGAAGGATGTCGAGCATTGAGCAACAAGGCCAAAATTGACAACTTGTAATGTTGTTTAGTGTGTGTTTTGCATGTCTTGTTTGGAAGTCTCCCATGGGGGTGATTTCACATATGTGGCCATGGGGTGAATTGTGTCCCTTTCTTTAATTTTTGTATGTGTTTATTTATGTTTTGTGTATTTAAATTTGGAAAATTTGTCACTTTATTAACATGTGTAATTGTGTGTTTATTAGAATTTACCATTGTTTAGTTTAAACAAAGTAGAGATGTGACTAATAGTGATGATGTGATCTTGTAGTCCTTGTGTAAGAAGAATTTATGTTGATTTGGGAGTGTTTTACTCCACCCCAAGTTCAAAATTTGGATTTTGACTTGGGGGCACTTTTGGAGACTTGTGGGACAAGCAAGACTTGTCCCATGCCTCTTAATTTGACCCAACAACCTTACCTATGGGTTGAGAAGCTTAATTTTGACTTCTTTTTCCATTTTTGAGTGTAGGAGAAGGAAAATCATTGCACTTTATTTCTAATCCAA